>JASVER010000043.1:454768-490066 GCA_030449065.1 Oceanodroma leucorhoa
AGCTGACGGCATTGTTTTGCGAGGGGCGGCGCCGGGGCGGGCTGCGGGGCGAGCCGGCGGCTGTACGCCCGGCGGCGCCGGGTAGAGGGCAGTCAGGTACAGCGGGCGGCGCGGGGAGCCCCGCTCCGGCCTCCGCCTGCTGCCCTGGCCTGGCCGTAACAGCACCCCCGTCCCCAGGGCAGCTTGCACTTAATTGGAGAGGGAGGGATTGATTCGTGGTACCTGGACTCATATTCCTCTGGAGGTGGGCAAATTGCTGACGGTACGTGGAGCTTCTCTTTTGCACCGGGAGCAGAACTGCAGACGTGCAACAACCAGTTGCAAACTTGTCCTCCCTTAAACTTGAATCTTCCCGAGTTTAAAATGGAGCTGCCTTGAGTTGTTTTCCTCGCTGCGGTGGGGGACAGTCCCAGCGCGCTGTGCCGAGCAGAACGTGTGCTGTTCTCATGCGCAGCACGTCCTGCCCTCTGGGACCTCGGTCACTGGAAGCAGAGCGAGGAGGCAGATCCTCTTTCCCCAGAAAAGACACGTGCCTGCCATTCCAGCAAAGGCAGCTTTGTCTCCGCTTTAGGGGACGTCTCGATAGAGTTGTGGGGTTTTTTCCTCCTCATTTACAAGTACCTGAACAGGCTGGTTGCACCGTGCTTACTCACTGCATGCTTTGCTCTGAGCCCTTTGAGGCTGCTTAGGACCTTCGGAAAGTGGAAATGTCATCAGCCTGGATGAAGGGCCAAGGCTGGACCCCTCTTGTCCAGGAAGGTAAGGGAAGAGTGGGCTGAAGTGTCTGGGTGAGCCCCGAAGGGCCAGCCCTGCTACTTCTGCTGCAGCCAGGGATGGGAGAGTAGCTGCTACTTCTGCACCCTGCACCCCAGCCTCCCTCCCTCCCCACCAGTTCCTTACTGACTTGCTGGGTGAAGCAGGCAGAAAGACTGTGCTTATTGTGTTGTCCCGGTAGTCCATGGCCCTAGACCTGGTGCCAAGAGCTGGTGGTGGTTGGTACTCCGAGGTCAGCATCAGAACTGCAAAGGCCTGGGCTGTTCCTCAGGGAATACTAAGCCCCTGASGTACAAGGTCATCTTCTTGCTCAGATATTTGAAGAGCCTCTGGATGATGGGAGGATGCAGCTGCTTGAATTGCTGGAAAGGGTCACTTGTGAAATGGCTTCAGAAGCTGCATTGCAGAATTTGAGCTTTTATTGTTCCACTTGTTTRAAGGAAGGCAGAAGAGGAAAGACGACCAGACCTTTGTGGTGGGGAAGAACACGGTGATCCCAGTATAAATTAGTGTGTGTCCGAGTCTGTAGCCAGCCTGAAACAAGAAGCAAGCAGCCCTGTTTACCTCAAGGCTACTTAAAAAAAAAGTCCATGCTGTCCCCTGGCTTACTGCTGAAAAGTGTAGCTGTTACTTAAGGTRTTTCAGTATTTCATGGCCACGTTTTTGGCCACGAGGCAGATGGTGGGCTGGGCGACCAGGGACAGCCTCTGCTGCTGAGACTGAGCAGGTACCGTTCATCTGTCCCCTTGGGCTGTAAAAGCCCAGCAGGGACCCATGGGATCGCCTTGCTTGYGCCAATCCCAAGTCTGGTCCCAGTGTTCCTCCATGTGCTGGGCCATCTCACCCAGCTTCTGTGGGCTCCCAAGACCTTCCCAGTAGGAGATGCATGGTCACTGGGCAGCATATCAACAGAGAAATCAGCCATGCTTTAAAAATGCAGCTGAAAACATAAACGGTGCGGGATGGAGCTTCATCTGGGGAGGGGGCCAGGGACTCTCCTGCTTCGCGTCTTGCAGTGGCTGCTGCATAAAGCACATGCTCAGAGCCACGCTGGGTGGGAGCCGCCTGCCACAGCAGCCTTGGAAACACCCCGGCCAGCCGGCTGCTTCCCAGCCGGAGTTGGAAATATCACTAGGAAAGTGCTCCCAGCTGAGGGGCTTTTACTCATCAGAGTGATATTTTTGTCGTGTTTGGTGAGAGCGTGGCTGGCGAGCATCTGGGTGTGCTTGGGCAGTGGAGGGACCTTCCCCTCTCGGGTGGCGGTGAGGGCAGCTGGGCGGGAGCTGCAACGCTGAAATGCCTCCGGGTTTGCCTATTGCAGCCTCAAATCTAAACAAATAAATTCCCGGCTCTGGTGCTGGCAGTGCTGGGGATGCTGCCGGTGCCCGTGGGCGCAGCCTCAGCCGGTGCCTCCATCTCTCTGCTCCCCAGCCCTGCCCTCCCTGTACCAGCGCATCTGGGCTGCCCGGGCCACACGTGTGCATCTCATGCGTGGTGCCTCGGTCCTGACGGCTCAACGCYGCACCGGTTTTGTTTGCAACAGCTGTAGAGAGCAGCAAGGCCACACCATGAAGTATAATCATTTTTTTATTAGAACAATTTCCTGGGGAGCTTTTTTTTTTTTTTGCCTTTTTTTTTTCTCTTTTTCCTTCTGTAACATTGCTTTAGGTTTTAAGAGGGGAAGGAAAATAATAAATAGTCTAGAGAAAATAGATTGGCGGGACCGTGTCGTATAACACTGGAACAAAGGGGCATTCTATGAAATTAAAAGGTGGCAAATTCAAAACAGATCAGAGGAAGTATTTTTATACGACGTGTGTTCAGGCTGAGGAACTCCCTGCTGCAGGAGATAGCGAAAGCCAGCAATGCRGCGGGTTTTGAAAAGGGCTGACTTTTCGGTGGGCAGAGTGAACGCTGAGACTTACCAAAGTCAAGAGAGGGCACGTTGTATTAATTGGGTACAAATACTAAGCTTTCAGGCAAAAGATGACCTCTGATTATCGCAGGGTAGGATCTGAAGTGGGACAGGTCACTTCAGCACTTGGTGGGACTCCAGGAGCAGATCTGAACATCCCCGGGACAAACCAGTGATGCGGAGAGGGTCATGCAGGGAGCCTGCGGCAGCACCAGAACATGAGCACAGGTCCCCTGAGTGCCAGCACGGGGCCACCCTTCCTCTCGCAGCCAGGCTCTGGCTTTCAGAGGTGCTCTTGTGAACAAGGTGAGCAGGGCTTGGCCACAGACACTCTGGACTTGCCTCTGGTGAGAAATCGTAATTGCGAGTGTCAAGAAACTTGGGTTTTATTCCTCTGCTTCAATGTTGTTATAAAAATAAATCTCTTTGGAGATATTCATAAAAGTTAATGGAAGTCTTGAATAGAGCTTTTTTTTCCTCCTACCAACCTAATAAAACGTATTGCTTTTTCTCCCAAGTATTTTTATATTAGCAGGCGGTGGCTGCTGCTGGAAGAGAACCGTTCTAGTGCTATAAAATGACTCCAGATGGAGACCCTCTCACCGGCCGCTGACTTCAGGCCCAAGCAAAGCTGAAACGTAATGCTTGTCCTGATGGTCACCATCCTCGGCCAGGAAATACGGGAATGTGTTTGGCTCGGGGAACAGCAGCGTTCTCCCCTTACGACGTCTGATTTATTATATGTCTGTTAAAACAATAGTTTTGGAATAATTTTTAGATTTGCTTTAAGAAAATGAAGATGAATGAAATGGGACTGGTGCTCTGGGCTTGACAGGCATAGCACAGGAATTGGTCCCCACAGACTTGGTGCTAAAAGTGACACTGAGCGTCTGGATCCAGTGCTCCTGGCAGATCATTTTTCCATCTGCTTGGGAAAGTCACTGCCGCTCTCTCCCAACAGCTGACGCGGAGATGCAGCCAAAGCTTCCTCCTGGCAGGCTGAGCCGGCAAGGGCTGTGGGTGCCCACCACCATCGGGACCAAATGCTGTCAAAAAAGTTAAAAATATAAAACTTTGAGTGGTGCCCACTGTGCAGGGAAGGAAAATAAACCTTTTGTCCTGCGTGCAGAGGTACATCATTGCCGCCGCGGCAGCGAGGCAAGGGGCTGAGCAAGCCCAGGGCGAGCTCAGCCCTGCTCAGGACATCTCGGCGGAGCATCCGGTGCCCAAACGTGCTGCTGCAGCACCAGGAGGGCATCCAGGCTGGAAAGACGATACCACTGCCAGGATACGCAGCAGCAGCAATGGAATAAGGATTTTCTGTGCCTTAGCACTGAAATGCTTCAGAGTTTACCTATCACAGTCTCAAATCCAAACAAAGAAAATCCTGGCTGTGGTGAGGCAGCAAACAGAGGCTGCCTCTTGTTCCTTCTGTTCTGGAGAAGGCAAAGGAAGTTATCTATTAGCTGATCCAAGCTAAGGCATGTAGTAAAAAGGATCTTTGCATCATCCCCCATTTTTATTCTTGCAGAAAACCCACCCTTTCTTGTCTAGCAGATAATTTGTGCACGTTGCGTGTTTTCTTTGGAAATGACTCGCGCTACACTAAATTTTGGTTCTCTCTTTTTCTGTAGTCTGCCAGGTTTTCTGCGCTTTTCTAAGTGACCCGCACTTAAACAGCTTGTCCTGGCTGCCCTGCTATTGTTCTGCACATATGTGCTATCGCCGCTATTGCTGCCGGACTGTTTGTCTTTTGATTACATGTGGCTTGAAGATTAAGCCTCAATGAGCCGGCACCGTTAGGTTCGCAGGAGCTTTCCTCTCCTGCAGCAGCCCAGCCTGGCAGGTGACTTTGCATTGTTGTGCCGTGTGGGGCTACGTACGCACGTAGGAAGTTCACAGGGGAGATTTGCTAAGCTTTCCTTTCCTGGCGAGTGATCTGTAAACACGCTCTCAAAGCCAAGCATTTGATTTTTCTGTTGTCCTCATGGCAACACACTGAGGATCAGCTGTGCACCACCGTTTTTTCTCCCTTCAGAAAAATCGGAGATTTCAAGGAGGTGAATTGTAATCCATTGTTGGATACCAGTTCTGTCGGGTTTCCTTCTCCGCCAACAACAGTCGACAGGAAAGTAATTACAGGAGCAGATGTGACTTGTGACGTAAATGTTACTTCTGGCCTTTTTTTTGTTTTTCTTTTTYTTCTTTTTTTTAAGTAGTCCAGTGGTGTGATTCCAAAGCAGCAGTCAATTGGTACATGAGACACATGGCCTATGGTGGCCATTTGGCCATTTCAAGCTTTTCCTTGACTCAATCAGGTCCAGGGACAATTTGCAATACCTTACAAGTCGCTTTTTCAAATGAAATTAGCAAGTAAGACAAATTTTCGGAGCAGCTTCGATATGTGCATCCTGTATAACTGCCTGCATGAATCCCACCACTTGATCCACTGACTTACTGATATCTCTGTCCTGAGCAAGATATTGAAGTGCTGCTTGCAATTCTTTTGGAGTAATAAATCAGTTAGTATTTTGCATCTCACGTTTCTCTTGAAGACAAGTTAATGCCATAGTCTAAAGTCTGGAAATAAAGCTGGATTAAACTGTTTAGGTCTTTTAAACCACCTCATTTTCAGGATGTCATGTAATTTCTGCTGAATCAGATGCAGCTGTAACAGAGTAAGTGTGTTTGTAACCTTTCTAGATGCTCACTTGTCCGGGTGTTTTGGAAGGATAAGCCCAGTGAGCTGTCATGTTTGATGTCCCTCTGTGCCCATGTCAAGGCCGGCAGTCCGGCCGACCGCTGGCCCCTTGGCACAGCCCCTTCCCCGAGCGGTCTGGTGTCAGTGGGTCACCCCGGGGCTGTGAACTGTCCCCCCAGGCAGCTGCAGCCCGAGAGCTTGTGTCTTCCTGCACCAACAGCTGGATGTGTCCCTCAGCTTCCTTGGTGMCAATGCAGCAGTGCCTCGGTGCCGTCCTCGAGCTACGTGCCAGCCTCGGAGGCTCAGAGAGCGGTAACCACAACTGCTGGAGCCCCGGGAGTCGGGCCCTGAGGATGCTCATCTCTTTATGCACAAGACTTTAATTCTTCCCAAACTCAACAGGCAACGTCTGCCCAAAGCTCACGTGTCAGCTGGAAAATGGACACACAGGCTATTACCGACTGGCAGACCATCAGCCGGTGGCAGAGGCAGGAGTAAGGGGTACACATCTCATGTGGGAGCTCGTATCAGTGCATGTCTCGGGGGAGAGAGAGCACGCCTGCTGCTCGCCTCGCTGCTGCCCAGCGCCGCGGGGTCCCTCTCCCTGCCCACAGCCCCCGAGCGCTGCAGCCATGCAGACACCAGAAACAGCAGTGGACGTTATGCCCTSTCGCAAAGTAGGGCCCTCTCCTCGTTATGCTCTCTCCAAAGCTTAATTTATTTCCTGCCCTTCGCTGGCAAAGGTTTTGCTTTCATGTTCTGGAGGGGTGGCCGAGGAAAGGAGGTTGGCAGCCGCAGCTGGCAGGAGTGGCCACCAGCGCACTGCAGCTCCGAGTGGCACCTGTTTATACGAGGGCTGACTTCGTCTCACATTAAGTTATTCATACGCTCTTATTTCTGGCCAGAAAAACCTTCTTYCAAAATGTGCCCTGCCTCATTAACAGTCCCCACCCAGGGACCTCCTTTCAACTTCGCCAAGCTTCCCAGCACCTCGCCGCAGGGACCGGTCGGGGACACAATAGCTCCGGCGTGTTTATTTCATTTCACTTTTCCTCTCCGCTTGGCTGGCAGCCAGCAGAGATGTTCTTTGCAAAGATAATAGTTTCAACTTAATCATTCACCTCTTATGTGTCTAAAAGGAGTTAAGGAGACTGGAAGTTTCCAAGAAAAATAAATGAACAGAACTCGTTTGAGGGGGCCTCTTTAAGGCTGTTTTATTGATTTWAAAAAAAAAAAAGGGGGGGGGGGGGGAAGCAGCAAGCTGTTCCTGCACATCACCCATGCCCTATTTATTTTTTAAGTGTGTGTTTAAATTTGGAGTGGTGGTCATGAATAGAAGGATTATGAAGTGCTTCTCATTGTGAAGCGATTTGCAGCATGTTTGGAGAGATGGGTCCAAAGAGAAATACTAGTCTTGTTCATTTTGGGGGTTGTAGAGCTGGAGCTGGACCTTGGGGGACTCCTTCCTATGCCTGCATGTGGATGAGAAGCAAAACTTCAGCCATCTGTTTATTTATTTATTAAGGGACTGTGATTCTGTCTGGTTCCTTTTTGGGTTGTTTGTTTTGTCACACCCGAAGGGCCTGATGTTTCAGAAAGTTTGAGCACTCAGTCCCTTAATGGTGGATCCCATTGCATTGTCTCTAGTTAAGCAGCCGCTATCACCGATTTATTTTAGAAATGAAGCCTCCATTTAAGCCACAGAAACAACATCTTCCTTCCACCTGGCCCAGCTGAAGGAAAGTGATTAAAACCCATATCTTTCTCACTCACATATCCTGCTCATAGAGCTGTTGAGAAATTGCATGTCCTTGGGAATTGTTGATAAAAATGAGAGGTTTCTTCTTTCAACATCATTTAACATGGACACTTCCCAGTTTTATTGAAAACCTGAAAGATAGGATGTTCTCAGTGAAGGCATTTTTGGTGAAGAAGCAAGAGAAATCCCTGCTCACTTGTAGCTGGAGGTGGATTAAGACATCAGCAGTAAGCCTGAACCTGAGGAATGAGCTCCTAAATCACACGACTTCAGGGGAATCCGGACTTTCATTTAACCATCAAACCAAAAGCAACATTATGGTTGAGCCTAAATCATAGGAACATGCCCTGGGAATAAATGAATGCCAGCTGGAAAGGCTGGAAGGACCCAGCGGGCTGCCCTGGGCTCGGGGCAGGGAGCCCGGCAACGGGGGCTGCTTTTCTCCCCGCTCAGGTTTCCCGGCTCGCTGGAGCGAGGTCGGGGGTGGCTTCTCCAGAGCATCTCCAAGAGGAGAGATTGCTCCTGCCATTACTGTCATTTCAGTCAGAGATGGGAGAGGCAGACCCCGCTGCTGCAGAGCCACGGCAAGAGAGCAGCATGCAATCCACAGCGGGGATCGACTGTAATCCAGTCAAACCGGTAATGCGGCCAGATCCCTCCTCCCCTGCTATCGCTCTCTGTGTCTTTCCCTACCTTCAGAGAAGCTTCTTTCTGGAAAAGAGTGAAATACCTGAATCCATTCCTCCCCTTTCATTGCCCCAGCTCCATCCTCCGAGCAAAGTGTCTGTGCAGTGCCCTGGGCTCTCCGGTGCAGTGCTGCCCTTTGCCCATGCTCRTGTATGTATATGTGAACATATGTGTACTTAGCACCCTCTCCCTGCAGGTATGGAGGATCTCTGCCTGATCCCACCTTTGGAAAGCAGGCTTTCTTGTGGGTACAGATTGGAGGACTCAAATCTCCATAAAATAGTGGAAAAAGGAATGAAGTTGTAACTGTCATCACCTATTCAGAAAAATTCCTGCAGTGCAGACACCCATTTTCCAGCCTTTGATGACTAGGGGAAAAACTATCTTGCCAGGTGGAGTGTGATTTCTAGTTCTTCTCTTCAGCAAATGAAGGGCTGAATTTAGCAGCTTTGGAGTGAGATGGAAGCGAACCTTCCCTCCTTCTCCTTCCCCTCTTCTTCCCTCTTCCCCCTGGGCAAGCAGCACCCTCCTCGTTAGAGAACACATCTTCACAGACATGTTAATTTTCGTAAGGCCATGATGAGGCTCTGGGCTGGGAGCTTGTTTCCCTTCCCCCTCGCCAAGCGCTCCAGTAACCACACGTTACCCAAGCCGAGCACTTTCTGCATGACTCAGATATTTTTTTTTAAGAACTAGAATCCAATGGACGTTTTCCTTGCTGATACCACTGGGACTAGAAGGTCTTTTTTTTCCCACCAACCTTAAAAACATGCTGATATACTGCAATTTTTTTTCCTTTTCAATATTTTGTTGTTATTATTATTAAAACAGCACCAAGTCCCACAGCACCAAAGGATGGGATCTCTCCTGCTCTTTTCTCTCTTCCTCAACAGCTAAGGAAAAAAAAAAAAAAGTGTAATTATCCATAAAAGAAGACATTAAGACACTTGGACCAGCCCTGATGACTGGGCTGAACTGGGGGTGCTGGCGGTGCAGGATGGGGCCATGGCACAGGTCCCCATTGCTTGCAGATGAGCCACCCCCACGCTGGGGTGCAAATGYGAGGAGGAGGAGGAGCAGCCAAGGATTCGTGTCCCATCATCACCACCATCCTGAGGATGGGTCATGCTGGACACAACCTGCACTTTTCTTAGACCTAAAGCATCCGACCAAGGCTGGGCATGTGTCGGCCGATGCCAAGTGAAGAGTGGAAATCGCCTTAGTGAAGGCAAAGGTAGTTACCTCAGTCCCTCTGTAAGCCAGGCCCTTGGTCTCAAATACAAACAAAAGTGCCGAGGGGACGATTAGGTTGAACAGCAAGGCAGTGAGCTCCCACACGGAGGTGTCTGAAGCCAAGGAGAGGGGTTTTGCAAGCACTGCAGCTGGCTTCGGTTGCAACATAAGGCGGCAYGTACAACCTGCATGACCTCCTGTGCTGGAAACGTAGCTCTACAGTGGATGTCTGGGTGGGTGCACGCTTGTGCCTGCTCGGCAGCGGGGACGGCCCAGCCCTGAGCTTCCCCTGAAACCACAAGCAACATGTGGAGCCAATGTGTGTTTTCTCACGTGAATCCCGATGAGTTCAAACGARCAGGTTTGGGGCCACAGTTCCCATCTGATGTTGACTGCTCGATGTGATTATTCAACCCTGAATTCCTTCAATTGACAGCCGCGCTATTTCCAGTCTCTTAGTCAGCATATACCACTCCGCTTCCCAGTCTGATGAGACCTGGATTTTCCCACACTCCTCCTTAAATGGAAACACATTGTTCATCTTCATTTTATTTATTTATTTGGTACAAAAAAACAAGATACTGCTATAACTTTGAAGTGCTGGCTCTACAATGRTTGGTTCCTTTTCGGAGCAATGGGTTTTCCTAAAAGCCACTCTCAGCAAGATCCTTATCAAACTTTCCTTAGCGGGAGACAATGAACATTTCACAGCATGAAGAGAAAAAAATAAAAAGGTCGGTGAGAAGACAAATGCTCTATGTGAAGAGATAGCCAGGGTGCAGATGAGCTCCTTCAGCCTTATAAACACAGATTATTTTCTGTCTAACCTACAGTTTCTGAATGTTTCACTCATTGAGTCAGCTCCAGAGTTTATTAAGGGGTGAAAACGAGGACCTGAGCATCGTCTGGATGCTTCCAATTGGGACCCATAAACCTCACCCTGATGTGTCCAAATACCAAGGGCCTCACTGCCTGCAGCTGCCAGGGGTGGCAATTAGGATGGGATCTGGGAGGACACATGTGCCTCTGCGAGCTGCCAGGGGTGACTTCCCATGACAGGTCGCACTGGAACCAGTTTATTTCCTCCCGGGCTGCAAAACCAGTGGGTGACCTGCGTGGTGGCACAGCACTTTCCCATGGCTCAGGGCAGTGGGGAGAGAAAGGGACCGAGGAAACCTCCCCGGGGAGCCCGGCTGCCAAACCTCACAGTGAAGGGGCACCATCTTCTCCCACAGCCTGCCCAAAACCTCTCCCGTGTCGGGCAGCTGCCAAAGGATGCTCTGAGCAGAGACAGCCTGGGGTGAGCTTCAGACCTGACCTCTCCTAAAAGTGCCAGTGCCACTGGATAGCTGATCTGGGAGATGAGCAAGCATGGTAAGCAGCCGTCCCCACCCAGGACCTGCCAAATTTGAACTGAATCCCCCAGCTCAGCTCCATGAGGGGGCAGGCACTGGGGGTGGCCCATGCTCTGGGTCTAGGTAGGGGCTCGGGTGTTGGTTTTGCTGGGGGTGATCACTGCTTTGCTCTGGCTGAGTCGGAGCAGCTCCGTGCAGGCGGGTGGCAGCTTTGTGTGGAGGAAACGTGTCGGCTGGCGTCTGCCGTGCTTTTTTTTTTTCTTTTAGCCTAATTGTATTTTTAATTATTTGGCGGATGGTTTCAAGCCAAGACTATGCAATCAGTCAATGTTTGTTGGTTAAAATAGAAGTAAACACTAGGTTAACATAAACAAAGGAGCGCTCTGGTTTATTGCCCAGGGATAACACCGGCATTGTTGCGTGGATCCTCATCTGAAGGCTTTGAAGATCACTTGCTCTATTTATTTTTCTAAAGATGGGTAACTTTGTTCTATTTGCTCAGCTTCTTACGGGCTTGAATTAGACAAGGGGTAAAGTGCGGTAAAGGTGGGTCTGGCTCCAAGGGAACCTGGAGGGAAAATGTGGTTTTGGATTCTGATCTCATCCAAAGAATGTCCTGCATTTCAATACCCTTAGATAGCTTACACGTTGGAAATGCCAAGGAACCGGAAACTTTCGCTCCAAAGTCAACTCTGCTTTTATTAATTATTTTAAGACGGCATTCACAGAACAAAACAGTATAATATGGAGCAGAAGGAGACCCACAGGGAATTCAAGGCTGAGCAAGTTTTCAGCCCACCGTCTCCGCTCTCACGCTGGCTGTCAAGGATTAGCGTCCTGAGATGCAGGCGAGGTGTTCGGGCGAAGTGACGGCAAGGGGCATGATGAAGGGGGGAAAGCAGAGCTTGCCCTCCAAACAATAACAGTGACAACAGGGTCCGGCCACCGCTGGGGGAAGGCAGGCGCTGGGGTGGGCAGGGCTGCGTGCCCRGGGCCGCGGAGGGGCTGAGCCCAGCTCAGAAGACCCCCAGCACCCATGAAGGCAAAGTCCAGAGAGCATGTCTCCTCCTAATTTCTTCGGGTGGTAGAGGTGTGTTCTTGACCCCATTTCACAGATGGGAAAACTGAGCCACAGAACATTAAGATTGCACATTTTACTGACAAATATGGGACTTGACTTTCTCCTTTGGACCTGACCTGGTATCATCCCTCGGCTTGTTTTCCCATCATAAAGCCACCACCTGTGCCTGTAATCTGCTTCTACAACTCCTGTAGATCATTACAAATAGTATTACATTTATCACTTCTGTACGTAATGTGCCAATCCTGGCAGCACGTTTTGAAAGCACAACAGCAACAAGAAGCATATGTTCTGAGAGTCAAGTTAGTGGGATTTTTTTTTTCTGCCAAGGACAATAATTTTTTTTCCTCTTTTTTTTTTTTTTTTTTTTTCAAAATAAACATCACGCTGGAATGTGCTGCAGCAAATGGCTTGGGCTCTATTATATTTCATGCAGCTTTCTAAACAATTTTCAACCCTGCTGGCCCGGTGTCAAACAGAAGGCAACCAACAATAGCAAAATCCCATTAAAGCTGAGAAGGTTCCTTCCTGAGGTGAACACGGCCAGAAATAGTAATCTTGGCTCTCTTTTCAATTTGGCATTGGGGACTAATAATGCCTGTTCTCCTAATGGAAATTATCTAATTTCATCCAAGTGCAGCTCCAGAGAGAGCTGGGCTGACGCACAAACAGTCAATATAACAACATTCTTCTTGAAGAGCTGAACAATGGGGCTTTGGTGGGACTGTGATTAACAACGTCAAACTAAGAACAAACAGAAGGTGTAAAAATAGGCATCTGAGGAGTTGACACAACGGACTATTTTTCATCTGTAAGGCCAGAGGAGAATAGCTTGTTAAATTGTATGCTTGGAGCACTTCATCAGATGTTGTGTGGAAGGACAAAAAAAAAAAGAAATCCCATTTCCCATCTGGATCTGAATGTACTAAGGAACGGCACATGCCTTATTAATATAAATCACGCTAGGAGTATAATTCCCATTAGCATTAAAGAACCATTTTTCAATGAAATACTCTTGCACCAGGAACACCTAACGGGAAATAACGATGTTTGCTTCATTTGAAGAGAATAGTAAAATACAGTGTGGAGACGGAGGAGGTAGRGATCTGTTTCTTCCCTCCAACGCTACGGGTTTTCGTGGCTGTCGTACGATATCCCCTTCCCAGCCCAGCAGGGCTGTATCCAGCTGCAGTGTGGAGGCCCCCAGAGGTGGTAGGGAATGGGGATGGGGTGCTCCAGAAAATGGGAGCATGGCTATGGCCCAGGGGCAAAGCGCTGCTGCCTTGTTTCCCGCAGGCCCCCGCGGCTGCCCAGGCTGGGTGAGGGAAGGGGTCCAGCCTCCCAYCCACCCCTGGTTCCTTCCCAGCGCAGCCTCACATTTGGAGAGCKCTGGGATGGCTTTGGGCCACCTCCACCCCCTTACCCGCACGGTCCAACCCTACCCTGGAACTCCTCGTTGTTGACCTAAAAATAGCACTCCCCAAAAACAAATCGCAGCCTCGGCCATTATTTATCACATCTCGAGAAAAAGCATCTCTCCCTACATTTCCCTTTAACACTGAAGCCACAACTGGACTCACAATGTGCCTGGTACATTAAAAACCAGAAGCATTAGAGGTAGGCGAAACCGCCGCATAGCTCATTAGCTCTGGTGCCTCGCCTGCTTTCTGGCTTTGGTATTTGCCCTGTAAGGAGCCACGTGTGCCCAGGGTGAACGCTCACCCCCGTGTTAGTGTGGGCACATGCTGGCTCCCGAACTTCAGCATCACCTTGGTTTGACACTGAGGGATTTATTCTCCTTCCCCACCTTAAGCRCCGCAGCTCCTTTCTAGCTCTTAATGAAAGGAAGGTCTAGCCTTGAAACATTAGACAAAATTTCCACCTCTGGTTAAGCAGGTATGTTTTTTTTTAATTTTTACGAAATCTTGAGTAGCCGTTCACTCACTGTTATTTTTAGAGCATGAGAGGGGAGCTCTGTGTTTTCATAAAATCCCTAGGTGTGCGCTGGGGTGATGGGATTTTGCGCGGGACACGACACAGTTAACTTGCCAATGTGGCCAATGGCATCCAGGAATGACCCYGCTCCCCCTCGCTCACCCCATGGGTCACCCCCTGCTCAGGGTCTGCCAAAATTGTGTCGTTTTCTTGTTCTCCTTCCTCCTAACAACAATAAAACTGATGAAACCTATAGAAATTGCTAGTAATGAGAGAAAAGCGCACCAGAAGTAATACAACACCGCGTTGCCCTCAGCCTCAGCTTTCACACCTGGTTAGTCCTCAACTCTCCCAGAAACCAGCGCCTTTCTCCATGTGAAAGTCCCAGTCCCCCCCTCCATGCCCCAGCCCTGCTTCCCGCAGCCCAGCCCCAGGTTCGGCCCCCTCCCTGCATCAGCCGACCCCTTTTTTGCCCTCCTTTTTGCCCCCAGTCCTTTCAAACCAGGTAGGATCCCTCTCGCAGGTCTCATAACACCCGAGACCCGAGGCAGACTCCTGGCAAGGAATATTTCTTACCTCCAGGATTTCTTGAGCAGCAGCATCCCATAGAAATTAAAGCAGCATGGCACGCTGGCGAGTCCATRCCGCCTGCCTGCGGGCGATGCTGCCGCCTGGGTCTGCTGGAGACCTGGGCAACGTCCAGCATCCAACGGGTGCCCAAAGCACCCATGAGAGTCCTAGGGAGGAGATCTGGGAAAGCTTCAGAGCACAGAAGGGAAAAGTCTTGTGGCTGAGCTCATCCCCAGCGGTTCCAGTGGCGATGCACCAGGACTGAATGTGACCCAGGAGGGCTGTTGTTATTGAGGATTTTATTGTTAGCTTGCACTAGAGGGTGCTACTCTGTTAGTGTTTGAGAAGGATTGCAGTAATGAGACTGTCTTCAATGTCTTTATTCCTTGCAAAGTTAGGCTGAGACTTGAAACGTGTTGAGATTCATATTACCATTCAGCGTGGCCTCAAAATGAAACAGATTGCTTGCCTGGGAAAAAGAGAATGTCTTGGCTTGGAAAAGAGTTTATACGTCTGGGGGGCAAGAGTAAACATTTGGGTTAGACACGGTGACAAATGAAAGGAAAAACTGGTCAGCCTTGCCTTTTTTCTCTGCATTTCACAATTCCGGGATGAATGGATGCCTCAAGGAGCTGAGAAATTAGAAGGAAAAAAATAAGGACAGTGAATGCAGGCACGGGAGATAATGAACCTTTGGAATTCATTGCTGTAGGACAGATAATCAAAATCCCATGATAAAGTGTTCTAGAAGAAATAAAAGCAAAATACATTTTATGACCGCTACAGTCTTTTGGCTAAGATAAAGGTAACCAGATCCCAAGCACCGTGATATAAAATGATGTGTTAGAGGTATCAGTAGGAAATGACTTCCCCTGTGTGCTGCGTTGCTCCACTGACTGCGCCTCCTCTGTTTTTGTTTCCATTTGCCGAAGGCGCGGAGGAACGGCTATTGCTGTAGGCAGCATCCCAGACCCGCAGCTGGGAAGGGGATATCTTACACCGTGCTGCTCAGCTCCGAGAGCATCTCCCCACCCTCCCGGGTGGTTTGCAGGGAGGGGACCTGGGTCTTCCTAGACCTGGTGGAGCCTGGCATGGGGAAGCTGTGAGCTGCCTGTGGAGCTGAGAARTGATGGCTGGACTTTATTCAAGGCAGACTCGGTTCCAGTGAGGGAAGAAGGTCCGGAGGGTTCTAYGTACATGCTACCTGGCATGCTTGTTTATTGGACTGTAAAACTTCCCTGAGTGGCACTTCCATTTGCTATTCACCGGAAAGTATCTCCCTTGGGCAAAAAGGATTAAAATGGGATTTTTTTAAATGGCCATGATGGCATTATTCCGCTGGGATTTTATATGTGCTAACAGTAAGGCAAGAACTGGTTTTAAAGCTGGACTGATGTGTACCTACTGCATTTAAGTCCACTTAGAGCATGAAAGGAGGGTTGGAAGAAAAACAATAACTGTTCTCAAATCCAGATGAGTTTTACAGAGTAATTTTGTTCTAGAAACTTGACTTCCTTCAGGGGTTGATTTTGCCTTTTATGCGACTGCATTCTAATAGCTTTATTTCCAGCTTCCCCACATTTTTGACCGCTGTTGGCAAGAAGGAGGAAACTGTTTCTTACTAAAACTTTTATTAGGCAGTTATTAGTATTTCCTTCTTTGGTATTGAACGGCTTTTCTGCGCAGCGACTTTAATGCACTGCTGCTGGAGGGGCAGTGGGCCTAATGCATCAGCTTGGTTTTGTAGAAATAGGTGGGGTTGCTCTGACCAAACCATAGGGGTGATGACCTGCTATGGGAATAAGAAATCCCCCGTTCAGTTTCCATCTGTACTTGCATCTAAATGTGTTACTTGCACTGAGACATCCTGAGCCTGCCCTCAACAGCAGCAGTTTGCCTCAGTTAAGGAGCTGCCCCTTTGGGTCTCAGCTGAAAATGGGTGTAATTATACTCTCCTGTCAGACTTAGGAAATACCCATGAATGATCCTCCTGCGCTGAAAGTTGAATCACCTTCATTTGCTTGTTTTCAGTCATGGAATCATAAAATCATAGAATGGTTTCGCTGCGCACTGTGTAAACTAAATCCGGTGTGTGCATGCAAATGCTTCTCTCATCAGTGGTTACACATTAGAGCGAGAGGTCAGCACTTCTSTGTGTCATGTCACCTTTAATCAGCTACCAGGGGGGTTAATTGCACACCAGCTCTCTGCAGATCTCTCTTGTTGGTGTGGCCTGGAAAATCGCAGCCAGCCTGTGATAACTCCCTCTGCAAGCAGATTACGGTCCAACCGCAGTGTGAAGGTGGATTAACCTATGAAATCAGTGATGCCGATGGAAATGAAAGCAAACTCAAGGCCATTCCATGCGAGAAGGACCTTAGACTGCAGGAAGCAGTTCCGAGAGGCAGCACTTAAATTAAGGAGTGACCTGGTGAGAGGTTAGAGCAGACTAGAAGCGGGCCGCAGTGGTCCTGCCACCCCCAG
Organism: Oceanodroma leucorhoa; assembly: GCA_030449065.1. Classification (NCBI taxonomy): domain Eukaryota; kingdom Metazoa; phylum Chordata; class Aves; order Procellariiformes; genus Oceanodroma; species Oceanodroma leucorhoa. Next base: position 471,263 of record JASVER010000043.1, read on the forward strand.
TCCCCAAATGCGTGTTTCCCCCAGCTCCCTCACCCTGGCTAGCCACACAATAAAGAAGTTAGTTTGGGGAACTATGACAGAAAAAAAAAACTTTTCTTACTGGCAGAGTTAATTTTCTACAGTTTGACATCCCTGGGAATGGGAACAGGCAGGCAGGGATGGAGCGAGTGTAGGAGACTGGCACTTCAATTTTGAGCAGCTTAAACCATTACGGTGTTGCAGGCTCACAGTGCCCGGCTCCTGGCACAGCATCAGATGCCTAAAAATGGGCTTCAGGAAAGCCAGCACAGTGGGCAGGACCTGCTTGCTCTAACCCATAGGAAACCCCGGGGAAGGGACCGTCCTGACCCTGCTGCTCCTCGGAACGCAGCCTCCTTTCCCGGCACTGCGGAGGGGCGCTTCTTTCCAACTGCTATTTATTACCCTGACCCTTCTTTAAGATTTATGCATCTGCAGCTTTTCATGCAAAAAAAAGAAGAGGGGGAAGAAAAAAAAAAGGAAGGAAAGGTCACCCCTTTCTGTGTAAACATGGCTGTGGAAATATGCAGTGCCCTCCCACATCCCACATCTCTGAGCCAGGCACTCATGGGCAGAGGGGAATCAGTATTTTCAGGTCCCCCCTCTGTCTGAAGGGACTTGAGGGACTACACGGCATTTGGGAGAAAGCAAAAATTCCCTCTGCTTGAAACCCATCAGCTTCACATGATCTAATATATTTCATCAGACCAGCGGTTGAATGGAAGACAGAGAGAGAATGCAAATGGGCAAGTGTGAGAACAAGTCGCCAGCTCAGTGGCTGGGGTGCTGTCCCTGGAGCTGGAAGCCTTGGGTTTTCATGTGCTCTAACMTATGGACCTACTCAGTGGGACCTATTCTGCTATAACATATGGACAATTCTCAGGACTGCTCACATGCAGAAAACCCCATGGAGTTTTCAAATAACTACAGTAGAGGCATTTCAGAGGGATTTTGCTTCAGAGTAATTTTAGCATGCCGTGGACTCAATTCCCATCAAGGACTCCTGCTTGTGCACCCCGAGACCTCTCCATGATGCAAAGCTGCAAAAGTGATCAGGATCAGGTGATTCCCTCCAAAAGCACACTCTGACCCAAACTCAAACGCTAGTGCAAATGCACCCGCAGGAGACTTGATATCCTGTCCTACCGCATGGAAACCCAGGTCTTGCCTGTTTTCAGGCACCTTCCACTTCGGCTCAGCAAATGACGTAACGCTAGTCGTTACTTACTGACACAGGTATTCGACTAAATAACGCATGAAGCAATAGAAAGGAAACGTCAAGGAGTTGACCGGCTTAGTCACTTAATTCACTTGTGGTTCTGGGCAGTTCCTGCCTGCAGCGCCTGCACTTCTCTTGAGCATTTCAGATAACAAACTGTTGATCAGCTGAGGGAAGCCCAACCAGCCCTGCGGCGCAGGCCTGTGGCCTGCCTCCAGCTGCCGATCCCCGGCCGGGGGGGGGCGGGTCGGCCTGCGGTCAGATTTGGCGGCCCCGCTGCAGCCCTCCCGGTTTCCCGGGGCAGTGCGGGGGGAGCGCCGACAACAGCCGGCAGAAAACCCCCGGCAATCTGCAAAACGCTCCTGCCCACCCTGCAACCACGAGTTTGAGGGATGTGTGTGTGCGTAGAATTAGTTTTTGCGCTTGGCTCCCAAAATTTGCTTGCTCCCTGCTCGCACGGGCCCGGGAGCGGGGGAATTTGGAGGGGAGAGCCACCTCCGGGGGGTGCCTGGCGTGGGGGTGGCCGCCCGGCCCCGGCCCGCTCGGCAGGTGGCGACAGAGAACGGGCTTTGGGGCGGGCCGGGCCCGCCGGGTGCTCGGCGCTGCGCAGCGCGGGCCGCGGGCGGGGCGGCTCGGCGGGACGCCGCGAAGGGGCGGCTGCCGTCCCGGTAGCGCTACCCGAGCAAACCGTCTGGCTGGAGGATTTGCAACGAGGTTTAAATAATTATTTTTAAAAGTACTGCTAGGGAGAGAGAGCAGGATTTTAAAAATATTTTTCTTTATTCTTATGTATTACATATGTATGTTTCTACATACACATATAGGTATGAACAGAACGACATATATAAGCCTGAAAGCCAACGGGCAAGGCGCCCGGCGGCGCTGGCCGTGGGCGGAGGAGGAGGGCCGGGCGGCCGCGCCGGCAGCATCCCGGGCAGGCTCGGAGGGGCGCACCCGGCTCCCCCCCCCCCCCCCCCCGGCCCTGGCTGGCGGGGGACAGGGCAGAGGTGGTGGCCCTCGGCGCGACTTCGCCGTCCGCCGGGAGACTTCAGGACCGGGCGCCCCTAACCGGAGAGCGCGGCTGGGCCGCCGAACGCCGCTTGCAGCGCAGGGGAGGCCCCGAGCCCCCAGCGGGGGCTCTGCGGCGGATGGAGAGACCGCGTCGGGGCCGCGCACCGCTCGGGGCTTGGTGCCGGCCGGGCTGCGGGGGGAGGCGGCCGGGGGACTCTGGCTGCGAGCACCCCGGCAGGGTCCGTCGGCTTGACCTACCGCCCGCGGCTCGACGCGGGGACGGGGAGCTCGAAGGAGCAGGTATAGCCGAAAGACCGGCCCGTCCTCCCCGTGGGACGCGGGCAGGCAGGGCCCGGCCCTTTCCGGGATGCTCCCAGCCCGGTGCCTGCGAGTGGGGACCGGGAGCTGCAGCGCTTCGGGGTTAGCCCTTCTATTTTCCCCTCATAAGAACTCGAATAATTTTTTTTTTCCACCTCCTTTGTCGGCCTCGGGGGGGAAAAAAAAAAAAAAAGGCCTTCGAGACTCCATTCCTCAAAAAAAAAAAAAAAGGGAAAAAAAAAAGGCATCGCTCCTGCCTGCACAGTTCATTCGCCTCCTTCTCGAGTCCCTCGGAAAGCAAGATTAAAGGGGAAAGTCGCAGCTGTATATTTATGTTTTCATTGCTAGAAGGGAATTGATTTCCTTGCATTTATTTTTGTAGTTGCAATACACAAGGGCGGATTTGCGTCACCAAAGCAACTTGCTGGTCGAGATAAAGTTGCACAAATATTGAAAAGGGAAGTGCTCGCGCTCATTATGAAGTTTTTCTCCGGAAGAAATAAGGATTTCTGCTGTATCCTAAAATACTAAAGCCGCTTCTATTTTGGGACAAATCTCGCAGGCACATCCGCTCATTTAGTCCGAGTTGGAACCTCTCAAAAAACAGGAGATGACCTGGACTGCAGCGAGCCCCGGGTTTCCTGCAGCCTTCTCCCTCCTTGCGCGGGGAGGAGGGGCTGCCGCCTCCCCCGGGCAGCGCGGCCGCGCAGCCCTGCCCCTCCCCGGCCGCCGGCGAGGAAGGTGCGCGGGCAGGGGGGCCTGCGGAGGCCTTTGGGGAGCGGGGACAGCCCTGTCCCCGGGGAGAGGGAGCGGGCGGGGGCGGGGGGGGCAGGTGCTCCTGGTTTCGCCCGCGGAGGATGCGCGGGGGCGCAGCGCTGCCGAGCCGGGCGCGGAGCGGGCGGGCCCCGGGAAGGCACCTGCCCCCGCGGCTGGGGCTCCCCAGCTCCCTCGCCCTCCCGAGGCCCAGCCCGGGGGTCAAGTGCTTTAGTGCGACACGTTTAGTGTTTCCTTTCGGGTTATTTTAGTCCCCGCGGGATGGCAGCGCGGAAGGAGCGCTTCTCTGCGCGCCGGCCCGCGGGAGCAGCGGGCTCCCGGGCACCGGCAGCGCCGAGAGGAGCGGAGCCGCCGCCGCGCCCCGCGTCGGGGCCGCCCAGGGCCCCCGCAAACGGGCGCTTCCCTCCAGTGCTGCTCATCGCCGGGCGAGCGAAGCCTTGAAATAAACTCCTAAAAAAAAAATAAAAACACTGTGGTGTTTTGTTTTTGTTTTTTTCCCCCGACTGCCTGGCGAGCAGCCCCAGGGTGGTACAACAACGCTATCCGTTATCAACGGCAATAACAGTAATAATTATAGGAAGCGGTTTGCAGCTGGGATACAGCGGGCAGAGCAGACTTCGTTGCCCTTCCCTCAGGCGGGCTGATGGCGCGGCTCTGCCCGGCGGTGGAAACGCAAGTGAAACTGGAGTCGTTTCATCCGATTTGAGAGCAACGGGCGCATCTGCGCGGGGGGATTGAAGGAAGGGGGGGTGCAAAGAAAAGGGGCTTTCCGCTGTCGAAGCAGGAAAGGTTCAAACCTAATCAACCCTTTCKTTGGCCAGCTTCGGTTTTCGGACACATCTTGGCAAGCCAGCCCGTCTTTATTTTTCGGTTTCTTCTCGTTAATAAAAACCAAGCCGAATCAAAGTGGTGCCTGGCTTTTCCTGGGGAACCAGCCTCACCTTTACCCCTGCGCAGTGTTATGCCCAAGGTTATGCATTCACTCTCGCTCGCAGGTGGTTTCAATATTCACACAGAAGCTACATCTTCATACCTGGCGAAAGGAAAATTGTTTGCCTTTCTGGCGGTTCTCCGAAAACCTTCAGAATTTGGGAAGCTATTTGAAAAAAAAAAATTTTTTTTGAAACAAAACCAAAGCAAACTTGCAATCGTTCGACCCGAAAGTCTGCTAAAAACGGCAGCGACTAGTTTACGTGTATGAAAACTAGAATTAAAGAAATGCTTTTTTTCAGAGTCAGGTCGGAGCAAATGTGGATGTCAGAGGAGAGTTTTTTTCTCAAAGCGCAAAAGAGGCTTTGATAAATTTGTCCCTAAATTAACGCAGTGAAGGTAGCCTATGATTGTATTTAAAAAAAAAAAAAAAAGAAAGAAAGAAAAGAAAGTAATTCTGTTGTAAAATGTTTGCAAAATTTACAAACTAGGCTTCAAGGTGAAATCGGTGTGGAAGCAGAYGCAGCCACCTGGTTGGAGAACACGGTAAAAATCTATGAAATTACATTGTCGACAAGATACGATTAATTAATTAATCGCTGCTAATGTGGGATCCAACGTGTCCTGGGCCCAGAATAGCTCGGAGCTCACATAAATACATATGTTGCGTGCATGAGCACAGACTCATTTTCTTCCAGACTATCCCAAGGCTCATTTATCCGGGAAGGAAACACATTTCCTCGGGAATGATTTCCAAGAGGACGGACCTGACTCCGATCGCGAATAATTTTCCTGCGCGTTTTTTTCAAACGTCTGGAAATCGCGGTGGCAAGCGCAGCGCCCTTGCGCTGATTTGGGCGGGGGGTTGGGGTTCAAAGTCGAGGGCAGAATTTAAGGAGGTGTGGGGGGGTGGTGGTGGGTACCTTGCGGGGCAAACCGGGCCGGGTCGCGGGTACGGGCCACCGCGCCGCCAGCGCGCAACTGCGCGCGGGCGGCGCGGTGGCCCCTACCCGCGACCCGGCCCTGCGTGGGCGTGTCGGCGGGCGGTGCTGGCCGGCCCCGCGGATMGCGGATTGGGCGTGGGGAGGGAGCGAGGGCTGCTCCAGAGCCGGGAGTGTCGCTGCCAGAGAAAGTTTTGGGGAGGGGTGGATATTTTTTTTTCCCCCAGTACGAGGAAAGGGGGTTTGGTTTGGGTTTGTTTTGTTTGCGCCGCTCCGCTCCTCGCCCGCTCGCTCTCTCCGTCTCGCCGTGGGTTTTGGGGACTTTTTTTTTTTTTTTTTTTTTTTTGGTGGTTGGTTTCCCCCCTTCTTGCCCCTCCGGCGAGTGCTCCGCCAGCCGCTTCTCGCCCCGCCATCCCTCCCCATGCGCCCGGGGCAGCGGGCAGCTCCGCGGCGCGCACCCGGGAGCTGAGCTGCCGAGCGGCGCGTCCCCTCCCCGAGCAGGATGTACACGGCCGGGCTGGCTCCTTTCTACGCCTCCAACTTCAGCTTGTGGTCAGCGGCGTATTGCTCGGCTTCGGGGCCGGCAGCCGGCGCCTGCTTCCCGCTGGACGCCGCGGCGGCGAAGAAGCCGTCCTTCTGCATCGCCGACATCCTCCACGCCGGCGGCGAGGCGGCGGGAGGACCCGCTGACAGCCTGCCCGGAGGTCCCGGCACCGGGATGCCGGCGGCGTTGGGAGCCGTCCACCACGGCGGTCCCTTCCACGCCACCGCCTCGCCGCTCCGGCCCACGCCCGTCGTGGCCCCCGACGCCCCCGCCGCCGCCTTCCCGCCGCGCCTCTCGCCGCTCTCCGCCGCCTACCACTCCCACCACCACCGCCCCCCGCAGCACCGGTCCCCCGCGGCGGCGGCGGCGGCGGGGGGCGGCGGAGGCGCCCCGGCCCCCGCCCGGCTGCCGGGCGGCCACACGCACGGCTCGGCGCCGGCGCCCGCCAGCAAGGACCTGAAATTCGGCATCGACCGCATTTTGTCGGCGGAGTTTGATCCCAAAGTCAAGGAAGGCAACACGCTGAGAGGTAGAGAAATCGGCTTGTCCGCTTTCCACGCTAGCGCGCTTGGTGCTCTTATATTTATTATTACTTTTAGCGTCTGTAGATACCCGCGGTTTGAAAACTTTTCGATCTAGCCGAGAAAAGAGTTATTTTAAAAAAGCGTTATAAATCCGAGTTTCTAAAAGCGCTCACTAAAATAGCTCCCCCATCTCCGCGCACGGCAGCAGCCCGCCGCACGGGGCTTGCGCCGCTGGGAAAAATAGCGATAGCGTAAAAATAGCGAACGAGACGGCCTGCGCTTCCCAAAGCGGGCCCAGGATTTTGCCTCAGAGGGCACTGCCCGTTTTAACGGCTTTCGCTGCAATCCATCTCCCCTCGCGGCGCGTAAACATCCTGGCCAAGGGAGTAAATATACCGGAGGATGTCTGATTGCCGGGGCTCGGCCGCCTCTCCCGAGGAGAGCCCCTGGGGCGAGGAGGCGGCTGCCCGGTCCCCGTCCCCCCCCCAGCCCCTCCGGCCGGGGACCCGCTCCGCCCGGCCCCGGCCCCGGCCCCGTCGCTTGGAGCGTGCCGGGGTGTCGGTTTCGACCGCGGTATAACAGAGCTCTCCTTGTTCCTGTGCTCACAGATCTGACCTCCTTATTAACTACCAGCCGCCAAACTGGGGTTCATCTCCCCAACTTGCAGCCTTCCGCCGGCCAGTTCTTCGCGTCTCTAGACCCCATTAACGAGGCCTCTGCTATTCTGGGTCCCTTAAACACAAACCCAAGGAGCTCAGTGCAGCACCAGTTTCAAGACACTTTTCCAGGTACATCTCGTCCCTCGTCGACCCTCCCGTGGCGCAGGGCCCTCCATCCCGTCCCGGAGCAGCCCCCCCGGCCCAGGCGCTCTCCTCCCAGAGGGAGTCGCCAGGMGCTTTTGAAAGGCCAGGGCATATGTTTTCTAGCGAGGCTCAGATTTTGGGCGAAAGCCGGGCTGCGTGGGGGGAAGGAAGAGCCAGCTAGGGCCTAACCCAGAGAATCATCCCATCTAGCACAAAAATAATACCTGGGCCGAGAGAGAAGGGGCGGGGAGGGGGGAGAAGAAGAAATTCGGGTGCAAAACCGCTCCATCCTTGCCCGAGGAAGCACACGCTGACAGGACTCGTACCCAGCTGGCAGGCAGGGCCACGCTGGCCCGGGCCTTCCCCTCACAGCGCAGTCCAGCTGATATTTTGATAGATTTAAGGCTCCCTTTCAGGCATCGATATTAATAACGCCGTCTCCCTCTCTCTCCCCCCGCTTTTCTCCCCCCTCGTCCCCCCGCCAGGTCCGTACGCAGTTTTAACCAAGGACACGCTGCCCCAGACGTACAAGAGGAAACGCTCCTGGTCCAGGGCTGTTTTTTCCAACCTGCAGAGGAAAGGTTTAGAAAAACGGTTCGAAATCCAGAAATATGTCACCAAACCGGACAGAAAGCAACTGGCGGCGATGCTGGGGCTGACAGATGCTCAAGTAAGAACGACTTCGGTTTTATTTCATATCTTACGTCCAGTTTAGAGGGATACCGGGGGGGGGGAGGGGGACGCAAAGCGTTTTCCCTTCCTTAACCTTTGCCGGGACTGACTGGGGAGCGGGTCCTCGCCCCGAGCATCTCCTGCGCGCAAGTTCCGCGGCGTTTCGCGGCCCGGCGCGGAGTTTTCGCCTTTGTTTTGGCCACCACGGAGCAGGCCGAGCGGAGAGGCGAGCGGGGCCGGGGCAGATCATCAGCGTGCGCTTTATTGAAGTGCAACTTACTGTAGGAGGCAGTTGAGGTCAAAGGAAGTAGAAGCGAATACACTATTTTTAATGTCCTCTTTTTTTTACTATTTTCTTTTTTTTTTTTTTTTTTTTTTTTCTAAATCTCTCCCGGCGTTGTGAAATCCTTAGTTCTGGGGAAGTGAAAACTCTTCTTCAAACGGAATCATTAAACGCCACTCTGTAATGATTCCACTATTGAGGGCCCGCAGCGCACAGAACTGTATAACGCTGTGGTTTCTTTAGCAGGATTTGGTTTCCTGGAAGAAGAAGTAGAAAGAGAGAGRAAAAAAAAAAAACACGGGGGAGGGGGGGTGGGGAGGCGGAGGCGTTTTGTATTTAAACACGCAAACTAGAAGGAGAAGGAAAAAAAAAATAAAGCCACCTTAGTCGCGTAAGGGTAGGAGCAGAGGGGGGTGAGGACGACGCCTCCTTTTCTTCCCTGGCTGCCTGTCCCCGGTGGAAGGCGTTGGGGCCGGGCGCTGTGCGGTGCGCGGTGCGGTGCGGTGCGCGGTGGGGGCCGTGCCGCCCGTCTGAGGGCGGCGCGGCCGCAGGTGAAGGTGTGGTTCCAGAACCGGCGGATGAAGTGGCGGCACTCCAAGGAGGCGCAGGCCCAGAAGGACAAGGAGCCGCCACCGGAGCCGGAGCCAGAGCCGGAGCCGGCGGCCCAGCGAGCCGGCGGGCCGCCCGCCGCCGCCGGGGAGCCCGAGCACAGCCCCAGCCGCTCCGAGGGCGACAGCGACAGCAGCGACGCCGACTCCCTCGACATGGCCCCCAGCGACACGGAACGGACTGAGGGCACCGAGCGGAGCCTGCCCGCCGCCGGGCTCGGCAAGTCCTCCGGCAGCACCGGCCTCCCCTCCCCGCCGCCTCCCGCCGCCGCCAGCCCCGAGCCGCGGAGCGGCCTATAGACGGGGCGGCCCCGCGGCACCCGCGCCCGGGACCTGCGCTCTAATTTATCTCACTTCCTCCGCCCCGGGAGCGCGGCAAGGCCGGCACGGCACCGGCCCGCTCCCGCCCGCGGCCAGCGCCCGGCCCGGCCCGGGGCGAGGGGCCGAGGACGCGGGCGGACGGGGAGCCTCGGGACGGCTGTGCGTGAGGCGGCCGCCTCTCCCTCCGCGCTGCTCGCAGGAGAGCAGGATTTYTCTTTTTTTTTTTTTTTTTTCCTTTTTTAAATTTTATTTTATTCTCCGTCTCCCGCCCCGTGTCCTCTTCAGGAAAATCCGAGCGAGGGACTCCGAGAACGCGCTCCGAAATCCCTCCCTTCCCCCCCCGCCCCCTAAACAATTTACAATGTGAAGTATTTTGCCAACGTCCTCATCGGTTGCAACGTGTTGCTTCGAATAATCCGGCCAAGAAATACTGCACTGACAAAATATATAAATATATATATATATCTCCTGTAAATAAAATCTTTGCTATGGTTTGTAACCACGTCAGTCTGTTGACCAGGGGAGAGGGCTGGTRAGGCTGTCCCAGCTTCCTTCGCCTCGCTCAAAGGCAGCCGCTGCCTCTCCTCGCCCTGAAAGCCTCCCGAGGCAGCCTTCTCCTTTTTTTGTTTTTTTTTTTTTTTCCTGTCCCCCTTCCTTTTCTAATGGAGGCGATAAGAAGGACCGGATTTGATTACGCAAAATTGGGCCCCGGTGAGAAAGTTGCGCATTACATTTGTACATCCGCATGTGCGTACATATGTATATGTATCTTGTGAGGTGGCTTGTGGTCTGTGATGCAAGGCGGGACTGGACTGTCTGACTCCCCGCGACTCTCGGGGGCGCTGCCAAAAGCCGGCGGGGCCGTTTTGGGGTGCGGGGGGAGGAGGGGCGGGCGGGTTTGCTTTGCTTTGGTGTCGCTCCGATTTGCCGTGTGCCTCTCCGCAAGCCCTCCGCGGCGGGGTGGGGAGGTAGCGCTCTGACGTCACAGCGTGGCTGTGCGGCCCGGGGGGCGCGCTGTGACGTCACGCAGGCGCTATGCGCGGCGCGGAGGCTCAGCGCAGGATCGGGTCGCGGCGGCGGGCGGGAGCACGGAGCCATGCGGTGCTGTGCCGGGGGGGGGCACGGTGGCCTCTCCCCCTCCCTCGGCGGGTGCTGCGGGGCTGGGTGCCCTCCCCGGGAGGGAGCGCCCGGGGCGTGCGGCCGGGCGGCTCCGCCGGGGCTCCGTTGGGGTCCAGGCCGGGATCCGCCGGCTCTGCTCGGGTTCATCGTCGGCTTCTCTCCTTGGAAAAAAAAATAAAGCACCGCGGTGCTAGCTGATCCGCGCCTCCCGGGGCACGGGAGAGGACGGGGGGCCGCTTACCAGTCAGCCTGCTTCCCCCTCCTGCCTTCCCAGGCAGCATCCATTACAGTGAAAGCCGCAGCAGTGAGAAGCCCCTCTCCTTGCCCGCTGGGAAGCGTGGTTTTTGCCTCAGGGCTTTCTGCGAGGCCCTAATCGGAGCAATTCTGTTTTCAAATACGCGCGGGGCTGGGGGAGGCCTGATCCTGCCCAGGGAGGCTAAGGCGAGGGCAGGCGAAGCGAAGCCGCCCCCCCTCATGCTGGGCCGGTGGGTGCCGAGCGTGTGACACCGTTAGAAAGAAAGGGGGGAAGCAGAAATAAGGCGAAGGATCGAAAAATTCCCGGTGTCCTCCGGCGACGTGGAGGCGGGTGAGCGCCTGGTCCTCGTCTGCTGCTTCCCTGCGAACTCAGGCGAGAAATCCTTTGGGGCCGGGGGGGGGGGTTGCCGGGGAGGACACGCTCCTCGGGGCCACCCCTGCTAGCAGGGAGACTCCGGCAGGAGCAAACACCTGAGGAAGGAGGAGGACATGCCGACAGCATCCCCCGACACAAGCCCTGAGCGAAAAGGAGCTGGGGCAAACGGCAAGCCAAGAGACCGGCTTGCTGAGCGAAGAGGGGACGAGTGAAGTGGTAAATAAGGTGTAACTCAGCGGGCAGAGGCTCCGCCGGAGTCACGACGAGCACCGGGATGCCCAGGCGGGCCGCGCAGCGCCCGCGCAGCGCCCGGGTCCCAATCCCCATCCGAGCCCTGCCGGGACAGGGAAGCGGGCGGCATCGGGGGAAGGAGCTGGAAGGGGCTTGTAAATTGGTTCTGCCTTTAAGACACTGTCAGGGAGGAAACAGGGGGTGTCACGGCTTTTCGGGGCGCAGAGCGGGCCCTGCTGTTCGCTTCCAGGCAGCGGCTGTTCCTAGGGCCGCTGCTGCTCCCATCAGCGTGGGGGTTTGCTGCCAGGGGTTGCAACTTCCCCGACGAGCAGGGGAAGCCGGAGGACAGATGTCCAGGGAAACACGACTGTTTCTGCTCCGATAAACCACCGCGGTGCGGCTCACGGACACGGAGGAATTTGTTTGCCTCTTGGTTTTGTTTCCTAAAGAATAACCCGTGAGGGAAAGAGGGGTTTGAGGTGGATTTTGTCGGATGAGAAAGGAAAAGTGCGTCGGGACAGAGTTTCTCTTCCCTTGGGTTAGAGGAATCTGCGCCGCCTCCAAGCGCAGGGCTGGCTGCGCAAGGGCAGGGCCCCCTTCCCGGCCTCCCCAAATAACGAGAGAGCAATGCCCGCCTGGACCCCGGGTCGGGGAGAGAGCAAGGGCAGCGCCTTTATGGCACCTTTTTAAGATAACGAGGCAAAAAGGGAAAAATAACACTGCTGGGACTCAGGCTGCGGAGAAAGATGCTCAGATCTAAATGAAAGAGCTGAGCTAATATTCCTTCGCCCTGCGCCTGATTTTGACACACACACCCCCCCGCCTCCAGGCTCTAGTGCTCCGCGCACCGCTGCCCCGGGGAAGCTCCACGCACCCCGGGCTGTTGCTCTGGCCAGGCGGCAGAGCCGGGAGGGTATTTTTTTCCTCTCGGCCAGCGATAGGGAAAAAAATAATCTCTCTTCCCCATTGCTTCCGTTGTGGACATCCTCGGGCAGGTAGAGCAAACCCACGAAAACGAGTTTGGGGAAAGATGCGCGGATGGAGGGATTTGTGCCCGTCTCGACAGGGAAGGGAGTTTGTCCGGTCCTGCGAGGCTGCGGTTGCTGCTAGATTTCTGCGGAAAAAGCCAGCACAGTGTCGTGACTGCAGGCAGCTCGATCGCCGTTCGTCGGCGAAATCGACCTGTCCGTAGCGCAATGCAACACCCTCCTAGAACAGGTCCAAAAAAAGCCTGGGGGTGCCCCTTTTTTGTTTGCTTTATTATCGCCTGATAACACGAAAAGCTTTTGATGCTAGTTATTTCTGGAAGCGGAACGCCCAAGCCCACGGTTCCCCCGCCGATCCGGTTCCTCGACGGTCTTTAAACTGGGGATGGGAGCTTTTCAGGAGGTCTCTTTACCCCCTCTAAATCCGTTGTAATTCTTTTCAGACCTCTGCCAGCCGATACGAAATCCCTTGGGCTGCACCCACCCGCCGCAACGGGTCTGTGTTGGCGCGGCTCCCCCCGCCCGGTGGGGGCCGGGGTCCCCTCGGAGGGGCCGGGAGGGGCTTGCACGGCGCTGCCTCCGGTCGCCGCGGCCCCGGCCAGGCCAGGCTCTCTGGCACATGCCCGCTCCGCTTTCCCCTCCCGGGTGCCGGGCAGAGATTTTTCGGGCTTATTTCAGATGAAAGGTTGTATGGGAGACCAAGAAACGGGAGCGATGCACACGGCCGCACGCAGAGCAGAGATTTCCCTGCCTTCTCCCTGCGTGGCATGTGTAGGAAATCGGATTAACAACGAAACGGGAGGCCTCTCCGTGCCGCTCCGACATCCCAGCCCCGCCTGCGAGCATCCACACCGCAGAGATGCGCAGCCGGGCTGGTCAGAGCCAGCTCCTGCCAAGCTCCTTCCCGGGGAGCAGCTTACCGATAACCCCCACCTTCCCCCGGGCGCTGCATTAAGAAGTCCAACGAGATCCTTTCCTTCTCGACGGATTTCTTACCGAAAACCTCCCATCTCCAAAGAGACTCGAGTCAGCCTCGGAAATAACAGCCACGTTAGAAGAAAAAGAATAACAATAATAAAACAAAACAGACGCAATATTTTAAGCAAGCGATTTACGGTGCAAAAAGGGCCAGACGAGGAGCTCGCGCTGGGGTCCGCCGCTGCCCCGCCCGGCGAGGGAGGGGGGGGGGGCGTCCGCCGCGGCCCCGCTGGGTCGGCGCTGCCCCCCCGGCAGAGCCCCGCGGGCGCGGGGCCGGCGGCAGCGAAACCTGAGTTCGCTCTCCTCGTTAGCTGAGCGAGACCGGCCCCGCTCCTTAGGAAAATATTTTTATTTTATTTTAATGTCGGGCTTAAGCTGATGTCTTAAAAAATAATTGTTTTCAGACCCCTGTTCGCTCGGCATCGCCGTTTCACACTCACAGGCACACACAGCGTTCCCTGCAGTTCATGCCTCGGGACTGCCTGGCGTCGGCAAGACAAACTGCAATCTCCGAAATGTCAACTTTTGCCACAATCTCGACTAAAAAAACCACCCCCTTCTTATTGCTGTTGAGCGCTCATCAGAAATAATGGCTGTTTACACAAAACCTTTATTCACTTTCTTAAATAAACACCAGTGAATTCAAATAAAGCAAACCCTCAGCTATAATTCAAGCACAACGTTTGCTGTGTGTATGCTCGGCTGCGGACCTGGAGAGACTCCTCGGAGAGAAATATGAAGTCTCCTTTCATAGTCCACCTCCATTAGTTAAATATTCTAGCTCACCTCGGCCGAGTTTATCCTACCCCAGCTTTCCTTTTTTCCTCTTTTTTACGTTTTCCCCTAGCTGAAGCGGAAATATTTCCTCCCTTCTCCGTCCCCTTTTACAGAGGTGAGGTCTGGATGCTTTTCTTTTTAAACCAGTTTTGCAGAAGCCCCTTCCCTCCTCTTCCACAGCCCCGGCTCGGGGGTGTGCTCCGGGGCCGGGCCGCGGCGGGGGGCTGCCGTGTTCCGCGGAAAGGCGCTGCCGCCGCTCCGGGACCTTCCGCAGCCGGCACGGCCGAGGATGCTGGTAGCTCGGCGGGCTGAGGGTGCTCAAATGAAGGGGCGGGGGGTTGGTGGTGAGCCTGGCGAGGCCATGCCGGGGTCTCGTTTGTTTGAAAGAGCCGGCTAGAAATGGAGTATTCGCAAACCCATGAGCGAAGCCAGGTAGCGGGGAGCGCTGGGTACCTGAGCGGGGAGCGGCGGCCCCGCCCGGCCATCGCCCCCCGCGGGAAGGGAGCCCGTCCCGCCGCGGCGCGGCGCGGGGAGCGCTGCCCCCCTGCTCCCCTCACCTCCCCTGCTCCCAGGCCGGGACTCGCGGCCCCAGCCCTAATGAGATCCATTAAGCGTATTATTGATGTGGAGGTTTGCTGTGAGGTCCTGGCTGGAGGGAAGCGGAGCCCTGCTGCAGATACAGGCGCTCTGATCTGCACCACCTGGCTGAAACCAGAGAGCCGCCACTTCATTAATGGGTTTAGCCTTTGCTAATTGGTGTCTTTAGGAGCCTTGCCAAATTCTGCTCCGGGATCTTTGGAGGCAGCTTTTGTTTTTCCTTCTGCCGGCGACATTCGTTGACGGCAATTAGACCCGATACCACTTCTGCGCCGGCGGGCAGCCAGGCAGCCCGAAAGCCCCTGAGGGGGCGGGCAGCGCCGCCGCCCCGGGCACCTCCTGTCCGCTGCTGCCTCCACCACCACCACCATCATCATCACTATCAAAAAAGGAAACGCCATAGGTAAACCTCGAGGTAGGGGGAGCCAACCCAACTCAACCCTCCTCTCGCCCCGGTGGGGGCTGCAGCAGGTGACACGGGTGGAGGTGGGGCGAAGGGCGCCCTGTGCCCCACGGCCCCCCCGCAGAAAGTAAGCACAGGGGCCGGGGCTGCCTCTGCCCGCCGGGGCAGCGGGGAAAGCGGCCACCCCCCGCCCTCTCCTCCCGCCGGGCTGGTCCCAGGGGCCTGCGGGCTGCGGAGGGACCGAGGCGAGGGACCCGCGGGGGCAGTGCCCGCGGCCCTGCCAGCCCCGCGGCCGCAGCAGCCCGGAGCCGCCGCGGCTCTCTCCGGCCCGGAGCACCGGCGCCACGGCCGAGCCCCTTTCGCTGCCCGCCCTAGGGGTCAGCTTCATCCCCGGCCCCGCGGGCCTGACCGGGTTTTCCGGGACTCAAACGGCCGTAGTTAATGAAATCCGCTCACCGCAAATCACAGACCTCCGCCGTACGCTATAATCAAATTTCTGCTTGCCTTAAAAAACCCAGGCCACCCTCCTCCACCCCCGTTCTCCAGGCAAACCCCAAATCAAAGGTTTCCAGCCATCACACCCCTCCAGCTATGCCCGGTCCCGGCCTTCGTTGCCATCGCCTTCCCCCCCCCCCCCCCATCCCCCCTCCTCCGCGATGACCAGTGCCTTCCTTCGGCGGCCAAAAGAGGAGGCTGCCCGGCACCACCCCTGTCCGCCTGGCCGGGCCCGGTGGGATTATGCCGGCAGCCTGCATGCGGGGATGGTGGTGATGGAGGGGACGGAGGGGCTGGAGAGGATGAGGATGCTGGAGGGGTTGAGGGTGATGGAGGGGATGGGGATGCTGGAGGGGACGGAGGGGCTGGAGGGTTTCCTGCGCCCAGCAGCCGAAAAGAGGGGACGGGGAGAGGCACACTCCACAAATCACGCCAGCCCCATTTCCCGGGTAGTGTGTCACCAGCCGTGCAAGTCAACAATTCAGGGGTCAGAGACGGCTGATAAATCACGCCGAGAGGGGATTTTATCCTCCTCACGGCACCGTTAGCACCGGGCTCTGCTGACCCACTCCGCGGGCCGTGCCCGGGCAAGGCGGCAGCGCAGATGCCAAATTAGGAGGCACTTTCTCCCCCCCCCCCCTTTTACGTTTGCTAACTCGAGCGGCAGCCCAAAGCCCTCTCCCCTGGAAAAACGCCGCCTGCCACGGCGCCGCAGCCTCCCGGGGACCGCGCGCTGCGCGGTACCCCGGCAGAGAAGCGGCGGAGGGGGTTTGTCGGGAAGGCAGGAGGGGAAGGCTGGGGCCGGGGCTCTCCATTTCTCCATTTCTCCCTTTCTTCCCTTGGCTCAGGCACTCTCTCCCTTAACCCTTCCGCCGGCGGGCTGCCTGCAGGCGGGGGAGCCGGGCCGGCCCTGCCCGATTTAACGATTTAAGCCCGGTTACGGAGGGCGCTGACCCGTGCGGGACCGGGACAGACCCCCCCAAGCTCCGCCGGGACCCCCGAGCCTCCAGCCTGTGCCTGACCCCAGCCCCGGAAAGCGAGAAGAAGGAGGATGAGATGCTGCACGCAGCCGGCCCGTCTCCCCGAAAACATCCCGGTACAATTCGCTTCACCGTACTGTATTTCCAAGGGCAGATCCTGATGTGGAGAATTTGGCCCGAGTGGCCCCTTCTCCAGCCCCAGAGAGCCCCTTTCCGCCCCCACCCACTGGTGTCTGTGACCGCAGCCGTGGCCGGTTAGCAGTCGGCGTGTGAGGAAGGCTCTCTACTTTCTCCTCAAGCAAGCCCCTGGGGACGTGTCCGGGAGGGATGGGAAGGGTGCAGTCCTGATGGCCTCCCTCGGGCTGCGGGGTGCCCCGGGCCCCGCCGGCCCTCGCTACCGCAACCCGCCCCGGGTGGCTCCGCGGCACCGGCCGGATCGGGCCCCTCTCTCAGGCTACAGTAGACGTGTTTATTTGTGCGCGCACCCCTCCCCGTAAATCCTACCATCTAAAATCATTATCTACATGGAAACTTTTGCCCCCTGCAGCCCCCAGGACCCCCACCCCTCCCCAGTTAGCGGTGATGATTTTAAAAGCATGCGATGATCTAAGCCCTAATACTAATATTATGCATCATTTGGACAGGATAACCATGCCACCTTGTCAAACGCTGCCTCTTTACACAACCCATTTGCTGCATCGCAGAGTCATAACGGCGGTGATGGATGGGCCGGGGACCCCCCCGGCGCCCCCCCGGCGCGGGGAGGAATGCGGGCGGGCGGAGCCCCCGCGCCCGCGCCCGGCCCGCACCCCGCCGGCGACAATTTATGGTCTGTATATATTTGCTGGCTCCAGATATCGGCAACGTAATGGATGGTTATATTTTATGAATCCGAGCCTCGGATCTAGGGACTCGGGAGTCCCTTCCTTGTATGGTGCACTCCTGTCTCGCCCTTAATCCGCCCGGCAGGCAATAAACTTACCCGCTAAATGCGCCGGGAGATAACAGCCAACTTTTATTGATTACAGGAAAATGTTCGAAACTAAATAAAGGGCTTTTATGAGGATCCCTGCGAAGAGCCTTTTCTCCGCAACCATTAAGCGCGATGTCGACGTTTTACTGCGTGTAAACTGTGAACTTGTTTAGCTATAAACCTTGGAGCGGGTGAAAGGCAGATGAGAAGCGAAGTGCACCGGCGGTGTTTGCCGAGGGGAGCCGAGCTCGGAGGTGCCGCCGGGCTGCAAACCTGGAGGGTGCCCGGCGACCCTCCGGGTTCCCTCTCGGTCCCTCTCTCTTCTCCCTTGATAAAGGCGTCGGTGCGGGAATCGCTCCCAAACCTAAAAATAGGGAGCGCTGGGGAGCAGCAAAAGAGATACCGAGCAGGGGAAGGGCGGAAAATCATTCCACACAAGAGTTTGAAGGGGGACCGTGGGGAAACTTATTACCCGGGCGTACCTGAAGGGGAGGATGCGGGGGAGTCCACCCGCGTTTTAAAGTGGATGATCGTGGGAGGTTGCTCCCTCTTCCCTCCGTGTCCACAGGCCCGGGTAGGGAAGGTGTGAGGAGAGAGGAGGATTTATTTGGGGTATTTTTTTATTCCGATCGTCTTCTTTATAGCCTCAGAGGTGTAAGGGCTGGTGAAGTTTCCGCGTAGGAGAGGGACGGTACCGGGGGGTCCGGCACCGAGCGGCGGTGCAGGCGCTCTCCCGCGCAGCCCGGGCTCTGCCCCGGGGGGGCTTCGGTCTCCCCGGGGGGCTGCGCCTCCCCGCCCCAGCCGAGGGCACGGAGCCCTTCGGGGGAAAATGGTTTATTTCGGCCGTAACATGTAGCAGCACATGGGATGGGGGGGCGCTGCCAAAGGCATCAAGAAAAGAAAAAACCCGCACCCGTGGCAGGATCGAGCCCTGACTTTGAAACGGCAGCGATCGCATATATTTTCTTTTTTTTTTTGTGGCGATGCTTAATATTTTGAGCACAATCCTCTCGTAAATTGCTCAAGATGTTCTGTGGCTTCATTACTGTTGTTATTTCTGTTCGTAGGCGGCCGGTTCGGAAGTCACAAACACATTATTTTCTCCTGCAACCTCATTGCCAACCTTCGAGAGCCAGGAGCAAACGTTGTTTAGGTTTTTTTTTTTCTTTTTCTTCTTGTTGTTCTGTTTGCCACACTTCGGAAAGGTAACTGTAAAATCACTCAGTGTCTGCGAGTTGTATCGCATTTTACTGGAAAGCTATAAAACTGTCTTTTTCCCTGATGTTTCTTGATTAACTTATGAGCATAAAGGAAATGCTTGAATAGTGTTCCCTCTGTGGTTTTCCTTCGGCGAGGGGAAGCCAAGGGAAGATGCTAATATTGTCATCTTATTTTACAATTTATACCGGCTGCCCAAACAGTGTGTATATACAAACGAAGGCGCAGCGGGGTTCAGTTTCTTAAATGCAGCCCATATATTTCAGAGATCATACCCTCCTTGATAGCCGGACCGGCGAATTATTTAGCCTGCCCTTTATTGCTGTTAAAACGTTGGCTTCCATTTAAATAAACAAAGCGATGCAGAGCCATTCATCAATTCCGTAGAGGTCCAGTTAACAGGATGTCCCGGCAGCGACGGTGTGTGCTCCCCCCCCCCCCAGCAGCCCC
>JASVER010000043.1:1091565-1402042 GCA_030449065.1 Oceanodroma leucorhoa
GGTTGTGGCGCGCGCGCGCGACGCCCGCCGCTGGGAGCCGTTAACGGCTGGCGGGCGTGACAGGCGGCGGAGGAACGCCGGCGGTCCAAACCGGGGGACTCGGCGCCCCGAGTGACCCCCCCGGCCCCGAGAGAGGCGGGCCGAGGCGGATGCTGCTCCGCGTCCCTGAGGGGGGTCACCCCTGCGGCACACCTGCCCTGCTCCCTTCGTGAGGGGGCTGTTTTTCCTCGCCCCCGCCCCGCGATGTGGGGCAATCCCGCGGGAGCGGAGGCGTCTGCTGGCATCAACACGGGCAGGGATCTCTGCCCGGCCGCTCGCCGCTCCCCGGCGCTGGGGGGGAGAGGGTGCCTGCGGAGGCAGCCGCTCGCCCCTAGGTTGGGCTTTGCCGGGGGAAGCGTGTGCCCTCGTTTTAACGTCACGCTTCTGACAGTTGTGGCCAGGGAGAAGGCAGGGGTTTCTGTGTGGCTTGCACAGTTTATTTTCGGAGTGCCATGTCTGTATCAGCCCTGTAAACTGTACCAGGTATTCACACCTTTTTCAGGCAGTTGGTGCTCTATGGCCTTCAGAGAGGCGTGTGACAAGACACATGGCATATGACCCTGTGACCAGAGTGACAACGGGGAAGAGATCTGATCTGTTTTTATGGATTGTTACAAACATCCAGCTGTAAAGCTGGGGTTTTTTTTCTGTATTTTTCCATCCTTATAGCTTTATTTGGAAATGGATTGAGTACTACTAGTGCTCTGTAAGGCAAAATGTGTGTATTGGCTTATTTTGGTGTAGCTGTTCTTTGCCAGCAGATTGTTACTGTCAGGTGTCTTCCAGATACTCACTTTTGAGGTGAAATGCAAGCATCAAGCTGCTTTGTGGTTTTCTTCATTTTCAGTTCAGAAAAACTGCAAGAAAGCTCTAGATGGTTCTCTGGTTTTATGAGAGGAATAAAAGCATTTGGCAGACTGCTTATTTTGCCTGAGTAGTTAATAAAAACATATTCATAGTTTTCAATGTTGTTGGTTTTCAGCTGGTTGCTACCCTGCCTGAGGAAATTCGTCCTGGGCCTGATTTCCATGGACTTCCATGGGAGCCTATTATTATCACTGCCTTAGTGGGAATTGCCACACTTGCTATAATTTTCTGGAGAACCTGCCTTTCAGTGAGTATACTTCATGCTTGCAAGCCTGCTGATACATCAGTTGCTGAGCAGGTTTTTGTATGGTTGAACTGTTTCAGTATTGTCAGGGTCAAAGCAATATGTAGTCTTTCGTGGTTTTACTTTTTTAAAGCATTAATGTGAGTTAAATGCTGGGCTGAATAGCTAAAGTAAGTTGTAATTTTCTTCACGCTAAGAAGCATTTCCTTTAAGCTATTAATTGAAGATTTTTTTAGTAAGGGACAGTTTCAAAAGCAAAATAAGGGAGTATGATATAAATCAAGAAGGCCGAGGAAAGGGTCAGTGTATGTTTGAAATGAGAAGCCTTCCATGTGCTTGAGCCTATTGCTGACTATCTCCAAAACAAGCAGTTAATCCTTTCCCCGTCATATTGTCCAGCTGCTTGTAGGTGCCGCATTTAGAAACCTAAACACCTGATCTTAATTCTCACTGGAGAGCCCCTTCCCCACTCTGCTCCTCCCTCTGCATTTGTCTTCCTCTTTCCTACAAGGATAATTTTCTATGCAAGAAAAATACCATCACCAGCTCTCAAGTATACCAGTGCATCTCCTTGGGAAATGATAGATGAAAATCAAATAGGACAGTTTATTTTACAGCTGTCCAGTTTTCAGTGATGATATGCTCTGGAAGTCTGTGGAATACTTTATCTTTGCTTGACAAAAATACATTAAAACTACACATTATCTGTAATAACACTGGTAGTTTTTTCCTTGCTTAGATACTGAATGCGCTAGGTCAGTTTCAAATGCAAAATAGTGTTAATATAGCAACATAAAAAGAAAGCTTCTGAAATTCTTTAATGGTGTTAGTTTCGAAATGAGCAACTGTCATGTAAACATACATTGCTTTAAATGGATCAGAACTGGGATGCAAGTGGTTTTTGTGTTTGCAAGTTCATGACTGTTGTTTGATGCAAAATGGCTTCATCTTCTTTGTTGCAAATTGGATGTGCGCAGTTACTGCTATCCTTGTAGTGACTGTGTAAAGTTTGCTAAGGCTCTAGGACAGGGCATTAACCTAGAAGCTTTTATTAGAAAACGGCTTAAGCTTGTTTGTAGTGTTATTCAACACTTGTTGGCAGCGATAGATGTGTTTTCCATACGCTTCTTTAATCCGCGTGTAAGTGGTGACTTTTTTTCTATAGGAAAAATTAATAACGTTTTTCACTTACCACTTTTATGGCTAATTTTTTTTTTTCTTCTGTAGGTAAAGAGTAGAATATATCAAGGTAAGTTTCTCTGTGCTTTTCAGTGTACTTGATGCTTAGGTATGTAAAAGTTCTGAAGATTGTTTCAGAGGACCAAGTGTCAATTTTCACTCCCTTTCAAGGAGAATGCTAAGTCTGGTGTTATGGTATAAGCTAGGCTGGCAGATGATACTTATTTGAATCTGAGGATTTCAATTTTGCGTTCGATAATGCTTTGATTAGGAGAAACAATGCAGCTCACACCTGCAAATTAAGAAAAAAAAAAGGCAAGGAAAAGCTCTGCCTTGTTCAACATAAATGTGATCCATTGGTTTACTGATACAGTGGTAGTGGGGCAGAGTTTGTTTTGGTCTTCTGACCAGCAGTGCATCTGCTTTTGCTTGTTGCTTCTCACAAAAAGCAGTAGCTAGTTCCTCTTGCCTTTTTGGATTGAGGGGAGCCTGAAACTGCCAGCTGTGCAGTTGCAAAGAGGCCTTCTAAATGGAGACCTAAATATGCAGATGTTCCTGTGGCTAGCGCATGGCTTTTTACAAGAGCATTTCTCTAGCTTCGAGTATATAAAATTAAAGTGTACTGAATGGAGACGAAATAGGATTCAAAGTAGGGCAATTGCTGAAATTCATAATTGAATACAAAACAAAAATATGGAAGAATTGTCTTCACGTGAACTCTGTGCCTGTTTCCTTTTCATATACCGTGCTTGCTACTTATGTCATTCCTTTCTAGTTTCATTGTAGTTATACAGCAGTTTCCTTCTATATAATTAATGCAGAATTGGTGAGTTGAAAAAAGTCCATCTTGGATCTGTAAGGAGATTTCTGTGCTGCAAAACAAATATTATTGGAGGGGCAAAAACATTGGTATCAGTGTTGTAGAAATTACTTAGCAGCCCGCCTTAAAAAAAAAAAAAAAAGGAACGTAGATCTAATCCCCCAAATATTTTTTCCCCCCAAATATTCTTCTGTATATATAATACTGTATAGAAACTACTAAAGCTAAGAGCAAATAAATATTCTTCAAGCATGTTAAAGTTCATGTTGTTGTTAAATCTAAAACAGGAATATTAACAGTGACAAAAATGCATTAAGAAATAGACTGATAAAACATATCGTTTTATCCCAATGATAAAATCTATTATCCACTCTTCACCACAGTAGTAAAATTGGGAGACCAAGATAATGCAGGGATTCCTGCCCCCCTTAAGCTGCTGAGAACTATCTGGTACCCCAGCAGTTGCTTTTTGGCTCTTCTCTCCCCAGAGCAGGAAGGGCTGGGGATTCTCCAGCCCAGAAGCCCTCATGTGGGAGGGGAAGGAGGAGTAGCAGCTGCCATTGCACCCTGTGGGATGCAGTTGGAACAACCAGTGCTTCCTGTTTGTGCTGCAGGATTTGGTGTGAGGCAAATGGGGCTTGGGATGGTCAAATATGGAGGTGGTTAAGGACTTGAAAAAGAATGACAATTGGATATTTCTTGAAATTAATTTGCAATAAATGATTTAAGTATGTTAATGATTTTTGTTGAACCCTGAGGGTTGGTTGGCGACTTGTTTAGGTTGACAAACAAATGCATGCCTAAAGAGCTGTTGCTCGGTCACAGCCCTTTTGAGGTCTGTGAGCAATAGTGTCTGTTAGAAAGTTCCTCGAGGCTTACTGATGCTGTCTGCTAGCTGACAGTCTCTTTTCTGTTCCCAGTAGGTCTTTCAGAGCTTTCATCCTATTATCTTTGCTGACCAAACATTCAGTTTCAATACACAAGGAAGAGGTGGTTGTTAGGGAAGGTGTGGCATCTCCCTGAGTGTCACAGGGACTGAGACTGCTCTGACATCCTCACTGCCAGTTCTTCCCTTGAACATACCTCATCTGTGTGTAGCCAGCACCTTACTCCACTCTGCTGTGCGTTCTCTGACCAGCTTCTGTGAAGTGGATGCGAGAGCTATATGTTTTGTGTCAGTGTTCAATGCTTTACTGTCTTGTTTTCAATCCTAACTTTAAATGAAATCTGGAGATGCCCAGACTCCTGCAGAAAGGGCTGACTGCCAGGGAATTGACACTATCCTGATCTGTGCTTTAGTCCTTACTTGAAAATGTTCCCTAAAGTGGTAGTAATGCTAGCTCTGATTTCCCACCCCCGCCCTCCCCCCGGATATGAAGTACAGTTACTGTAAGCTTTCTTTTTCTTCCTAGTGACTGAAAAGCAGCTTGCTGAAAAGATTAAAAACCTGCTACAAGAAAAAACAGAAATCTTAGAAAAGGTGTCAGAATATGATCAAAAGGTATTGTTCTAGGTTCTTGTCCTTTGCTTCCTAATTTTCTGTTATTCGTTTAACGACTCAGTGCAACAGCTAATGCATTTTTATTTTCTATTCTTACTGAATATTATATTGACAATTCCCTCAGTTCTGTTTGGTTTTTTCTGTGCTTAGATAAAGGAAGCAAAGGAATCTGTGAAAGTGGCCCAAGAACAAAAAGACTTTCTCTCCGATGAAACTGCAGGGCTTAAGGTAAGAAACAGTTAACTGTCTCTGTAGTGAAAGCAAAAACATCAGTAACACAACTTGCTTTAGTTGGTCTTTTATTCTTTTTTTTTTTTAGGACACTGTCAAAGGACTGGAAGAAGCAAATCGTCAGCTAGATGACAAAGTAAAAAATTTGCACACAATGCTTGAAACAGAGAGAAAAAAGAATGAGAAGAAACAGAACAAGGCAAGAGCAATCACACTAATGTCTTATATTGTCTTTAACTTAATGTGCCCTAAAAGCTGGTCACAATCTGATGGGTAAACAGATAGAGATAGAGCAAACAAGATGAACCATCTGAAAAAGAGAACTGAAATGTAATTTCAGGTTCATCCCAAGCTCAAGGGGGAGAATCTATTGATTACATGGTGGTTGGTTGTAGGGTTTTTTGTTTGGGTTTTTTGTTGGTGTCAGGGTTTTTTTTTTTGGGTGGGGTGGGAAGATCTTGATGAACTTGTGTGGTTATGAGCTTTCACGCACAAATGGTCGTATTCAAGTCTTGGGCTAGTCTAATACTTCCTAGCCAGAACCAGGAAGTTCCTTAACAATATAGGCTGAAGGTTTCAGGTTGATAAGAGACATTTTCTTGTACTTAGAGGAAGCATCTAGTTCTATAGTAAGTGTGAGGATCTCTAAGCTGCTTGTCACTCTTGTTGTCCAGAGGTGGTACTTACTTTTTTTTTTTTTTCTCTAAAGCCTAATTTTCTGTAGTAATGGTAAGCTCCAACAAGTTCTTTGATGCTTTGATCAAAGGTTGTTGCTAATGAGAGCAGCACGTGGTACTTTCCTTCTAGATTGCGCAGGTGTATCAGGAACTTTCCCAGCCACGGACAGGCAGAGTCACTGGGGGGAAGTTGATTCCAATGTGCTCTGTGTTTCTGTTCCTTGCCTTGCTGATAAGGCAGCACTGTGTTGCCACTAGTCTAATGGCTGCTCTAAATGGAAATTTGTTGGTGTTTTGATTTTCCTTTTATGCTTCCGAAATATACAGGTAAGGTAATTACGCTCTCGGGCTAAGGCATGTACCAGGCTAATACAAAGTCACTGCTCATCTTTTCTTTTTTTTATATAGCTCTCTGAAACCCAGAAGGCCTTGGAGAAACTTCAGGAGGCTATCAGTGTTCATTCTGTAGAGCTGTCAGAGGTAAAGCATTATCTACACCCTCTTAACAGTCACAGGTACAGGTTCTTGTACCAGGAAGATTTGTATCTAGGATGTAATTGAAAATGCTAGCTTGGCAGATTCCAAGTTGCTTGTGCATATATACCTTTTTCTTTTCCATTACCAGGTAATACGTAGCTCTTGCTCCATTACAGTTTGACTTTATATCTTTTTGTTCCTTTTTGTTTCATATGTAGGTGCAGATAGCCCTTAATGAAGCTAAACTAAGTGAAGAAAAGGTGAAATCTGAGCTTCATCATGTGCAGGAAGAGAACGCTAGGCTGAAAAAGAGCAAGGAGCAAGTAAGTTATGCCCAGGTCAAGCAACTGTGTTTCTCTTTCGAACGAACTATTGGGGCTTTATTCCTAGTTTTCTTGAGTATAGCTTCAGTGTGTCTCCGTTTTCTTAACATGTCAGAATTCCACATTTCATATTCTCAAGATAAAATTTAAACCCCTTGCGCCTGCCTGCGCAGGTGAGCCACATGTCTTCAGTATGAAGGCTTTGCCAGTTGTAGTGATTCAGTTTTTGTCAGCAACTTCACAGAAAGTCTGTGCTGATGTGGTGGTCACTGCATGGTTGGGAGATTGCTGCTTGGGATCAGGACTGAAGGAAGTCATGGTAAAGAATTGCCAAAAAGCAATTCTGAAGCTTAGCTAAATGAGGAGGGCCTTTAGCCCTGAAATGTCCTGACAGTTCTTTTACATATATCTGTCTGTTTTCTTCCTCTGTATATGAAGTAGATGGCCTTTTAAGGAATGTGGTTTGATTACCTCTGGACTGCAATTAATTCCTCATGTTTTGAAGTGTGTGAGCAGTTTGATTCTGATGTTGGGATATTAGCTGGGAAAATGTCAAATTTGTAAAATCACCTAGTAATAAAATTGCAGAAAGATTCCCAGCATCCAGTTCTACCAATGGACTAGTGTTGAGTGTGATAACTGTGAAGTTTACCCTTTATCTGTGATGATCAGTTATCACCAGAGCTGGCAGCAAAATAGACTTTAATTGCATATATCCTGTACTAAAAATAAAACAAGTAATCCATCTTGCCTTGGTGCTTCATACAGCTGCTAAAAGAAGCTGAAGGTTGGAGTGAGAGGCATACTGAGCTCAGTGAGCAGATCAAACTGTATCAGAATTCTCAGAAGGACATAGAAGAAGCACTCGCATACAAGGAAAAYGAAATTGAAGTAGGTTCTTTATAGCAAGCTTGCTTTAACTATTACACATCATAAAATACTTTGGAATGCTTTACAAAATGCAGAGTGATTCTCTTTCAGTGAACCTTTGATTTCATTACTAGGTTTTAACTAACTGCATTATGCAGCTGAAGCAGCTCGACATGGATTTAGCATCTGAGGCCAAGAAGGATGGTGAAGGGCATGAATGGAGCACAGGAGATGACCTGGCCAATGGAGAGTTGCCAGGTACAGTAATCCTACCTGCTGACTGATATGCCCAGTGGCTAAAGCATAGGTGGTGGTATGTTCGTGTCATGTCATATGGGGAACAAGGGGAATCCATGCATGTAGCTGCCTGTGGGTTAAGAGACTGCCAGCTCTTAACCCACAGACAACACATAATATCTTCTAACAGAAGAGAGAGACCATTAAAAAGGCCTGTAATTGCTTTTAGGTTACTGTTTAGGTATATCGTCAGTTTAATGACACAGTTTTAAAGATTGTATATAAAGGTTAGCAATTAAGAACATTCCAAAAGCTGAGAATCTTAGCTTTGTTGTTATGCTACATTTATTTTTAATATGAGTTTTTAATAAGTATTGTGCTTACCTCAGGTTAGATAACTACATTTACATAATCACATCTTTTAAATCTGAGAGACTGAAATAGACATCTTCAAAACTATTCAGGAAGTTTGTCATTCCTGGTGTTGCACATGTATTTGCTACATCTATGGTTTTGAAGTCTTCTTTAATTTTCCTTTTTTCTAACCGTACAGTATATGTGGGCTGGAAATTGGCACTTTTTGATTTTCAGATAGTATGTCCGATAACATATACTGCATTCATGTAAATATTAGTGTGGTGGCTAGAAGAAACGACAAGAAGGAATCTTCTGAATGCCTTTTGGAATAAATCTAATAGTTCTGTTGTGCTGGTCATGGAATTGCTATTGTGTTTTGTTCCTCACCTCCCCCCCTGTTTTTTTGACCATGTAAGGAGACCTATCCCAGATTAAAATGTAGGGAGTGTTATTTTTAACAGCTGTGGAGTCCAGAGAATTGGGGTTAAGAAACAGGGAAAACAAATATATTTTTCTCTTCTAGATAATGAGAGTGAGAAGATGAAGACTCAGATTAAGCAGATGATGGATGTTTCCAGGGTATGCTGCACAAGATCTCTAATAAATGCAGCCACATTACTGCTATGCCTAAGATAATAAACTTTCTGCTCCTGTTTTCAGGTAAAAACTATGTTATCCATAGTTGAAGAAGACAGAAATCTTCTGCAGTCCAAACTAAGTGATGAAGTAACAGCAAGACATGAGCTTGAAGGTAGGCTTAGCAGAAGGATTGCTTAGGATGAAATGATGTTTGTGGTTTAAAAAGAAACAGAGCTTTTAAGTGGCATAATGGTTCTTATTGCAACTTTCTTCAACTTCCTCCCCTACCTTTGCTCCTCCAACAGAGCAAATAAAAAAGTTAGAACATGACTCCTGTTTGCTCCAGTCAGCCAAATCTCGGCTGGAAAATGAATGCAAAACACTACAGCAGAAAGTGGAAATTCTTGGTGAACTTTACCAGCAGAAGGAGATGGCACTCCAGAAGTAAGCCTTTCATTACTCTTCCACAACATAGCATTATTATATCATATGCACTATCCAAATGCTCTTTGCTCAGTGGGATCAAATAACTTCAAGTAGTATTTGGAGTGAAAGGTGATGACTACTGTTTTAGTACGGTTGAAGCCCTTTTTTACTTTTTCCACCATTCCAGAGATGTTAAAAAGGCTGTCACTTTGCATGCACAGTATTGCCTTCTACCATAAAAAAAACAAACTCAAAAMCAAAACCAAAATACCTACCACAAGTTCTGGAGAGGGGAAATGGGTGTCTTGGTCTGCAAATTCTGTGGTTGCTATGTCACATTGTCCAGAAATGTCAAGGAGAACATAGTGGCCATTAAGATTTGTTTCAGTTACTCAGACCTCAATTCAATGAGTCTAATTCTCATAATGTAGAAACTTAGTATTTTAGCTTTGTGAGCTTTTTGAATTCTCAAAGGGCTAAATTGAGTTCATGGTGGTAGATGAGATGAATGAGTTGCTAGCAGTGAAGAACTAGTTGTGTATCTGTGTTCATTCCTCACTTATTTATTCATTTATTTACTTACTGAAATGTCTGTAATACCATCTCAATGTTGTGGGGATAATTTGAGATAGGATTCAGGGACATTTTCAGCTAAATTCTTTAGGAGAACTGAAAATGTGGTGGAGAAGCAATTGAAACTTCCAAGGTGCAAGTGTGTAGGCTGGGGGAAGCACAGGGTTGGAACAAGCTAAGGAATTGAGGCTATACAGCACCTCAGTAGTGAAACTGCCTGACCTCATAACTTAGGAGGTGTACTCCAGGTGTAGTAAACACATAATGGAGAGGTGAAGGACAGCCCACCTTTCAAGGCAAACTTCGTCTTGACCTCTCTGAAGGATTTCTATTCCTTCCAAAAGCTTTTAGGAAGTTACACTGCCTGTTACTACTTGATTCAAATGAAAGACTTCCTGTAACTTTTTTCTGGAAAACTGTTTCCATATGTAGCCAAGGAAATGGATTATGTTGAACTGGCTATTAGCAATAGTCAACCTACTACTAGTTTAATGGTTCCAGTTTTGTGGGATAGCTCTTCTAAGTTAGAAACACGTTATGGACCTCTTAAATACTTCCAGAAAAATGTCAAAAATTAAAAAAAAAGTGAACAATGAGGTTATAAAAAGACTGTGGAAATTGCTCATGTAATAAATTGGTGTGGAGGATGCTTGGAAAAAAGCTGCTTTCCACATGGGTGATGACTATTGAATGTGTTTGTCACGTGGGCCCTAAATTCCCCCTTTCTCACTGCACATTCATTTCTTCATTTCCCTGGTTAGATGACAGTTCTGCATATTTCCTTGTTTGTACCTTTGTAAATCTGGATTATCATTTGTAGAATTGGTAAGTAAACTACAGGATCTGAAGAGATGAACTGTCTGCAGTTGCTAGATCCTGACAAATCTTTAGATGCTGACAGAACTTTCCAGTCAAATCTGCATCCTTAATTTTCAGGTTTTATACATAAAGGGTTTGTCTGTTGGTTTCAAAAGACAGTACTTCTGTCCCTTTTAAAAAAAAAAAAATCTCTCTTTATTCTCGCTCTGTATTCTCAGGCATTATTATAGATTCTAATATTGTTGTTAGTAGGGGACTATCTTGATTTTGAGTTGTAGTAGATGTGGGATGGTGGAATATATGGTGCTTTTTCTTTTTTTTTTTTTTTTTTTTTATTCCCTCCTATGCAGAAAACTAACCCAGGAGGAGTATGAGCGTCAGGAGAAGGAACAGAAGTTGTCTGCTGCAGATGAAAAAGCTGTGCTGGCCATCGAGGAAGTGAAAGTTTACAAGTAACTTCAGTTTCTGAAGACTGTTGTTTTCCTTTATTTCAGCTATTGAAGAAAATTCATTTAAACCTCTCTCCTTCCCCTCCTTTTCCTTTTGTTACAGGCAGAGGATCCAAGATATGGAAGAAGAATTGCAAGAAACAGAGAGATCTTACAAAAACCAGGTAAATTTCCTGCTTGCTGGTTCTTGTCTCACCTTTTACTGCATACTAGTAGTTAGACAAAATAAGGTAAAACACTTCTTTTCTTCTCAGATKGCTGCTCATGAGAAAAAGGCACATGACAATTGGGTAAGAATGTTCTTCCTTTTCTGATGCAAACAGTTTGTATTTGACTTCAGGTTTGTGCAGTTAATGCAGTTGGCAAAATTTTCCCTAATAGCTTATTGCCCGCTCTGCCGAGAGAGCTCTGGCTGAAGAAAAAAGAGAAGCAGCCAACCTGAGACAAAAGTAAGTACAGTACAGACCATTTTTATTGCTCTTTGAACACTCTCCGTGTTGCTTGGGAGAGAAGGAACTCAAACACTGCGAGGTGCTCAGTTAGCCTGCTTGCTCACAATGTACAGTGCATATTTGGGTTACTAATTTTAGACTACTATTAAACTGTTTTGATGGTTAAAATAAGATTTCTTGGTGAAAGCTATAACACTTTACAATGCAGTTTGCCTAGGATACTATCACATTATAACAAATATAACTCGTGTATTATTTGAATAAAAAAAATTTGTTGTTTTAAAATTAGATTAATAGAAGTAAACCAAAAAATCGTCATGCTTCAAAGACCATTAATTGTAAAGCCAACTCCAGGCAGACCCGATCGCCAAGCCCCACCACGACGAGGTAAATGCTGATGTTTCTCACAAAACTTTGGTCTTTGAGTCAGTATACCCTAAAAAAAATGAGGCTATGATAAATTGTAGAAAAGTAAATCAAGTGTGTTTTCTTCTTTGGTGTAGGGCCCTTAAGCAGAGATGGCTCTTTCGGCCCATCACCTGTGAGTGGAGGAAATCCATCACCCACACAGATGATAGAAGTTCCTGCTCGGCCCCTTTCTGCTCCTCGACGGGAAGGCTCAAGAAGTGAATTTGGTAAGCAATGAAGCTTCCCTTCTGTGGTAACTGTCTCTTATGCTACAAACCCAAGAACACTAAGGTCTGATCTTGGTTCTAGGGATAGTGATAAGTATTGATACCTGCTTTATTAATACACAGAGGGATGATTTTTTTTTTTATATATAGAAATAGCTCAGGCATGTGTTGATCAGGATCTCTGGGGTTCTTGTTTCCCTTAAGGTGCAGTGGTAGATGGCCCCCCTGCTCCACGAAGGCCACCAGAGTTACCTGGAAGGATGTCTGTTCCTGGTAAGTTATGTGGCCTGCAACCAACTGCAACTTACTCAGTTATTCTTTCACTTCAGAAATATGATTTGAAAAACCATGTTCCTTACCCTACAGCATGGTAAGATGTGCATTCGTGACTCTCTTTACAGATCTTGGGCCTGCTGTAGCGTCCCTGATCAGTAGTGGGCCAAGAACCTCCTCCCCTTCCACAGCAATGGATGGAGTGGTAAGCTGAAAAAAACCCCAACCTTCAGGAAACATTTCTAATACATGATTCACTGTACTTCCTGCTGCTTCTTTAACTGTATCATGTTCTGTCTTGTCTATATCCTGTCACTATCCTTATTTGCTGTCCAAAAAAAAAAAAAGCAACCCTCTCCCAAAGAGTCTGAAGCCCTCTGTGTAACTACTGATTCACCTTCATCTATTGAACCAGCTACAGTGAGTATTCAGAGGCTGAATATGGTGTTACTCTGCTTTGATGGAGAGGAATAACAGGCTTGGTGTTCTGAACTGCTAAATAACAAAATGCTCTGCAAAACTAACCAAGGGCTTATACCTCTGTCTCAAAAGGTTTCTCTAATGATGAACAGTTGCTGTCTGGTTTTTATGGAATTGAGGAAATGAGATCTTTCTTGTTAAGGACTGCAGGCAAACACTTTGGAGTGACTACAGCAATAATCCCAAGAAGCTGACTTACCTGTGGTATTTAAGCACAATTCTATATGTAATTCAAGGTGCCAGGCCCTTTACCAAAGGGGTGTCCACTGAGGACACTTCAAAAGGGACTGAACTTTTCTTTAGTACAGCTTCAGCTAAGGAAAACTTGTCATCTCAGAAGGTACACTAAGCATTCACTCCTAGGTAGTGCAAACAGTGTTCTGGGTGAAGGGACAATGATGTCACAGTAACTTTCCCTATTTTCTACTTGGTTAATGTGTTTTGGGGTGTGTTTTTTTCTTTTCTTCCCCCCTCCCCCCCCTTCCACCTCTTGCCCTTTGGGTGAGTGGTTGTGGTGTTCAGCAGTGTCAATATTTCTCTGATGCGGCGAATAACACACTGAAGTATAACCTAATCTTGCACAGGCTAATCCTAGTCACAAAGGCCCACCTTCTTTCCCTGGGACACCTATCATGACCTCCCCAGTGATGGGACCTCCGCCTCCACCGCCTGTTCGCTATGGACCGCCGCCAGCTCCTCTCCGTGGGCACTTCGGGCCTCGACCTCTTCCTATGCCCCTAGGTACAGTTGCRCTGCCGTGTGCTGAAACTTAATGTTTCCCACTGTGCTTCTCAAAAGCCGGCTACAGAACCGAGATCGGCCATCCATTAGCACACAGCTTCCCCACGCTTCGTGGGGTCTAGCTGTCTTGTTCAGTGAGCTTGGACAGGTGGGTTGTTTCAAGCCTCCTTAAAGCCAAGGTGGTTTTCCTTGTTTAGTCTAAAATGGAAACCAGCAGCCAAAAGTCACTGGAGTATAATCCACGGCCTGTGAAGTCTGCATGTGACAGTGACCCAGTCCAGAGCTGCTCCAAAAAGTGAAGAAATGAGGAACAAGTCAGGAGCTTCACCATTTAGGTTAAAGCAAGATGTCATTTAACTCCGTGCTTTCCTTCCCTTCCAGTTCGCGGTGCTCCCTTGCCATCTCCAGCTGCAAGAGATTTCTTACCTGGCCCACCCTTAGGAATGAGAGATCTGCCTCCTGGCCCACTACCGCCTCCTTCAGATGCAAGAGGCTATGGTCGTGGGCACCCTCCTTTTCGACCCCTAGGTCCTCCTGGCCCACGAGATTATCCTCCAGGCCCGCGGCTACCCCCACCTGGCTCAAGAGACTATACGCCTTCTCCTAACAGAGACTTGCCTCCGTCGGGACCTAGAGACTACCCTGCAGGCCCACCGCCACCACCGGCAGGCTCAAAGGACTACACACAGCCTCCAGTGCAGAAACCCTAACTGCAGCGCCTGGTCAGCAGCTCAACGGAATGGACTCTAGCGCACTTCCTGCGGTCAGGATTTTAGGAAATGGCTCTCTGTTTGAAGCCATTTGTCTCATTTCAGTATATTTCAGCTTTTGCGGGATTAATTTTTATCCAATTGCTACAGACTTCTTATGTGCATTTATGATCACCTTAAACTCATCCATCCTCTTGGGCTGCAAGAACCTTTTTGTGATGGACTTGAACCTACTCTAAACGTGCAATAGAAAGGAAGTACCTGTGTGGCTAGTTCTAATTAAATGTAGCCTCTGTAACCAGTTGGTGAATGAACTAATTTCGTGAAAAATGTAAATCAAATCATTTCCTGTGGAAATAATTTTTAAGTAAAACGCTATCCTACCTGCCTTCTCCATCATATCATTAAGCTGCAGTTACTGTAGGCCAGGGGTTTACATGAGGACTGTGAGGTGTTTAAAAAAAAGATGTCTGGTCAGAGATCAGAAGCACAAATGACACTGTATTCAAAGGAAAGTTATAATAAAAAGCAAAATTCCTTTTGCTAAACCCTGAAGGCTTTGTTTCAGTGCCATTTTTTGTTCAGAAAGGACATGGGTTCAGTAATTTAACCAGAGAATGCTACAGCCATGACCAAGTTCAAGAATTGAATCAAGGCTGAGGAACTGCTGCTGCTGCAAGATTAATGACTCTGTTACCCTAGCCAGCATGTTATGGATTTGCTTCACGTCATGAGGACAATGGGGGATACAGCCTGCCTCAGCTGAAGGGCACTACAGAGCTGGAAACCTTTCTGAAGTAGCGTAGTTAGTGTGGAAATACAGGTGAATGCTCCAGGATTCTAGAAACTAAGAAATTTTGTAATTGCTTTCTGCTTTCAAGACTGGCTTGCAGCATTAAGCAAGGTTTGAGAGCTGAGTTTTCACCTTCCTCAGTATTTAAGACTGATTCAGCTTCCTAGCAGTAAGGCTGTATTTTTACAGCCTTTTTCACTTACATTAAAAAAAAAAATAGTAGTTTTTCCATATAGTGGAGTGGGTATATGTAAAWCATATTAACCTGCGCTGCTTTAAATCAGTTTGCATCCACAGAACAGTGGATACCTTTAAAAACACACCCTACACTTGCAGATGTTCAAGGAAGTCCCTGAATGTAAGTGTTAGTACAAGGATGAGTATGTAGTAGCTGGCACAGCAGGCCACTTTCTTATCTAGATGCTAGGGTTTTTCAAAAGTGCTCTGTACAAAAGTAAGCCTTAGGGAGAAAGAAAAAGGGAAAACAACTAGGAATAATAAAAAAAAACCCTACAGAAAGGCCATTACAGCTTTACTGCCAGAGTACAAGCAGCCATTAAACTTGCCATCTCGGTGTTACATTTTTACAGTACAAGTATTAAGCTTTAGATTTAAGATGAAAGACAAGACATCACTAAAGCATAAAACAATACAAGAGCTTGTGTTGTGGGGAGCAATAGTCCTTTCAGTGAAAGACCGTTCACAGAAAAAAAACGCAAAGGATAGAAGCAACTTTAAAAATGGTATTTCACACTCTACAGACATTAATTCACAATTAGTTAAATACAAAGCTCTACTTGTGTATTTAACAAAAAATACTTCAAAGTTGACATTTCATATAACTGGAATTAATACAGACATCTACAAGCTGGGCAAGAGTCAAGCAGCTGAAACAATGGGTTTGTAATGCAAGCGAGCGTGTTCAATTTGCGTAGTGGCTAATGGCACGCACGTTGATGAACATTCATGTTTGGAAGTTGGGCTCTCCAGGCTCTGTCCTTCCCCCACACCAAGCTCTGATGTTCAGCGCCTGCTCCCTGCCCACCCCAGCTGGCCTTAACAACTTGGAGCTGGGTGGAATCGCCCTCCGGGAGCACCGGGAGGCGGGCGCAGGGGGACGCACACAACTCCCGCCGTGCTTTCGCCAGGCTGTGGGCGACACCCGCAGACACGGGCCAGAGCCGCTGCATCGTCCCCTGCCGAGCAAGGCCGGCTGTACCTGCCCCAGGGGCGCCCGCAGCAACAGCTTCTTAGGAGGGCAGGAAGAGCGGAGCCAGCCAGGCACCGCTGGCAGGTAACACAGCTATTGACCGAGCTCAGATTTATCTGCAGCCATAGACTCATGCTTTGTTTGCTCCATCCTTTTGCAGAGTTCAAACGATGATTTTTATGTAAGAATGTATGTATGTATCCTCCTTTTGTCTGGTAGCCAGAATGCTGCAGTCAGAGGTATTTCCATAACTCATAGGGATATCTTTTCAGGGCTTGATATTCAACGTATCAGATGTAATACCATTGGGGTATTGTAAAGACCCGTAAACAGGAAAATTGAATTGCACTTTTTTTTTCACCCCCTCCAAGCAGTGGTGGAATTTGAGGAAGTGTTGCTGACTTTTGTTGTAACACCTAAATAATGTCATCCCAAGTTGGGAAGGCAAGAAGATTAGGACATTCAAAAATAGCTTTTTATCCTAATCAATATGGTAAAGCCAAAAACGGTGAACACCTGCCTATAGACAGACAAATATCATGAGGAACAGTAACATTCCTTCTATTAAACCATAATGTAACATCTTGGGGTTACATGACAGAAAAGAGGAATTGGTGATACATCTGCACCCAGGCTGTTTAAAATAAACCTAAAATTCAACACTATTTTTGGGAGCTGGGTCTTCTGTTAGCATAGCAGAGTATTTAGGCACTAGTTAGATATGCAAGAAGTATATCAAACCTTAAAGTATTGTATTAAATATCCACACAAATATATGAAAGATTTGACTGGGTTCTACTTCTGTCCCTTTATTAGGTCAAAAGGTGAATGCAAGTGTGTCATAATAAGCCAATGTCCTGCAGCTTATTATACACCAAATCAAAAATATAGAAAATAAATGATAATCCTATCTACTTACATAAAAAGGTAATTTTTAGACTAAGTTTCCAGACTTGCACAAAATATGCAGAAAACTGCATACAATCAGTTTCCATAAGAACAGCAGTTTCATGTAAAAGGTGGGTCAACCTGCTAGCCAGATCTACTTTACCAAAAGCTCTGGAAAATTTACGCTTGGACACAGAGGGGCCTGTCCTGCTGTCACTGAAATGGTGAAACACCCACCGCCCCAAGGACGAAGCCCTGGAGAAAGCCTCTCTCCATCCCCCACCCACCTTTGCAAATCGCTCTGTGACAAGATGGGGAAAAATCAGCTCTATTAGGGAGTAACGGTGCTTTTAAGGATCATAACATGTATTGTATCCAAAACTCAGTACAAGTGGATCAGGCAAGGCTGTTAAAAATCATA
Organism: Oceanodroma leucorhoa; assembly: GCA_030449065.1. Lineage (NCBI taxonomy): Eukaryota > Metazoa > Chordata > Aves > Procellariiformes > Oceanodroma > Oceanodroma leucorhoa. Next base: position 1,108,837 of record JASVER010000043.1, read on the forward strand.
GTTCAGTGTTCTCATCTGCAGTTGTCCTCCTCCTGGCCTGACCAAAGCAGAACAGCTGACTGAGGAGCTCTTCTGTGGCCACCCCACTTGACCCAGCATCCTCCCCTCTCTCACTTTAGATCACTTGCAGTACCTCAAGCTCCTTCCCGCCCCACCTCATCTTTCTCCCGGTCTTCTGCCACCCAGCCCACTACAGAGGACTCCAAAATGCAGATGAGAGGAACTACAATGGCACAGCAAGTGTAAACAGGTTAGTAGGCCTGCCGCATCTTTATTGCTACGGGTTTGGCAAAGGGGCAGTCTCCATCCTTGGGTGGAGTTTGAGGCAAAAGGATAGTAACGGTTAAGATAAAAAGTGATGAACAGCGAAATTAGGGAAAGCAGTCAACATATTTCAGGGCTCTCGGAAAAACCTGTATCTGGAAAGTACTGAGAGAGACTTGCAGTTGAATGGTAGGCTTGCCTCTGACCCTGAAGCAGTGCTGTGCAGTGTGTGATGGTCCCGTCTGACCTACTGGCATGAATACAGTCGTTTTCCTGCCCCTCAAAGGCTAAGGCTACTACACACAGCTACCATGACTTGTGGTTCAGTTCACAGAAGTCTCACAACGAGGGTCATTCCTTGTGCAATGTTTGATGGAGGTGAAGGTAAAGTGGTTTCTTGGTCAACAGTTGCAATTTCTTCCTTTTAAAGTCAGTGGGTTTTTTGTACCTATAACCACAAGAAAGTGAGTTAATCCAAGTGCTAATAGCTGCATAGAAAGATGAAAGCACACTAGAAAGCTTGTCCTGTACAGATCTTTTTACTGTAATCTTTTAAATACATCTGACAAGACTTACTAGAAATAACAATAATGAATAGATTTACAGGACAAAACTCAAACCAGTATTTTCTCTGGATTATTATTTTAACAAAAAGATTTCAATTTTTAAATGACTGTGATCTTTTTGTAAGGAGAATTCATTATATAATGCTCTGGACTGTAGGAAATGCAGTATCCCCTACTTCAGTACTCAGTATCTCAGTATTTCAGAAGTAATCCAGCTAGCACAGACTAAGCACTCTTCATAGAGACGCCCAGAATTGCAAGGTTCACCCTCTTCCTGAAAAAAAAACCCAAAACACTCAAAAACCTCTCTCAGTCCTTCAGCCACACAGTGAGGGTAGGAAGCACATCATAACCACTGCAGCATAACTGGCTAATCTATTTCTTTGTCTACTTAGAGCAGGGAAAAAACCAGCCACCCAACAACGCTTTGAAATGTTCATAAAATTCAACTGCAAATCAGTATCCCAGGTCTCAAATCAGTTTTCCTTTACAGAAGTTCTGCACCAGAAGACTGTGGGAGTTGAAGGTTTTTTTGTTTTTTTTTTAAATATACCTGATCTGACACTCAAGCTAGGGCCAAAATTAAAATCTCCCAATTTGTTAACTTGATACAAAACTTAGTTACAAACACTAGCATTTTATTTGGAAATAGTCTAGTTTTTGAGAAAAGTCTCTAGCCATTTTATTTCCCTAAAAGCATTTTCTCTTCCCTTCTTTATTAAAAATGGAATATTTCTTACAGAAGTCAATCTAATGAGTCCAAGAAACCTTCCTTGATACAACAAGCCACACAATGTAACTGAAGTCTAGGTCATTTCCTCTGCCATTGGCATCTATAATTGCAAGTCACTTACAGTTCTATAACAATTGCCCCAGGTTTAATTTCATCCATCTCCATGAAAGCAAAGCACTTGGTGCTAGTAAACCTTTTCTTAGGCTTGTAGTGTTTGAATTCAAAGAAAATAGCTGCACCTAGAGTGGAAAATGGTTTAATAGAAAAGTTAGTAATTATGGCCAACAGTTGTCTGAAAGCTTATCTGCCATTAAGATGCTCTACATACATTGGATGGAATTCTCTCCAACGCTTCTGTTATTTACTCAAAAGCTATACCATGTTCTTACAATGCTCATCACACTCACAAGAGCTTGTACTCTTCGCTCAATTATTCATATCCAGGTAACAGTTTGTCCAATGACTAAGGTGGTCATAAAGCAGCTCAATACCTATGCAGCAGAGCAGACCGATGCATTTTTATCTCTTTTCATTCCTCCCTTGTCTGACAGTCATCACAACGACCGATTTGAAAGAGACAGGATGCAAAGGTCTATTTTTATCCTTGTCTGGATCTTGAGCCCTGCAGCAGCAGCTCAGGCACAGCCTGTTTATTAGATCAGGAGCAGCCCAGAGCCTACACTTTCAGAGCTCCTGGGCCCTGTTTCAGGTCTCTGATGCTACGTACCTTTTGTTAGTTTTTCAACATGTTTCTGAATCTCGATGTCCACATTAAAATGGACATATGTATCCTCTTTCCTCAAAGCCACAGGAGTATCTTGCACCGGAGTCAGATCTATCCCATTCAAATCTGTGGGAAAGAAACAGCATGAGAATGGCAGAAGCTTCTCAGACTTTAAGGTCCTGCTTTAAGAGAGTTATGAATCACTCCTAAACTTCCACAAAAAGCTAATGCACACCTGGATTTTCCCCCTAAACTTAAAAAAGGGGCAATCATGCCCTTTCAGTCAGTGAATTTTCTTTTTGATTGCAACATGGAAGCAGGTAAAGTTCTGACAATATTTAAGATGAAAATTTGGAATTACCTCTTTTCATTTTTAAGAGCATATTTCTTTCTGCTGCCACCAAGGGATTCCATTCCCTCTGCAAGCAGGACTCCAGCAGGGCTTCAGAACTGCCAGCAGAACCAGCAGAAAGGGATACACACCAAAGACTCCCCTCCACACAGGGTCTGCAGGGCCCAGCTGGCCCAGCTTACACAAGCTGTATATGCCCTGCTTTACTGCCTAGACTCAACCTGCATTATTCCGCTTGGTTTTTCCACAGGCAGAGGCACGGTGGGGCCATGGGTTGGCCTCCAGTCGTCATCACCAGCCACTGGTTGTGCTGCTTAGGCACAAGCCACCACAGACAACGTTGTTTCTCACTAAGCCTCCGCTGTTTACATGAGTACATTTGTCCTCTTACTCCTTCTCCTCTCACCAGTGATCCCCTTCTCTCAGGTGGAGCCAAGTTGCTAGTGACGTGGCCAAGATTATGAGTACATAGCACAGGCATTGTGCCTGGGGCACCACTGATGCACTTCATCCAGGGAGCGGCTGGGACCACCAGTGTTGCATCAGGAACAAACCTCTCCCCAAACCTGCAGAAGAGCAACCTGCTATAGAACCGAGGAAAGCAACTACTAAGCATCTGGAGACTCCTAACAGGGACAAAATGACTTTTCAGAGTTACTTTTCCTCACCAAAAATCTTGAGAAATAAAGTCTAAAAAGTCACCATTAGCAGACTAGGCGATAGCCTGTCCACACATAGACAGACACTTTTTGATCCTATTTTCTACATCATTACTTGGCAGCCACCATTTATAGGAGCTTGCAAACAAAGTGCCACATGTTAACAGAAGGACTTGTTGGGAAAGCAAGCCTAGCAATATACAGTCTCCCTTAGCTCCAGAAAGGAAATGAGAGCTAGGTCTGAAGGCAAGCAACAGTTTTAACAATATGTAGTAAGTTAGGAAAGACAAACACATCAGTGGAAAGGAACAAGGAATGTTTGCTTTACAAGTTCTGATAAGTTCCAGGATCCAATGTTAGAACCCCGTTAGGGCTGGTATTTTCCTGTTGGCCAAGAGAAACTCAGCATGAAAAAATTCAATTTGATTAAACCCACATCCATCCAGCTAGCACCACCGCTGAAGTCACCCGTCCCTCAGCTTTCTGGCATACTAGAGGCAAAGAAAGATCCACAAGTGACTAGAGAAACAGAGCCCAAAGAATAGTTACACAATCTAAAAATAATGCTGCAAACCTAAGGCAATGCCACAGACAAAGAAATACTGCATTTTTCCAAGACTGAAAACACAAAAAGGCAGTTGTATCAGCGGGGGAAGGCAAGAGTCATGCTCCAGCTTCCACCCAACCAGGTGAACTCCTCAAAGATTCAGAGAGAACTGGAAGGTTTCATCGTTGACAAATTATCACAGGAAGCGGGATTAGATAAAGCTTTCTATCTATATATTTTGGCAAGTATCATTTGAGAACACCACTGGGATTCAAGTGACATTCAGTACTGTGACCCTTACTTCTGCCAAAGACCTTGTCTGGTGGAGGAAGCACCTGATCACACATCTAACAAGTGTTTTATCCCTACGTTTGGTATCCAATAGCACATCTAAAGAGGACACATACAAAGTCACTATCATAACTGAAAATAACTGGAGGCTGTTGGCTCAGCTACAAATTTTTATACGATAAATAAAAAAAAAAAATCATACGCCTCAAAAGACCATAAAGATAAGTAGAAGTCAAGCAGGGCAGGTGAAGGGTAAGCAATTCTGACTACAGGGGCTTCCTGCTAAGAAATGCAAAATGGGGAAGAGGCAGATGCTCCCACTAGAAAGAGCCTGAATACCAAATATCTCAGCCTCAAGCAAAGCCGTCAATCATGTTGTCATCTGAAACAGTGAGCAATCTTAATATTGCCTATCCTAGTTCTTCCAGATTCATGGAACCTCTCAGAGTGGCGGGGGCTGTTAGCCCACCAGGCTTTGGCTGAAATATTTCACTGCCAAGGCTAAAACATATTTTCTATTTTATTTCACTTGCAAGCTTTGCTTCCCAGCTTCATACCCATTCCTCTAAACCTTAAGCTTCGGTAAGATGATCTTTGTTTTACTRAAAAATTAGTTTAATGACAGGGAAAGAATGGAGCCAGCGGGCTGTGGTTCACCGTCTCCAGAAAGCCCAGAGACCAACATGTGTGGGGGAGCATAGGCAGTCCAAACAGATCTGTATTTAAGAGTCAGCTGAAGAAGCTGGAATAGAGAAGTACAGTCTGCCAAGTCACTGACGCTCAGCTCCCAGCACAGGGCAGGCACCCCGGAGTGCAGAGATAAGCATGTCTCCTGCAGGGATTCACCTCCCAGTATCTCTCAAATACAGAATTTTTCCACCCTTGATTAAAGCAGAAGCCTTAAGTCCACAATAGAAAATGCAAGTACCAACACATATTTTTCCCAGCAGGTTGAAAAAAATGGATACAGCTTTCAGAAAACACACTCTCTCCAAACTAGAAATGAGGAGCCAGGAACGGAAATCATTACCCTTTACACTGACTGTGATGTAAGGATCAATGCACTGCCCAGCATCTTTCAGACCAATTTTCTCTATGTTGATGGTGAGTAATGTCATCCCGGGTTCAGATGGCAATCTGGGTAATAAAGTACCTGGAAAGAGTAAAGCATATTATTAACCCTTTGTGTCATCTTACAGCAGAGGCCTTGCTTTTCCCATCATCTCTCATGGAAGATGCTGTTCCCCATAGGGGGTTCAAAGCCCAAGGATTCATATCCCAATAGTACACAGCACTATGGGAAAGTCTGTGTGCACAGACACACAACACCATTTTACAGATTTCAAAGCCCACACCAAAAAGCCCTGGGACTGCCTCAAGTCAAATGAATTCATAAAAAACTAATGTCATAAGAACAGAGAGGAGCTTTGTTTAAAGTGTTCTTTCTTGCTCTCATGCAGAATAACTCATGCATGGAACTGAATTTATATCATTTTTAAGGATTAAATTTGGGAGGCTGGATTCAATCTGCAGTTGCAGGAAGTTCAGACACTTAATCAGGAGTCCCACCCCATTGAACATGACTTGGCTTCATGTTGAACATTTAGGCTGGGAGAATAAGGAGGAAAATGGCATTGTTGCAAATCCCACTGGACATAAGGGAACCAGAAGAGAGATTCTTAATATCTAAGTTCTATTGGCCTCTACTTTAAAGGAAGGAGATTAAAAAAAAAAAAAAGTGTTTGCATCCCCCCGTAAGTTCCCTTCTGCCTTAATGAAGGCATTCCCAGCTCTGCATCAAGAACATTTAGCATCAAAACTTTGTGTTCACTGTAGGTGACTCCTCGCAGTGCTGAGGAAGACAGTGCAGCTGGCAAGAAATCCAAACTGTTCAAACTCACTAAAAGCCATGAGATTCTGTCATCAACAATGGAGTAGGTTTCTTCATGCTGATTTTAGCAAAAACTGGCAGGCTTCAAGTCTCTCTCCAGTATTAGATGAATAAGCACCAAGACAGAAAATGCTTAGACTCATGAACAAGTTTGATTTAAAGTTATGGTTTTCTAATTAAAAAAAAAAAAGTTTTCCCAAGACTTGAGATCTAAACAAAGTAATAGTTTCCTTTGGCAAGTCCAATGCGGGTTTTTGTTGATACTTTTTTCCTCTTGATCTGCTTGAGGAGCTGGAGAACTAAGGAGTTTTTGTCCTATTAGAGAGACTGGCTTTGCAAGAGGGGACCACATATTCTGCTCTTAGAACTAGAGAGCCACAGCTTCAGCAAGATTTCATGAGCACTCCCACACCCAGATCCTCTTTCAGGATCATCAGCAAGACTTGAAATCACATCTATGACATAGTATGTTTCTGTATTTCCTGCCTTGGCTGCTAGCAGACTCATGACCTCCAAGGTACCACATCTGCGGGCACTTCACAACATATCATGGCAGAATTCAACCCACTATTCTGAAGTAAATGGGACAGGCTTCTGACCATAGTATGAGAAATGTTAAAAAGCAAACTTAGAGAGCACCCATTTCTGCAAAGCAGCATACACACTCTAGTTAATCTTGCTGTCTCTCTTGGACAGATGTTCAAAGACAGAGTTCTTATTTCAATCCAAATGAAGGTAGAAGCAAGCCCATCTTCTCTTTGGCACAAAACTTGTCTCTGCCATCTTTCAGTTGTCTCCTAAAAGCAACATGCCCCCCAAGAACCAAGAACAACTGTAACTTTCAGTTTTCCTATCCATCAAAGGCACTAAGTGATGGGATACTTGACACAAAAATCACCCGAAAGATGCATCAGACTGGCATTTATTATAAAAATAGTGGCTTAAGAAAAATTATTCTGTTCTTGAAAAAATGCTTTCCAGAATGTGCAAAATTGCAGAGTTGCAGTGAACAGAAAAGTCAAGCTCACTTCCAGCAGGTAAGAGAAGAGTAGGACAGATGGTCTCCAAGGAACATGGTTTCCTTTCTGCCTCAGCAGGAGGAACAGCCAAGCCGGCGATGGACTAAAGCAGCTGACTGTAACCTGTCTCATGCGAGCCACAACCACCCAAGCAGGTCTTTCACTGAAGCCTCTGTAGACCTCCTAGACATAGGAGCCATTAGCTGACAGTAACCTYTCTATGGTAGAACTTCACCAGGGCTGGGCATCGCACCGCCAGTCTGCCACCATGGCTTCAGCAGGCTCACACTGAGGCTTTTCATGAGAAAACTGMCAGCCATTTCAGACACAACCACAGGGCATCATTGCCAGAGGGGGAAGGGAGCATCTACAAATGAAATAAGTGTCCTCCTACAAGTGCATTTCAGATACACATAAGTGAGCCAACCCAACAGCTCACTGCCACCGAGACACAGGCGTTCAGTCTCTCCGTTCCCAAACCCCGATTCAGAGAAAGGGGAAAAAGTGACAAGTCTCCTGCTGAGTTCACAAATGGAAATGGTTCACAAAAGAATCCATTGCCAGCACAGCACTGGAAGAAAGAAGTATATCACCAGGAGAAAGGCAGAAAGCCTCTGCTGTTAGAGGCAGCAAGCTATTGGTCAGTTCAGCTCCATACAGCACAGAAGTCTAACCACATTAACTACACTTTGTGTAAGATTTCCCATCAAATGTGTATTCCACTACAGAAAACCTAGCTACGCCTACCTTTAGCTACACTGCAAGTCAGAATGTCTTTATTAGCATACTAGGACTTCCAGAGAGCTATGTAAGGTACGTCAAAGACGACCTTCCCTTTGTCTGGTACTGAAGGTAAATGAAGATCAATACATGGATGCCTAGTACTAGGCATTGATTGTTACCAAGGATTGTATTTTGAGGGTTGAAACTAAGAGCTGAATGAACATCACAGCTACATGAACATGATCAAAGAAATAACTGTATATACTAAAAGGTTATCATACCTTCGTTGGCTCCTGGGTTAGGTGAATGGTGCAATGTGATAACGATGAAGCCATGCATGTAGAAGACAAGACCATGGTCAGTTAGACAATACAGTTATGCACTATGGATTAAAGGCATATAGAAGCAAAGAGTGTGACACAGTTCTACCAATTTAATACAGAAAGTCCACTTTACTTATAAGGCTCACCTCGGAAGGCTGCAAACTGCTTTGGTTTAAGCCTCATCATCCATAGAAAGAGCAACAGACCAAGCTCCGATCAGGTAAGAAGCACCACACTAATTTACATTCAATGGGGAAACAAGATCTGTGTTCAAGTAGTACAAAACCGCCTTAGGGGTTTAGGTTATTGTAGCTATGGGGAGGTTTACCTCAATGCAAAAAAATTCAGAGAAATCAGATATGTAGTTTATTAAGTAGATGACAATGTAAAATATCAGTAAGTTCAGGAGTTCCTCTCACCTCCTCTTAAAAGCATGGGTTTACTGAGGAATACTTCCGTAAGAAAGTATATACCCCAAACCTCTCCTCTTTCCAATTTGGCTACCCTACTTCTTTGAAAGTTATCTACCTATAAACTCAATCTGTCTATCATCAACTTAGATTCTTTCTTAAACACATATACAGCTTCTATGTCCACTATATGCGTACAGCTCTAACTGTTGGCACCATGGTAATGGTCACAGCCTTATTGATTCACCACTGTACCAAGAGCTACTCAAGATCTACACACAGAATACATCTTCATAAATGGATTTATCATGGTGAATAACAAGGATCAAGATAGTAAATGTCAGCAATAAAATATCGCAATATATTATAGCCTATTTGTGAGCTTAGCATAAACGACTGTAGACTGTGCATACCTACATCAGTATAGCCTGCAGGGATCATATTCAGTAGCATGCAGTGGCTCAGCTCTAAGGACAGAGATGTGTTTTCTCCAGGCGTAAGTAATGCAACACCCCAGCTCTTTCGACCATAATTCCAGTACTAGTTTCCCTACTTGTTATCTCCTTCCTGAAATATGAAGTTTGCCAACCTGCTGTGAAACTAGAAACTTGTTTCTTCTGCAAAGAAACTACACCAGGAACCAAAAGAACCTCTGTTGGAAAATCCTACTCCTTTACCCGGTAAATTGTCAAAAGCTGAAGTTACAGGAAGACCTTCTCTAGAATCTGATCCAGTTCTACAAATGCTTTTACATGGACAAGGACTTAAGCTATCAAAACAAAAACTACCCCTTCTTTATTTTCTCACAGCTTGGGTTTAGTCTAAGCCATTGTCTCACCAGATGATGCAACACAAAAATAACCAGCAACAACTTATCACATCTCTAGCAGGATGTAATGCTCCTTGCAGGAGAAACATTGCCACAATTTACATTTGAAGGCGTTTGAAACACTTCACATAGTATAGTTAAGAAAGCGCGTGGAACAAAAATACTGAGTTTGAACAGGGAATAAAGGCTAATTATTTGATGTAGACGGTACCACCCTCACAGGTTATCCATACAACTGTTTTGCAATAAGATATTGTTTGCTGAGGTAAAAAAAAAAAAAAGAAAAAAAAAAAATAATCAACTGGCCACCTTTGTGGTTCTCCAACACAACATTAGAGCTTACATTACCCTGTTGCTCCTTACCCAAACTTTTCAAATCACAGGTGGAGGAAGGGGCTTCTCAGAGACAGAACTTACACACGCTACATAGGCTGGCATGGCAAGGCTAGTGCCCCTACCTGGAACTCTAGCAGGAAAAGAGTCTGGAGACCCTGCTCCAGCTCCTCCTTCCTCATCATCCTCCTCAAACTCCAAGTGTTCCTCTTCTCCAGGTGCTAAAATCTTCCTGTAAAATATGAAAAAGAACAATGAGATCAAAGATCATTCATCATCTGGCTTTCAACTCACAAGTCAGCATCAGAGTATAGAGCAGGGGCAACATGCTTTAATGTCATTTCATGCTTCTGATTAGCTACTAAATGTATCTACAGATATCTACCCCCCTGACAGAGGTTGCAGGAGCTCAGCCCACATAGAAAGCACAGAGTCTAAAACCAAGAAACAATACAGAGAGACGTAGGGGCCTACCAACTATTGATTCTACCAAAAGCATGGGCTTGGATTTTAGCAGTACCTAGAAAATCAGAATTCAAAAGGGTTTTTTTTAACAAGTTTACCCAAAGCAATGCAGCAATTAGGTAGCTCTAGAAATTCTAGTGTCTCAGATGTACGCCAGGTCCCAGGCTATGCTCCCTTTCAGGTACATATCTGTACATGAAGTGACCCAGTTCTCTCTTACCTGAGTGGGACAGGCTGAACATCAAAGGGAAACTCCTTATTGTAAGTGAGGATATTCTTTAAGACTGCAGACAGGAAGAAAAAAAAACAACTATATCCATAAACAAGCATTAATTCCACTACTTTGCACAGCTATATCCATTCTCACAACATCTTCACACACACAAATAATAATACAAAAAATATCAGATCATGGCAAAATAAATTTCTCTCATATTTTAAACACCAGTACAGTTCTGATCGGAGCTATATCACTACAACATTCAGACAGGCTAACTGCAATTCCAGTACATAATCAGCACCACATTTACAAAGGCAGGAGAGATGAACATGGCAATAACCAAAAGCAGCTACAGATCCCTAGGGTAATGGTAGCAATCTTTGGTGGTTATTGAAAGCAGGGTGGGGTGCTGTTACTGGCGACAGCTCCAAACAGATTGTAGTCTCCAGAACTGACACACTTATGCACACATGTAGGTTGCATGTTCAGACAGCCACTGTGGGAGTCCAAGCACACTGGAAACACATAGCTTAGTTGAGATTTTCTACTTCTTCATGCATGCGTTTTGGGTTTTTTTGGTGGTGGTGGTTTTTTCTTTTGTTTTTTTCTTTCTTTCTGCCCTCAGATGTCTGGGCAGATTGGCAAAATTCAGAAGAGACAGTGCAATATCTGAGCATCAAGCTCCAGAGACACCAACTAAACTCTCCAGTATTTGGTGGAGAATGGCTTTGCCATTTGTATTGGAAACTTACTCAAGTTTTAGTAATCACCACTTTAGCTGTTATTTCCAAAAGCATTTGTGAGTAAAGGCAAAATTTCCAAAAGCATGTGAAGGAAATAAGCATTTAATGATGGCTAAAGGGCCTAAAAATTTACAAGAGAACACCTGCAAGGAGAGGCACTCTCCTACCAGACAATGAGTATCCCAGACTGGGTAGGGGGAAAGTAGGTAAAAAAACTGAGTCCCCTCACTGAGTCTCACTTTGCAATAAGCCCTCTCAGAGCAAGTTTTAGAAATCTCCCCTTAGGACTAGTGAATGAGAACAAAACTGTTTTAAAATGGTGTTAAGATTACACAAATACCCAGAGGTACTTAAATACCAGTTACGTGTAGGGAACCACTGCCAGGCCCCTCTGCCTCCGCACACTACAGTTCAGCCAGTGTAGAGCTTCCCTGTCTTTCTTCATACTCATGACTCAGCGTGAGCTCCATCGTTAACTTACCGGACACCATCCAAATGCTACAATGAATAAAGAATCCCTCAGGGAAACTATAAAGAACCAAAAAATCTTCGCAGTCTTTGCTCATTCTGATTTTTTTTCTAATTTCTGTACCACCGCCTGACAGGTTAGGTACTGCCTGATTCCAGCTGGACACAATACATAAATACATAGAAAGCTTTAAGTTGCCTTCAAGTCAGAGATGTGACAGACAAAACGGATGCCAAGTCTCTCTCTCTCTCCAAAGACTTCTGCTCTGAGGGATCAGTAACGCAGATCTCAATACGGTGGTGAAGAATCACAGCCATTTCCCAAAAGAAAAGCAGCTGATTAACAGCAGGCAGTCACCTTCCAGTGCAGCTGAGGTTCAGGAAAAGAAGGGGATTTTTATCACTCTCAGAATTCCCCAGCTCTTGGGAAAGCTACATCATACCAGAGACAGAAAGTGAAACTGCCCCAGGCAGAAAAATCTCAGGAAAGCGAGATCTCTTACAGATCATAGGCACGTTATACAGAAGCAGTAGGAATTACAGCAGTTCTCCTCCCACCTTCCAAAGGTTGGTAAGCACTAGATTCCTCTCTCTTCCCAGTAACCAGTTTCTCTCACTACGTGAAAGAACATCCCCTGGAAAAAAAAACCTTCTAGTAATTCATTTCAGTCATCACTAGAGGGCACAAAATACTCCACCGATACGAGCGCAGGAAAAAGGCAGTTTTACAGCGCCTAACATCTTGATGCTGGCTGGAGGCAGAGCTGAGCATACACCCTCCTGCCTCGGGGCTGCCGCCACGCACACGGGCCTTGGTACCTTGGTACCGGCCGGGCCCACGGCAGCACGCTGCTTTCAGACGTCCTGGGGGTGCTGGCAATGAAGGTGGTGCTGAATGTCTACCTCAGAAACACTTCTAGAAACACCATCCAGAATCTCTTGCTTTTTGCCGCAGAAAGCTGGAGATCAAGTTTTTAAAAGGCGTTCAACTCTGTCTCATCACCGATAGCAAATAATTTTGCAAAGTTGTAATATGGCGATTTACTGAAGTGCTCCTTTGAACATCATCAGGATAAGAAGTGGATCTACAGCACTCAGCCTGGTGAAATATTTATTCAAAGTCACCAAGAAAGAGCAAACCAATAAAACAGCAATGCAACAATCATCTTTTGAGGAAAAGGAAAATCCTCTTTACACCTATCACAAGTGCAAGTTTCAGTTGATTTAAAAATAACCAGATCACAGAAAAAAAAAAAAACAATAGGTTGCAACAAACAGGAATCTCCTTTGCAATACTGCATAAGACACACAAGTTTTAAGGGGTTGGTTTGCGCTTTTTTGGTGTTTGTTTTGTTTTTGAAAACACACATCACCTCTGGGAGAAAGAGCACCCCCCTTCTGTAACGCTGCTGCTGAGAACAGGATTCACAGAACGTTCTCCATATGTGTAACTAATGGACAGATCCCAGCATGGTGGCCTGCATTTATGTTGCTTTTCCAACAGAAGTCTTTTTAAAAYACCGTTCTGCAGGCTCTTGCGCAGAAGCTGCCTTTTCTTTTGTGATGTTGGACAAAATCACATTGTTTTTATCAGCAGTTGGCTCTCTCTTGAAAGATTTCAAAAGAAATGATCAATATGAACAGTAAGACCAGTATGCACTAACTTGGTATAGACCACTGTCACTTAGATTTTTAGTGACAGCCTATGATACCTATACTGATTTATTTTTTTTTTTAAATAGACAACACAAAATAATTCAGATATCGGGCTTCCCAGTACAACCCAGTATCTACTTCTCTTATAATATATACACACTGAGTTTGAAACTAGTCGCTTAGTGGCTAGAATTATCACACTCGAACACAGGCACAGGGCATGTCCCAGCCTATCCATTTGTAATGTGTATTGTAACACTGGTATAAGCTTTCACAAGAAAAGGATTTGTGAGATCCAGTGTGTTAGCAATGATTTCACACAGCATGGTCTCAAAAGAACTATTTGTATGTATGGACCCTCCTGTAGCATTATTCTGGCACAAAAGATTCAGTGACAAATCCTATAAACAAACAAAACCAGCCAACTGCTTCACTTTCCAAGCAGTGTGAAATGCAAACTTAAGTAGGAAAAGTTAGAACTTGACAACACAAGGGGAGAAAAAAAAAAAAAAAAAAAAAAGGGGGTAAATCTAAGGGCCTTGGTTGTTATAACAACACCCAAACCAAATTTCTCAGCCATTTTGACAGCTTCAGGCACAAAAGTAATTAAAACAAGCCAAATTGTGTGAATAGCTGTTTTTGTTCCACCCTAACAGAATGGCTTGATCTAACAAAGGAACTGCTTATTTGCATTGCCAGCCCAGATTTTTTTAGCTTTTTCTGGTGGAACGCAAGAGAAAATCAACAACACACAAATTAAAACACTTCACGGTGTATTTTATTAAATGGCCGGTGTTGGCCTGATTAAGATTTACTCTATTCAAGATATACTTAAAAACCACAAAACAAAGGCACAATTCAGAGAGAAAGAGGCCAGAGCAATCCAAGTCAGACAGCAGCATTAAGAACATCAATGTTCAATTGTTGTCATAGAAGCACCCGTTCTCCTCCAAGGAAAATAACTCAGTGTCTTTGAAAACTGATGGCCACACACTCTTCCTCAGTTTTAATATAGTTGCTTGTTGTATGAAGCGTGGGCTGAATGTGCTTCACACTGTTGAACAGTTTTTTGACACCTAGAAATCAGTTCTCTGAGGGAGGGCAAGATAAGCAACAGGACTGTTGTACAGTAACTGAAATTTTGGCTTTTAAGAAAAGGAGACATTTCAAGGGAAGCTTTACGCCTGTTGTCAGAACATAAATTCTGACTAAACCCTTCAATAGTCACTTCCTTTGATTTGTAGAAGTAGAACAGTTCCATCAATTAAAACATGATTCCTCTCCCTCTTCCACCATTCAGTCACTCACAGGGCATTTGCACAATGGAGTCTAAAATCCACAGTCATTAAATGATTACAACATTTTAAATACTTTGTAAACAGAGAGCAGAAGTATCTATACGAAATAATCCCCAATCAGAGGATGCAGAGGCCAGACATGCAATATGCAGACTGAGAAAGACCTAATACTTCCAACGCATAGTTAAACCCTTTCCTGAGTTATGGTCTTCACAGACCCAGCAGTGTTGTAAAGAACCTTCACTTTCCATTTTCAGGGAACAGTTTAAAAGCATTTGGACTCTATGTTTTGGTAGAGACATTAGGAACCTCAATTCAACGCCCTGCTTCTTGACAAGCTTCCCTGTAGGATCCTGGGCCAGTTACTTAGAGAATGGGAGTGCAGAGCAGCTCAGCTTATTCATGTAGTGGAAACACCTGCCTGCCCCTCATGTTTATCCCCAACATCCGCCTTAATGATACAATTGTGACAGGAGCAAAATAAAACCAGCTTTTGACAGCATGAAAAAAGCTCTTCCACATCTCCTGTTCCCCAAGAATAGCAGAAACGTTAGCATTCAGGATAATATTGCTTAGATGTGGAAGCTCTGATCATAAGGATGCTTTGAGAATAAAGCAGCCAGYGTTACGGGAAGGAAAACGTAGCAGATAAATAGATACTTCCTACATGCAAAAGTTATTTCTGGATTGACATACCAAGAACTGACCCAGGATCAGTTGGGAAAAACAACATCACACAAAACCCTTCAAAGACTGACTCACATCCTCACTTTGACTCTTAACTTCATTAGTCTGGTAGCATTACAGTGGTAGGTGACAGGTGATTGGCTACCACGAGCACAAGTTAAATATTTTCAGAAGAAAAAATAAATTTCATGCTGCAAGGAGGAAGACCACAAAGTGTTGAAATTCAGTTCAAATAAGAGATGTGCAGGTAAACTTTCCATGTGATTATATTCTGTACTACTGATAGCTTAAATTACTATTTTGTGCGAAAATTAGCAGCACCCAAATAATTACTTATTTGAGAATAAAGATGAATACGTTATCTGAAACATTAGGACTACTATACTTTGAAGTTACCCACATTACATTCCTTAATACACATCAGGCTTTGTGTATGTGGTAACAGATATTTGGACGAACCACCTAAAACCAGCATTACTGTCAAACCACAATGCGGTCAGTCAGTATTCATGCCACTGTCATATTTTCCACTGTAATGATAAATGTCACTCACTTAAAATACAAAGATACTACTTACTTGGTTCCAACTTCTTCAGATCCTCAAGCTTAAATTCATCCTGTGTTTGGGTGGACTAGGATATTACAAAGAAAGAGTTAGAACTTAGTATGCACCTTCCCCTCAGACAGAGCTACCAAATCTTAGAATAAGCATGCAAGGTGCTTCCTTTGTTCAAACGTACCAAGTTACTTCAAAGCTAGACCTAAAAAAACCCAAACAAAATCTCCCCAACAGAGGCTAGGTTCACAGGTGAGGCAGGAAGTACATTACTTCTCATTTATTGAGAACAAACTTATCCCACGTTCCAAGTTCTAATGCAAGGTAAACATTTTTAAAGCAACTAGTTGGTCTTTCCTACTTACTACACACAGGAACACTAAGACAGAGGGACTTATTTTAATTCTTTTCCAATCAAGTTGTTCTGAAGCAAGATCAGCTGTAAGACTGCACTGCAAAGTGATGCTCCAACAGGAGCATTCGCACAGTTCAAGACACACATCCAACACTGTAACACTGGCAGAAATTACAGCATACAGGACGAGCTTGACAAAACACTCAGCTAAGAGCTCACTGCATATGGAAGAGGGATTCCCATCTCTCCTTTCTCCAACTCTGATGATACAGTTTCCTCATCTGGCTGTAGCACATGTCTGCTTCTCAGTAAGCCTATTTGACTTAATAACTCAACAGAAAAGTTAAAAGACCTTCTGCAAGACTACAGAAGGACAGTAAAGCAGCTATACCCATACTGTTAGAAGAATGGGAAAGGATGACCACACTCACTAACTGCTTTAATCTCTGCCAAGAAACCATAAGAAAACTGCAGCAAGTAAAACACTCCCCAAAGTGAAGTGGATGAGAAGTTATAGTACCCTCACACAAGGTTATAAAATCCTTGAGTTACTGCTGAGGAACCAACAGCAAGGAAGACTGTTCTTGCAAGATGTCATCTCTTCAGTCTTGCAGGTTATGACATTGCTGCATCTTCTGCTGTTGCTCTGAGACATGACCTGACCCACGAAGCTGTCCCACAACGGAACACACCTGCTCTCTTCACAAAAATCAGTGACTCGGAACAAACGCAACGCTGTTCAAACACCCCAGGTTAGATCAAAATAGAAAGACAAGTAGAGCTAACCAAATAATTCTTCAAATGCTGCACAGCCTTGAGACTGGTCAGCCCCCACCTCATTAGTCCAGCTCCAGCATGCCTAAATTGTCACTGTATTGCAGCCTCTCATACAACTGAAGGCAGCACAATGGAGCCGCTGCACCTCGTACAGCAACATGAAGTGCTCGGGAGCGCTGCTGTGAGTAACTTGATGCAAAATTTGCCTGTCACCACTTTGTTGGTAAAGAGGCGATCCAGTAACCCAAACTTTGCTTCAGTTGATTCATCCCTCACCCATCCACACTCTTTTGGAAACTTCTTTCACTTCCCTTTTGTTTTGGGGGTAAGATTGTGTCGAGAGAAAAAGAAATTCACTTCTGTGACATCCACCTTCAGTCCAGAAAAAAGCCCAAAGAGTAGCTTCTAAATCATTATTTTCACACGCTTGCCTACAGCACTGCCAGTTTTCATGACTGCTACAAAGTCATTTTTATTCTACACTCACTTTCTTCCTTGTGATGTATGATGATATGTGAAGCGGCTGAATTAGTGCAAGGATCACTCCGGGGATCTTTTTACCCTTGCACACAGGTGAGGAAGACAAACTAATCAGTTCTTAAGGAGAAAAATGAGGCAAAGAACCAAAGACACAAGACCTGCTGTTAAATTCCTGTACAAACCCTAATATATGCTCTCATAAGCACTTAAAGGTTTTTAAGGTAGCCACCTGGGGCATCATGTTGACAACCTGGAAAGTCCAAGTGTTCAAGGGTTTTTTCACTCTGTTTTCAGAAGTTTTGGCTATGTCTGAAGACACTAAACTAGCTTTAAAAAGCTCTACATTTACCTATCACTAACGTATGAAGTCACATAGGAAAAAGAGCTATACCTGTAAAGCTGCACTTCTCAGTTCCAAGCATGTTGCAATTTTAGCTATGGTTTTCTGAAAGGGAAAAACAAAAACAAACAACCTTAATTTAGTACTGAAACTGTATTCTTCCATATTCACATTTTTTTAAAATATAAATGCAAACAATTGCTTTTTCTTGCAAAGATTTCAGATCTATATTCAGTATCAGATCATTCAGCATCAAAAGCTTTTTTATACACAAACAAGATTTTCTGAAAGCGCAATAGATGAAACAGACATCTACCATTTAACTTCCCTCCCACAGCTCATCAACACAGATGGGGGTCATTCACTCAGCAGAAACTGTAATAATGCCTACCACATCATAAATTGTTTATAAACTCAACTGCTCTGAAGTGATGGGGGAGAGGAAAAAAAAAAAAATCCAAACCAACCAGTATATTACCTTCTGAGAACTTGAGCAGTTTGTTCTAATTTGCCCTTTTAAGAGTTGTGTCTACAGTTCCTCTGTTGGGCTTACAATCTCAGCAGACCAAGTCAGCCCTCCTCAGAAGTTACAGAAACCCAGTATCTCAGCACTGAAAAAACACGGTGCGCTTTTGTGGATTTTGTTGGGAGAGGCGGATTTTTTTTTTAAACTATTTTTGTAATTTTAAGACATTTAAACTCTGAGCGAAGCATGAAATAGATTCTTTGATTCAAACTTGTCGGCTATCTAAAATATTCCTGAGCAGAACCTGTGAAGTAATCTCATTTTTATTTAAAAATGTAGAAGAGAAGGAAGGGCTTCAAAATAGCCCATTACTAGCAGTCTTACTTTGAAGACAGTGCTACTTAAGCTTTTATGTCTCACAAAGTAAGAAGCTCCAGCAACAGTCACATTTGTTTCTATTACTACCAACTGAAAAAATCAAGAGGAATTCAGACTACCATAACTGACACCAAGTGGACACAACTGCACTGTGTATTTTACCTTGCTTGACCATCACAAGTTTGTTCATTAACTAAAAGGTTTTAGTGAAGAAAAACTAAGTCTATTTGCAGACATAAAGGCCAAATATAATTCAAAATGCTCTGTGGAACATTTATAGGGCAAGAAAATAGCAACAATGAAGCTATAAAGAAAAGCAGGCTACTTTCAAAGTAAGATTTCCCCTCAGAAGGAAGATAAAAGTTGAAATATGCACCTGTAACTCATTCTCTCCTTTTAAACCAGGCAGTATAAAAACAGCTCCCCCCAAGCTGGCTGCAAGGGGAGGAAAAGATTGCCTAGAGCACAACTCTAGCATCAAAGAGCTTCAGGAGTATGGACATCTGGCAAGGTATGCAGTATCAGTCAAAAGCCAAAACTTCCCTTTAAAGGAGGGTTACATTTTAGGGCTCCAAGAGGTCTGTAGCAGCAGATAAAAACTGGGCGTGCTTTCCCAGCTACCTTCCCCAGTCATCTGCCTTGACTCTCCTGCAGTCAGAACTGCTTCTCAGTCAGCTCCTGGGCCACCACTAGTTTCAATAGGCTGGGCTAAAAGCTAAGTGGCTCCAGTTTCAGTTCACCTTATGCCACACTGAAAGTTGAAAGAGTTCAGGAGCTGAATCATAAGCACATCAGACATCAATACCTCAAGGTCAGAGCCAACAGCTGGAGTCTGTAAAAGCCTTAGATATCTGATTTTCATCTGCCACTACAGGCTCATCAAAGCCTTCAAAGCCATTTCTCCCCAACTGGTATCTCCTCTCGTCTTAAACACACTGTTACAACATGGCATTAACCCAGACTTTATATCCTCATAGTTTATATTACTGTCCATTGTAAGTAGGTCTTATAACAAATTCATTTCTTTTGAGCACCTTCCAGGAAAGTAGCGAGTGATGCATATTAGCACATGACACATTGTTTTCTCTTCTGCCTAGGATGCAGCATGTGCAGCAGTGTGCTGTTTGGGAATTTTAATATAGAGCAACATGACTGTAACATGGCAGAGTAAAAATATTACAGCTCCATTTCTGTCGAGGTTCATTTTGTAGTCTAGGTTCAGTCAACAAACTTCGACTGAAATAAATTCTGCTACATAACAGAGACACATAGCTGGATCTCCAGCATAGCTTGGAAAAACACAAATTTTTGAAAAAGAAAAGAGTACGTACAGTCCTGGATTCATTTTGATACTTTCAGACCCACACTCCACACATGGGTGTTGTGGATTTACATATACCTTCAGGCTGGATGGGAGGACACCAGATAGTACTACAGAAGCAGATTCTCAGTCCCTATGGTGACAATGCACTACATCCATCTAATCAGCTGCAGTGTAACAAAAGGAATTCCTTTTTATATTTGAGAACATCTGGAAAGATACATTTGCAAAGGTAGAAACTTAAAAAGGAAGGTGTGAAGTAATGGGTAAAAGAAAGGAATCCAGAGGTTCCCTAGGGAAGGAAGGGGAAATCTCTGAGGTTTGACTACAGCTCTAACATTTGCAAAAACCCAGCTGTTCTGACAGTTTGGGTGTTGACTGCTGAGCAAAGCGCATGCCCATTCCGTGTTAGATCAAAACCCCTCCGACTGCACCACAGAAAGAGGGCTATGAGTTCGCAGGGTGCCAGCACACAGTATCCATGCCTCACCACAGAATCAGAACATGTAAACAGATTTTCACATGCCTCTTCCCCTCCCTGTCTTACATGCAGAGCATTAAGCCCACACTGTAAATGAGGTCTCAGGAAGCACTGCTCAACCCCTATCTCCTTTGTCAATTCACCCATAAGCTCAGCAACACCCCTGTTCCCAATCCTGCAGATTCGTAACTGTRCACTCTTAGAACTGCCTGAACTAGGTACCTCCTAACAGGAGGAACAGCAATACAAAATGTGTGTTCTCTGGCTCCTGGGGGCTGAAAGGCAATAATGGCTCTAGAAACAGATTAACTGAAGAGAGTTTGGGAGTCTTAAAATAGTAAAGAATAGGTTTTATATGGAATCTATTGAAATATGGCAAGCTCCCAGCAGGCATTATTCATAACTATTTTTTTAAGGGACCACACCCAACCCAAAAGTTAAAAATGCAGCTAAACACTGCTATCATTTTCAGCTGCAACTATCCCATGCAAAGGCTCATTTTTGCAGCAGGGAAAACATTCTGCATCTTATTAGAAAGACTGAAGCCATAATTAACTTTGCTAGTTTAAAATAGTTAAGATTCAGTTTTATGTAAACTCGTGATTAGAAAGGGAAAAAGTCAGTTGATCTCGTAGTCAAGGTTTCTTCAGTGCAGTTGTGTGAGTAATGACTGTGCTAACTGTAATGCAGTCAAAGATGTTTGCATAAATACAGAGCCAGAGCAGAGTTTGGCTTTAAAGAGAGGTCTAGGCTGTTAGGAGACCAGTAGTTTAATGAATCATGCTAAGACTGTTCAACAGTGCTCTTATTTCAGCAAGTTACCATTGCATAAAAAAAGCATGATTTTCTAATACTGCCGAAAACTCAGCCTAGCACAAAAACAGTTACACGAGAAGCAACAACTGCGGTTAGAAGAGGGCTTTAAAGGTCAAATTTATTGCATAGAGAACTGGGTGAGAGTAACTATAGCTGGAGGCAAGCTGACAACCATGGCCAAACCTAACTGGAACAATTCATGTAGCAAAACACAGTGGTTGATCATGAATGAAGATGGGATTTTTAGAGAATGAAGGTAAAATAAAGAACAGCAGGATGCAGATGTTAAGACTGAGGTAAATCTACTAGTAACTCTTATCTGTTAATATTGCATACACACAGCTTCTAGGTGATGAAATTGTTGCACAGCCTCCTTAAAGCTGTTGCAGGATGACTAGATTTAAACACAATGATTTGTTGTTTACAGTATTTATCTGCAGAGAAATTCTTCAACAAAATTCAAAAACATTAATGAAGATTTCAGCACTGTCAATTATCAAAGTCAAGACAGAGGCTTCCCTAAAGACTAAAACTCCAGAATTATGTCCAGCAATAGATAGAAGACAACAAACCCCAGAAGCTGAAAATCCAGGAATGAATGGCAAATTCTGCAGACTAGTCTGCTCTATCAAGGGAAAGAGCATACAGTGTTTCAAAACAGACTCCTCAGATCACTAGCAAAAAGGCAAGAGATGAATATTTAAAAGTCTGAACTCTTACCATAAACAATACATTTATTATAAGATAAATGGTAACTGGCTTACAGTATGCCTAGGAAAGAAATTGGTGGTATCTGTCAAGTGTTGTTAGATTAACAGATTGTATGATTACATCAGCAAGTAACACATCATCAATTATGGTGTGGCCATATCTGCACTGTAACACCACCTGTGATGCATGAAATAAACCCAAACATGGTAAAAGTTTATACACACAGATGGGGCTGAGGATTTGAACCTAGCCTTGTCCTTTCCCTGTAGCTGTAAATCTAGTAGTTTTCCCTTGGTACAGAGGAATAACTGCTGAAATCCATCTTCCCCACAGAGTATGTCAAATAAGAAACAATGACAGCCTCATAGTAATTCTCAGCAGTATGTATGATCCTTTGGAAAACAGCTAACTGTAAATCTACACAAAGACTGGAATGAGGGTAGATCAAGCAACTGGAAATCATAATTAGCTTCATAGCCTCGCCTTCTCCAATCTATGAAATTCTGTGCACAGCCTTGGCCGGTAATATCAGATAAGTAGAGTCTACACTCTGTTCTACATTCAGAAAAATAAAGAGGTGGCTCTTATATGACATAGAGAAGCTGTTGTGGTTTAACCTCAGAAGGACAAGATATTAGGGAAAGAGACTTTCCGGAACCAGGAGGAAACAGCATGCTGGTGGATGCATTGGCAGGAACCTAGTTGAGCAAAAGTAGCTGTTTTCCTATGTAGATCTTTTGAAGGGTAGCGAGAAAGAAGATACACTTCTATTTAACCAAATTGCTTGAAAACCGAGAAGTGTACTGAACTCTACTCCTACATGCCAATTGAATGATACTAGCGATGACAGTAATTGGTCGTGATCACTAGATTATACTGGCCGAGCTCCTGCAGAAATAGGGAAGGCCAGAACAGCAAGGAGCTTAACATCAGACTAAAAGATTTTGCTGTACAGAGTTTTAAGTGCTTCTTTCAAAGCAATAGCAAGACTCTTATTTTTGTTGTGACTAGCAATCCTCATGGTAGAGGAGAGAAAGAGAATGTTCTCTCAACAAAATGTTGGGGAATTCAGCTGTGTACGTGGCTAATGAAATAGGCACCACCATTTGATAACCAGGCTCAAAGTTTCAGTGCATCAGCCCCTTATTGATCTGCAAAAAAAAAAGCAAGTGATAAACTTACAACCTCTGTTGTAAGTTTATATCAGCTTTAGAAACAGGTTTCACTCTGCAAGGATTCAAAACAGCTACTCCTTACTTTTTCTTTTCAGAAGACCGTCGCCTTAAGACATGATCACAGTTGCACATCTAGCATCTGAGGTCAGTTATCTCTGCTTCCTGAGCCCCACAGGCCTTTCCTCATGGCTGACCTCACTCACTTCCACAATCTGGTCCAAGGTCCTTTCCACAAGATTCAGTGAACATCTGGAAGCAAAGCCCTGTGTGGTTCTGGTTTCCATACTCATAGGAGATGATGCCTCCAGAAGTGAGATTAACAGCTTTGCCTCCATGAAGTAACCATATTTTCAAAATGAGGGGAACATGAGGGGAAACATGCAGTAAAGATGACTATAGCTGAGAATGATGGAGAAAGCTACCAGCAAGGGATAGAGAGCAGAAGCAATCAAAGAGTAAACAGCTGCCCAACATTAACAAGGCTCCCAAGCCTTCAGGTCAGGAAAGGTGGACCCAATCCTTCTCCAAGATTATGACTCAGTTTAAGATGATCATGAGCCTTATCATCTTCTTTGCAGAAGGTAAACAGAACATGGAAGACCAGCTCTTTGCTCTTCTTATTGGTATATGTCAAGGAAACAGTTACAAACCACTGTCAGGCTCTATGTAAAGGTGTATTTCTTTGTAATGAGTTTCTTTAAACACATCAAGTTCATCTCCAATTTCTGTAGTCAGGACCTTTTTCAGGACCAACATTTACAAGCATTTCCAAACACAGACCCCTATTACCATAGGTGGGATTCTGGGCTAGCAAACACCAACCTTCAGGCAACGTAATTGCTCAAACAAGTAGTCTTATGACTTTGAAATGTGGAAATACAGAGGTTCTCTAATTTAGTATTCCTAAGAAAAAAACATGCCTTTAAATCAAAAGATTTTATTTTGCTGAAAATGCTTGAGTGTATGAGACCTCAGCTAGCATTTTCCTCTTAAATCTGGTCACAAAATTGTATTAATATGATGCTGAGAAATAAACAGCCTTTTCAACTGAGGGGAGGGAGGAAGGAGTAAAGTCATTTCAATGTTTTGAAAGATTATAAACAAATAACATTCTAAGAGACTAGTAGGGAGTATTGTGCCAGGACCCTTCCCAGTCAGGTGTTACATGTTAAGCTAACACCCTCCTCACACACCCTCAATGTCTGCAGTTCAAGACATTTTGTATTCAGACTTCACAACATAAACTGTGCTAACACTGTATAAGCAAGTTATCAAAAGGTCACCCAAAAAAAGAAACATCCAGGTTATGAAGGACTCTGGCCAGCATGCATGACATTCAATATTACACAGCAGAGCATCTGTCACATCCAATGACAGCAACTGTTTTAGCCATGCTGGGCTCTGTTTCTGTTTGCATGTATTGAGGGAGGAAAAAAAGGTCTCTTAAGGCTCTGGTCTGTGAGATAAAAAAACCACCATAATACACATCAACATCTATGAGTCAAGCTCCTTGACTGAGCAAACAGCAATACTCACCTTTTGATCTTCTGTGAATTCCGAGTTGTTGTGCTGAGACTGCGCCTCTTTTTGTAGATGCCTTGCTAATCTGGATGGGGGGAAAGAAAATTGCAGAGTGGGAGCACAACACAGAAACACACACACACACACCCCAGTCTCCAGAAAACATGTCAGCCAAAAGGTCCACAGGTTGCTGCTCCAAATAGTTGTGTGGTTGTTTTTTTTTTTGACAGAGATGGCTATAACCATGGTAGGCCATACTTAAAAAAACCCAGAAGATGGACAAAGTATTCAACTACATTAGGCAGGAAAGCCTACATATATCATGAAGTGAGAACAGGTAAGAAGGTCCTTCTAGCCAACAGCCCCTTTTATAAGCACCGACTTTTTTCCTCTCCCCATCCCCTTATTTTATAATAACAAACCATACCCCCTGTGAAGACCCACTGTGGTACAAGTCCACACGCATTTCACGGGGAGAGTTTGAGGCAAGTGGGATTGCCAGGAGGTGGGGGTGCGGGCACCCCAGGCGATAGCCGCACGCTCTCCCAGTGCTGGAAGCGAGGCGCAGGGCGGCTTGGCCCAGGCTGCCGGGGCGTATCCGCTCACATTTGCTCCTGTCAGCATCCCATGCGGAGCAGAGGCCTCACCCCTTGTCACCACGGAGACAGGAGTACCAAGGGGTTTGGAAAGTAACAGCGAGCAAACAGCTCGAGAAAGCGAAAGGAAGCCAGAGAGGGAAGCTATGGGAAGAGTTACAGTTTCCGTCCGGGGAGGAAGGAGAACATTAAACAAGTAAAACCTCTGGGCAATTGTTGCCATTCCCTGTAAATAATTTTTTTTAAAAGAGCAGAGGGGAAGGGGGGACATGGAGTTGAGGGGAAACCCAGGGACAGCAGCAGTACTCAGGGCATCGCAATACACTTCCGTTTGGAACCCCCACAAGTTTGCATTGTTAAAGGGATTCAGCTTCTCACCACCATTGCAGCGGGGATTAGCCTGGTTTTGTTTTGTTTTTTTTGGGGGGGATGGGGGTGTTAAAATACATGCACCAAGATGCATACACCAAAACAGATTGCCGTCAAAGCCTGTGTCTGAAACAAAAATCAGAACTCGATTATTTCTTTGCTTTTCCTAAAAATAAACTCTCTTAAAAAGACACAAGGATTGAGGCCACTGTAGTTTTTAACTACCACCAGTGAAAACAACCAAACAGGACAAGGTAACTGCACAACTCAGTGGCCTTGTCCCCCTTCATAAAGGGGGAAAGATGGTGGCTGAGAAGAGACAAGAAGCACAAACACACTTGAACCCAAATGTACACGCCTTCCCTACTGCCCCGTTGATATGACACAAGGGACATATAGAAAGGGCATTTAAAAGTAACAATTTAAGAAAACATATCACCATAGCAGCAATATGCCACCCACAACAGGCAGCATCACAGTATTAACATTTCTGCAAGCATCAGTAACACCCTCTTTCTGTTTGTCACTAATACAAAAAAAAMCACGCTAATCCAAATAAGCAGATCTGGCATCCCACTTGAAGCTTGCTCAAAGTCAGATCAGACCAAGTTCCACGGATGGGCACATTCAACAGGGAAGGCGCTGCCGACAGCTTGGAGGGCTCTTGCGTGAGTAAGCACCTGAATGACCAAGGGCCAATCTGCACCAAGCTTCCTGCACTTCCAGGAGTAACATAAAGACCTGAGCAGGCGTAGGTCCTCTGGACACGGGAGGCGAGTAATTGTGTTTTATGTCAGCAGCCATTAAATTCATGGAATGAACTAGCTTAGATTCAGGAAGATCTTTCTCAGCGTCAGCAAGCTCACCGTAACCAGCTTTTCCCCAGGGTCCCTGTATTGATCAGTACAGATCTTGCTGACGTTAGCAGCACCTGGCCAACTGCAGCAACACACTTGTTCATCCCATCTCAGGTTGCCATTTGAGAAGGCAACAGCATAAAGCCATGCTGTTATGTCTCTCCAGAGCTACAGGTAGGTATCTTGCCCTGTGCTTCCTATTTGCAGCTTGTACGCTATAGATTGAAACTGTTATTAATTTACCTGCTGTATCTACAAGAAGCAGATATGTACACTGAAAAGGTTCTCCTCCTTCCTAGGAAATATCTCCCTTTAATCCTTTGGTCTTCTCTTGCCTTTCTTCTCCTTCCTGGAACCACAGAGTTCATCCACTGACAACTACTCTATTCAGTAGAAATCTCACTGATAAGGTTTGCAAGAGCAGTTTACAATACTACTATCCAAGAGGAGCTTTCTTATAAAGATATCACACTGCTCCAAAGTCAGAATAAAGCAAGGGCATGGACATCACTCAGTTCTCATCAGACACAAGTGATGCTGGGAGGAAGGGAACAAAAGTTAAACTTCGACTCTCAAACTGGACGGTTTGCAAACATTTAGTGACCTTAGTTCTCAATGAAGCAAGCTCAGAACAAGAAGCCTGAAGGCTTTTCATTCTGAAGAAATGTCATTACATGAAATGGACTGCCGAGACTGCCAAGACGGTTTGAAGCATTAGGATCCTACTGGACTTCTCGTAGATGTCCACATAAGGGCAGTTATTAAAAATATCTTCTTTTACTTTCCGATGATTGTTTTTTTTCTGCTGAGATACAGATCTAGAAGAGAACTTCTTTTCATCCCTGTGCCAAGGTTTGTAGTAACGGCTTGCCCTGCTCTAAAGACCATCAGCAAATAACTGAACTTGCATCATCCTGTCTGGTGAGTGAATGAAATGATGAGATTTATAGCAACTCATGACTATGCTGTACCCGGCCACCAGTTTAGTTACTCTGAATGGCAACTGAACTGGTAGCCAGTGTGGCTACAGCCCATAACTTGAATAGTCCTGAATACCACTAGAAGATGTCTCCAAGAGCATCTCATCAGCTGACTTTCTTTTGGGGAACAAGTGCAAACCCTCTGGACTTCTTCCAGAAAATTCACCGTAAGAAACTTAGCCCGCAATACTCACATTACAAGGAAATAGCTTTCATCTTCATGGTGAACAGAGCAGTAGAGGATAGCATTTGACTAAAGGTACCAGGTGTGTTTCTAAGGATACCATCAACAGTGCCCTACAGTGCCAACACTTGTTTAATACCAAGGGATTCATGGATGGCGCGGTCTCACGCAGTGCAAGCCAGCCTAACAGGGGCTGCTCCAGTCACTGCCCTCCCACCATCGGGTTCCCCACTCCCCCACCCCAGTTTCATCAGGGCTGAAACACACAAGCGTGCAATGGACCAATTTTCACCCTGAAGGGTTGTTTGGGTTTTTTTGGGGGGGTAAAGCTGATGCCTCGGCAGCCCATTTGCCTCAGCCGGGTCCCCCCTGCCCCACAAGCATGGTGCCCGGGGGAACAGGGCGATGGGATGGGGTCACCCCGGGCCACCGGTGCCTGTCGCCGCGGGGCTCCACCAGCCAACCGCCTCGACGGCCCACGCCACGGGGGCCCTGCAGCTCCGCGCCAGCGGGCTGCCACCCTCGCGAAGGGACGGGCCGGCTCCCGCCTCGCCCCCCGGCGAGGAGGGGCAGTACCCGGCCGAGCACCCGCCACCGACCGGCGGGCTCGGCGGGGCGGCTCCCGGCGGGCTCGGGCTACCCCCCCCGCCCCGCCTCAGAGGACGCCCCGACCCACGGCCCCGCGCGTTATATAACGGCGGGGGACCCGCCGGCGGGGCCTGAGGGGTGAGGGGGGGCCGCGGCCTAGGCCTGGAGGGGGCCCCCCCTGCCCCACCCCGCCCGGGGGCAGCTCCCTCCCCCCGGCCCCTCGTACGGGGCTCTGGGGCCGTGCCGGCGACCGGCGACCGGCGGGGCAGCGGCGGGAGCCGCCCGCCCCCGCACTCACATCTGGTACTCGTCGATCGCCTCCACCAGCTGCCCCCAGGAGTCGAAGTCGGTGCCCTTCCTGAAGCTGGCGCCCCAGCGCTGCAGGAGGCTCCGGGCCGCCTCCGACATAGCCCCAGCACTAGGGCACCATGCTCACCCCGGGCCGGGGCACCGCGCCGGGCAACCGCTCCCGCCAGCCCCGCGCCCGCCGCCGGCCCAGCCCAGCCCAGCCCAACCCAGCCGCCGCGACAACCAAACGCGGCGAGCGCCTCCCGCCAGCGCCGCCCAGCGAGGTAGGCTGCGCCGGCCGCGCCCGCCCGCCCGCGCCATCGCTACCGAGGCGGCGGCGGCGCCCGCCCACCCGCGGCTAGGGGAAGAGCTGCGACTTCCGCCTCGGTATCTGTCATGGCGGCGGTCACGTGGCTCCTGAGGGAGCCCGCCCTTCCAGCTGGATCTCGGCGGCACCGCCCGGGCGGGGACCGCTCCGCTCCTCCCCTCCCCTCCGCTCCGCTCCCGGCTGTGCCGCCGCAGGAGGCCCCCCCAAGGTAAGCAGCGGCGCCCCTGTGCAGCGCCGCAGGCGGGTCACCCGTCCGGGAGGGACGGTGCCGCCGCTGGGCCGTGGGCCGCCTTGCCGTCCCCTCCCGCTCCCGCCTCTGTTTGTGGCGTTGAGGGGTCCCTACCGGAGGAGGGCTGCGGGGCCTGGCCGTGCCTCCGTCGGCTGTCCCAGGGGGAGACCCCAGCCCCGGGGCTGGCGCTGGCGGGCTGGGGGCACCCGGCACGGCGGGGGATAACCGGCGGGATCGATGCGGTCGGCCCGCCGTACCGCGCGGGACGATGACATCGGCTCTCCGCTGGCGCTGCCTGCGGCGGCGGACGTGTGACGCACCGCCGGGAGCCGGGGCAGGGCCTGGCGGAAGTGGCGGCGGGCCGTTACAGGGAGGGTCCTGGCGCCTGTGAGGGCCGCCGCTGCCCGGCTCGCTGGTGTCGGCGGGGCTCGGGACAGCACCCCAGCGACTGCTGCGAAAGGGGCCGCACGCCGGGGCGGCCGTCGGTCGGTGTGTGCGAGGCGGCGGCGCGGGCCTGAGGCGGCGGACAGCGGGCAGGCTGCCGCCGAGCGAATCGCCCCGTGCTCTGTCGGGTGCGGGGCGTAAAGGCGGTTTGGACCGGGAAGATCTCTGGTTAAGTGCCTGTCAAAGTGCCCCCTGCCTTGGGTGCGGCGGAGCCGTGTGACAGCACCTCTCCTCTGTGCAGTCGCGCTGCAGGTGGGTGAAGATGTCGTGATAGGTGCTGACATGATAGACAAGTCACCTGCTCGGTCAGGAAGACCTGGACGGCGGCAGGGGGTCGCTGTTTGGCAGATCTCCGTTTTTTCAGCAAAGCTGCAAAGTGTTTTGTAATGAGGAACTTAAGAGATTCAAAAAGGCTCCTAAGGTGGTGGAGGTCTTGGAGGGTCTCTAGTCCAACGTCCTGCTCAGCGCAGGGCCAGACCAGGGGGGTCAGGGCTGTACCCGGCGAGGTCTTGAAAGCCTTTGAGGGTGGAGATCGCACAAGCTCTTTGGGCAGCTTATTCCCCAGTTCGAATGTCCTCACGGTGAAGAAGTTTCTCCTTGTATCCAGTACAGACCTCCCTTGTTTCAACGTGTGCCCATTGTGTTTCATCCTCCCACCATGCACCGCTGTTGACAGCTTGTAAAAACATCTCCTTGGAATGCTTATGTTATACATGTTCTCTGAAATGGAGGTAAAGGAGAAAAGATGGTCTGTTTTAGCTGTACTCTACCAAATCTCCAGGTCTGTTGCATGTTTGTAAATATATCCATGTTTTCAGCAAGGGTTACTGTGTAAACACAGTTTCATCTGTATCAGTGGTGCCACAAGAAAAGCTACTAATAGATTGACCAGACACAATATAATGACCTCAACGAATTGAGATATACCTGTAAATGACATGGGAAATATTCAGCCTTATGCACTGGGTAACAATTGTGGTTTTTCGAATAAGAAAGTGTACAGTAATGTAGAACAAAGAAGGTTATAGCTTTTTGCCTTACTTCAAATAGTTGCCTCAGAAAAAATATGTATTTCAACAGAGTGAAATTCTCAAACCAAGCATGTGGATGATGAAGACAAAGCCTGTGAAAACTTAGTGTTTCAAATGGGAAAAAAAAACTAATTTCTTCTGTGTAATTATATATAACTTTGCAAATTAATTTCTTTCCTAATTGCTTAAATTTGGAATATATTTTTGTGACATGTAACATCTCAGTTGTACCTGTTCCTATAGCTATTCATTTCTTTCCACACCTTAGATTTGGCATAAACAACACTAAAGGAAGAAAATGACCCACTGGTTTCATCGCAACCCTTTGAAGGCTACAGCTCCTGTTTCATTCAATTTTTATGGGGTAGCTACCACTCCAGCTGCAACAAAGGTTTGCAAGTAAGTGTACTTGTGATTAAATTCACCCTGTCTCTCACAGTTTGGAGGACATCCTTAAAAGTAATGGTTACTCTTCAGTTTTTGTTCTGAAAATGACTAGAAACACGTAGGCTGGGAGACAATAAGACACTGAAAACACTGAACATTTAGCTACAAAGAATGAATTACCCAGTTTTCAAGTCTCTGAATGTATAGCAAGGCCTATTATAATAATGCAGAGGCAAAAGACTAAACATTTCATTGTCTTTCTGATGACTGTGCATTCTTCTGCAAAAGATTATTTAAAGTAATTTCCATAAGTGAATAAGGCGTGAATGTTCTATTGTAGATAGGAACATAATGAAAAGAGATGTCAGCTTATTTTGCAGATCTATTCTTATCTCTTCATACGCTCATCCTGTTCTAATGTTGAAGAATGTTCCTGCTTGTTCCTTCTCTTCCCTCCTCCTGCACCCAACTTCTCGGTAGATAAAGGCATAGTTATCTTAGTTTGTGTTAAAACAATAGATTGATAATGAGTACTGATTATCCATTGCTGTCTGTCCAAAATGGATTGTACTTAAACTGAAGAGTCAGTCATATGTATCCAGAGGAGAAAGGAAGATTTTTCGGTATTTATTGGCATCTTCTTCATAAAACACTTTTCCTCGCCTTCAGATAGCTAAATCAAATGCTTAGCTTCACTTTCTTAGCCAAAAGGGTGGTGGTACGCATGAGTGGGTACTTTCTTAGTAGTACATTTTTGGGTAGAATTTCTTAGGTTTATTTTTTCTTTTTTTTTCCCCGTTCGTACAGTGATTTGAGGTTATCTCGAACACGATTGTTGGAACTGTTTACAGACTCAAGCTGTAATCCAGAAATGATGAAGAATGCAACTGACTTGTACTTCTCACTCTTGCAAGGTAGGAACATTTATTAGCAATACTGCTAATACATCAAGAGGTATCTGATTTGAGTTTTAATGACACTTCTCAGAATGTGTATTGTGCTAATCTTCTGTAAAGAAGCTTTGCACTTCTCAGGAGGAAAAGTATCTTCATGGGTCTATGCTTGATACCAGTCATGGGTACTTGCCAAGCCCCTTCTACAAGTTTCACTGTCCTTTGTGACCCTGCCAGTACTAAGGGTTGGAAGTCCTGCCTCTTGCTTTTAACCTCATTCTGCTTCCTGCTGAAGCAGAAAATGTTTATTTGTCTCTTAGATTGTGGTAAATTGCTCCTTAAGTATATATTGAGTCTATTAATTAGTTGATAGGAGTCGCTCTACAGTGTAAACTTCTGGTTTGTCTAATGCTTGTTAGATAGTAGATAATATATAGATAATAGACTTGTTGCAAGTTTAGACTTCTGCTGCTCCTTGTCTTAGGGGTATATATAGGTGCTCATTAGCGTAGTATGTACATTTTCAGTAGATGATCACCTATGTTGTCGCATTCCCTTGAAACCTTCCTCCTGCCAATATTTTGATAACTCTATCTTAGCAGTCAGGTGCTCAGACAAGTTTGTTAGGACTGAGTTTTCAGGAATCAGCTGGTTCTTGGAAACTGTGATCTTCCGGTCTGTGGGAAGTGAAGCAGCTCAAGTTGGTGTAGTTCCCTCAGTCCCTGGGAGGGTGTAAGCTAATGTGACATTCTCAATAAAGGTAAGGTAACAGTCCATGTTGCTGCAGACAAGATTTGGAGAGTTTCTTCAGGAAAGCATCGTGCCTGATCACTAAAATCTTCTGCATGTGAAAGGAACAAGTATTTTCTGTCTTTCAAAACATGTGACAGCACCTAGAGCTGTAGCCCCAATAGCTGCTGTTGCAAGTCTTGAGTTCTGGAAGTCTGTAAAGACCTGATCAGACCAAGGCCCATCTTACTCCTCCCTGAAAAATTCCTTGGGCCTGCATATGCTAGCATTTGAACATCCCATAGCATGAGCTTCATCCCACTGACTGCTGCTTTCTGGGCTGCTGGGCATAAAGAACCAATTTCCTGTAGCCCTGGAGACAAAAGAGATGATGACTAGGTGAGTCCAGGCTTACAAGCCCTCTCCCTATTGACTGGGCAGCTTTTCCTGGAATTTCCCCGTCGCCACTGTGGTGGCAGGGACAGTCACTCAGTCACCTCGAGCAGCTCCAGCTGTCCCGTACCTGGGTCAGTCCAACTCCCAACTAGTCACCATGCAGACATCTGCAAGGTTTTCCTTGAGCAATCAAGACTCACAGGGTTGAATTGGTAACCTGCTGGGCAAGGAGTTTCTTGTAGTAGTCAGTTTGGTTTTTTCCACATCTTGTTCTCAAGATATGGAGGAATAAAAGCCTCAGGAAGTAGCATGGGGTTTTAAGTGGTACGACAAGAAACATTCCTTTATCTATATCCGTATTCTCATTGATCCCCATTTTTTCATTACTTGTTTCTGTTTCTTACTTTGAGATTGCCTGTGGGTACGTTTTTTTTATTCTATAGGTTTTATCCTTTCACTGGATGACTCTTCCCAAGAATGCAAGTTGAGATATATTCAGAATTTCAAGTGGACAGACACATTGCAAGGACAAGTTCCAAAGTATGTATACTTTTATGATTACAGGGTATGCAGCTATTTTCTTCTGGTCTGTTACGTATATGCATGTGTGCCAGCACAGGCATGAAGGAAAACTTGAAAGTGTAGCGAAATGTTGAACACAAAGTAGTTTCCAAAAACTTGTTGCTTTACATTTTTGATAATTGGTGTACTGTATTAGGTGTTCTGAAGAATGTATTGCCTTTATGTAAGGGCGTGGTAACGCATGGTAATGGTAGAAGAATCCGTTGTGTCTTAGTTGATCTACAAACTGTATCTACAGTTGGCTAGAGCAGTACAAAGAAGAACCTAGAGAGCATTGGTGAATTGAATATGATAGCATAAATTACTACAGTTTAAAAGTTTTTTGTTTAGCACTTTTGGCTGACCAGTATCTTCTGACTTTTTTTAAGTACAAATGTTGCTGAAGATCTGATTTGTTCTTGTCCTCTGAAGCTCCTAGTACATGTACTCCTGGTACAAACAAACAAAGCTTCTGTTTTAAGTAGGAATATAGGTCTGTAACCTGGATTATTCAGTCATCTCTTGCTATTGCAAGTAATTGTGTTGTATAACCACGCTTACAAATTTGTCAGGCTTTATCTAGAAGTGCTCAACTTCCTCAAAGCTTTTATTCCCCTTGGAAGACAATCTGTTGATTAGCACTCTCTTCTGATTTTCTCGTGGTCATACACACTTGTTCCTGTGCCAACATTATTCTTCCCACTCCCACACCTTTCTTTTTAAAGATCACTACTTCCTAAACTATGCTCAGCTTGTGATGGCAAGTTCACTCTTTTCAAAGACCGTGTTTTTAGCTTCTGAAATTTCCTGCTATTTGCACATGCCGTTTGACTGCAGTTACATAAATACTTGCAATAACATTCACTTGAGGGAGATGTAATAGACTCTGACTTATTAACTCAGCAGCTACAGCTTTAAAGTAGACATTCCAGAGCAAGGCTTTCCACAAAATGTGCAGTTTAAAAAAAAAAAAATATGGAAAAATGTCAGCCACACCCAAAGCTAAACAAATCTCAAGTTACTGTTTTAAAATAAAAGTTCCCAAATGAAGGGTAGGCATCTGAATGTGGGAAATTATAATTATGAGCTCTTAAAGGGAATAAGTAAAAACTGAAGTCTCTTTTAGACAGTTCAGCAAGTAGGAGGTTCTGAATTGGAAATAGTTGACTTCTTAAATGAAAAATATTTTATGGAGAGAAATATCGACTTATGCTATGTGAACTATCAGCAGAGAGAGCTTGTCAGCACAAAATGGAAAGCATTAAATTGTTTGGGGGTTTGTTTGGGGGGGGGTTGTCTGTCTTTCTTTAGTGCCCAGCAGGATGCAGTGTTTGAACTGGTTTCCATGGGATTTAATGTAGCTCTGTGGTACACGAAATACGCATCAAGACTCGCTGGAAAAGAAGAGTAAGTGTTTTTCTTTTCCTAGTAATTCCATTGCAGCAATATTCCACCCAAAAATTTAGCAGGTTCTGAGTTTTGACTGCTGCAACGCATGTCCAGCTGAGGCAGTAGGAGTTCAAGGAGGCAGTTGGCCTTCATTCATGTGCTATAATGTCCCAAGTGCACTTCAATCCCTTCTTGCACCTGTGAACAAAGTGTACTGGTACCATGTTACTGTGGTATAGAGAAAGTGTCAGTTGTGAATAACTGCTCTGCATGTCCAGGTACGAAGCTGAGATTCTCAAAGTCACAGCTCTGCTGACTTCCAGCCCTACGGATTTCTAAAGCTTTGGCTTTTAAGACTAAGGCTACCTTTTATTTGAAAGTCATTACAAGGTCTTATATTTCTTTTTTGAAGTGAATTCTTTTTGATTATTTAATGACTGAACACTGTAAGAAACTTCTTTACCATGAGGGTAGCACAGCAGTGGAACAGGTGACTTAGAGAGTTAGTGGACTCTCCATTCTTGAAGGATTCAAGATTGATCTAGACAAGGCCATAACTGACCTGATCTACCGTTGTCAATAGTCCTGCTCCAAAGCAGGAGGTGGGACTAAATGACACCTAGAGGTCCCTTCTAACTAAAATTTCATTGATTCGTTCTGTATTCTTAGTATAACAGAAGATGAAGCAAAAGACGTTCACAGAAGCCTGAAGATAGCAGCTGGGATTTTTAAACACTTGAAGGTAGAAAAACTGTCTTTGCTGTCCGTTCTTTAAGTTGTCTCCAAATACTTGACTTTTTGTCTTAGAAAAGCCTTTACTCTTCTGATGAGGTTACAGAATAAACAAATACCTCAGACTATCTGAATGATACAGGAAAAAGAAGGGTATTAATACGTTCTGCTACTCCTCAATCCCTGCTACTCTTTCCCAGTGGCAGTGGAAGAGTTACCAGTCTGCCTGCCCAGTAGCACATGCAGCAGTGCAGCTAGCCGTCTTGGCACCTTCACTCAGTGTCCCATCCATTTAGGAATAAGGGACTTGCTTTGCTTTGGCAGCAGTGGTATTAAGCCTAAACTAACTTGGAGACTTGTTTTGTATTTAGGAAAGTCATATTCCAAAATTGATTACACCTGTAGAAAAGGGAAGAGATTTAGAAGCTCGACTTACAGACTCTTACATCATACAGTGCCAAGCTGAAGCTCAAGAAGGTATCTTCAAATATACATATTTATTGGGGATGGGAAATGACAGTCTTTGTGGGTTTCTTTGATGTCTCGTGAAGTCTGCTTGGCAGCAATGCTAGTTTTTTCTTCTCCTGAAGTACTGTGGCTTAGTGGGGCGGGTTGCTTTTAAAGAAACTTAAGTTACAATTATAGGAGGAAAATGCCAAAAATCAGTCTGATATTGCAAATTTAACCACTTTGGAAGAACTTGTGTGTGACAYTCCTCCCCTCTTCTTTTCTCCTTTCATGCAGTCTCTTTACCACCATGCTTGCCTAACATACATTCCCAGTTCCTTTACTTTAAAATATTTGCAGCTTCTGTTTACTAGCTACTCTTCAGACTAAACTTCCTTCAGCTTTTCTGTTAGTTTGGAATCATTCTATCCAAGAAACAATCTGTCTTTATTCTGCAGTTTGCTTGACTGAACAATACTTGCAGGGATTTTAAAATGCTAAATGCCTCTGGTGATTTGATGTGACATTTTCGATTAAACTTTAATACTGTGGTGTGGAATTCTTTTTCAGTGACAATTGCTCGGGCTATTGAGCTGAAACACAATCCAGGTCTAATAGCTGCTCTTGCTTATGAAACAGCTAACTTCTACCAAAAAGCTGGTAAGTGTCTTGTTTTGTATCCTTAGTGACCTGGTTTGTGCATTCTTGCCAGCAGACATACTTCATCCGCCCGTCAATTGCGATATTAACACTGTTTTTCAATGGATATAGTTTGTATATTTAGCTTCTATTTAGCGCGTTTAAGGCTTCGGTTGTCAATGTAACAGATATATCTTGATGAGGCCTTTTGTTTTTGTGGGAATCTTTTTCTGTAGCTAATGGTAGGAAATGTTAGTGAGGGGAGACAGAAGACAGAGTAATGTCTTGAGAATATGTAAGAGCAGCAAACAAATGGCTTGATGTAACTGGAGTGTGTTTCAACTGCCTTTGAGTAGCAGATTGTGATGCAGACTGTAAAGTGTGTAGCAGGTTAATTATGTACATCCTTCCAGATGAGTAAGCTGATCTGTGGGCTTGATGAGGCAAGTGGGAAAAGTGCAAAAATACAGGAGTCAATGTAAGAGATGGAATATTGTAACATAGGTAGACTTTTATAGGTCACTACTTGAAATCAAACTAGGAACAAGCTTTGAAATGCTGCCTAAAAATACTTAGGAAAATTAGCCTTCCAAACTTAGTGGACAGCAGTTTCAGGGATTCTAGGGACAACCGCATGATAGCTCAATGAATTGCATATTTTTCTTTTTTCTCATAGTTTCTCTGTGCTTTTGCAGGAATAACTTATGTCACTTGTTTTTGGCTACTTTATAGTTAAGATCTAGTGCTAACTTTAAGAATTGTGGTCTTTGAGTATGTGTGGAATTTTTCTTTTTGGAAATGTCTTAAAGAATAACTTTACGTATGTGTTCACAGATCAAACATTATCCAGTTTGGATCCAACCTATGCTGGTAAATGGAGGAAGTATTTAAACTTGAAGACCTGTTTCTATATGGCCTATGTAAGTACTTTGGTTGACATCAGTCACAGTTTTTAATGTTGTCTAAGGGCTGGATAGGGAATGGGGGCTAAGTATTGCCTTGACTTTCTTTCCATGTTGTGAAGAGAGACTGTGCAGTGTCAGTGGCATTTGAAGCGTTTTTGTTGAGCCACGTGAAATCGCTGCGGTGTGGAATTTATTGTGATCATGTATCATTAAGTGAAGCAATTCAGGTTGAGCGTAATACTTGTCTTCCATTATCTGCATCACAGTCTCATTCTAGGCATAATTCAGAGCTAATCATCTTTTTGAAGGCCCTGAATAAAACTGCATCAAATAATGTTAGGTACCATTCCGAGTGCTGTTCCCTTTTGCATGACTGATCTCTTAGCAAGTGCAGTGGCACTCTTGGGATCATCAGCTGCTCAATATGCTGTTTATTTCTTGTAGCTGCTACAGCCTGTAATCTGGCTCTTTCATACTGCAGAAAAAGCCCAAACTAAGCAGTTAACACCATTGTCTTTCTCTTACGTTAAGCCTGTAGCTAAAAGCTGCTTGACTTATTAGCAAGTTTGAGAGGTGAGGGAGGGTCAGAGCTGTGGTACTTCTTTTTTTTTAATTTGTGTAATATGGGCAATGGTAGATTTAGATAACACTTGCTATACTCTTGAGAACAGACATTAAAGGAAGGTATGCAAGGTAGTCATTAGTTCATGGAATTGTTCCTTTACCTGCGGTATTTAGTATTTAAACTCCGCAACTCCTGGTAATAGAAAAGAAGCCATTCAGTTCTCACTGGAATACAGTACTATCTTCAAACATAATTTTGAAGGAATGGGACTTTTTGGGGTGGAAAAGTTATTTGGACTATGGCAAAATACCTCAAGTGGCCAAAAGCCTCATCTCTTCTGGATTCAGTGATGTTTGTTGCTGATTCGGTTTTTGAGTGTTCAGGTAGTTTTAGTTTTTAGAGTCTTTGCTTGACTGGGGTTCATCCTCATTCTGTGATGGGGCTTAATGCTGCACGTTGATACAGTGAGAGAAGAGAGGTTTGAACTAGACTATATACTGGTGCTTTTGGTAAAACAGCCTTCATGAAGCTCAAAGTTACTCTTGGCTAGACTTGAGACAGCTTGCTTCATACCTACCTCACGGTGCTTGTGTTGAACTGCATTGTTCGGTGAATGCTGCTTTGACTTGCACTCCCAAATCGTCAGCTATCTGCAGGGAATGGCAGCTTCAAAGAGATGCAACTCTGATGTAAGGAAGAGCAGAAGTGAATTGGTGCAGAAAGTGCCCAGTGATGTTGGTAATGATTTTGTCCTCTCCCGTTAGGCATACTGTTACCATGGTCAAACTTTACTGGCAAGTGATAAATGTGGGGAAGCAATCAGATCTCTGCAGGAATCAGAAAAATGTAAGTGTGATTGAGACTGGATTACAGGGTCTGATGATGACATGCCTGTTTTATTTTGCTGTGTCATGTTTATTTGGTCTCCCATAAACTTAAGATTTTATCTGTCACCTGATGAAAATCCAGCACACTTTTTAATAGAGACAGTATATTCTTTTTTTGTATTACCAAACACTGTCTTTGTAACAGTGCTGCAGAAAATTTCATCTTCACTTCTAAGCCTGTTAATGACTGGCTTTGAACTGCCTGCAATACAGTGTAAAAATCAATTGTCCGGTCATCACATTTTCTGGTCTGGATATTAAGTTAGTGCAGCCTTTTCTGCTTTGGAGGTTGCTCTGTCTTACATTAAATCGTAAATCTAGACTATGTTTGGCTGTTTGTTTTTAAACAGGTTTCAGTAACTTATTTCATTTCTATTCATTTGAAAGGTAGATTAAGGGAAGTTTGTGGTAGTTCAGGGTCTTCTGCCCATCCTTCTGTTTTCAAAGCTATTGCTATCCCAATGGCCTGCACTGCATAACTTTACCACAATGTATAAAAAATGCTCAAATTATCAGATTGGAAAGTTTTAATTTTAAAAATAAATAAAAAAGATTTATTAAGAACAAACTAAGTTGGATTACTTGCAGTAAAACAAATACTGTGTTTTTTAGTGTGCCTGCTGTTCAGAGAAGAGTGCTTCTTTTCCCACTCCATATTAAGTGTTGTTTATTTTTGGGCATCAGCTCTGCATGGACACCTTCATATCCACTCTTTTTCCCTACCATGTGGCACAGTTCTTAGGCTTACTGTTGCATTTTGCCCCACACAGAAGAATGCTTTCCTGCATCTTCCCTACCCAAAAAGCTATCTTTTTTTTTCTGTTCCTAGTCACTTTTGCAGTAAATCTTGGCTGGAAGTGCTGCCTTTGAGCTAGTTTATTTTTGTTTCTAAGAAGCAAGAAGCCTGAATGGATTCTGGTATCTCCTAAAACTGAAGCACTGTAGATCAGAACAATGATTTAATAGACTCGTGTAAATGATTTTTATTACATTTCTTTATTGCAAAGTTTTTGCCAAGGCTGAAGCATTGTGCAAAGAATATGGAGAAACCAAAGGGCCCGGGACTACTGCCAAACCTTCTGGGCATCTCTTCTTTAGGAAATTAGGAAGTTTGATTAAGAGCACACTAGAAAAATGCCAGAGAGAGAATGGATTCATGTAAGTATTCTTGGTTGGTTCAGTACTCTATATGAACTGTTAATACCTCATTTGCTTTTATTTCCAGATGGGATGGTAAATTTTACTCTCCAGTTCTTATATTCCTTTTGGCCATGGCATGTAACTTACAGAATTGCAAATTTCTCTTTAATTTTCTCATAGCAGATTTGCTATGGGTCTGTGCTATCACCCTCTCCATTTTCTATGCCAATTTAGCCGAGTAGGTTGGACGGACGTGCTGGAGAGGTTAAGCAGTTTTCTTCCTTCATTCCTCAGCCACTTTGTTCCTTTTCCTTCTGCCCAAGAGAAAGTCCTGCAGAGGTTGCTGTGTTGCTCTAACGCCCTCTTCCCAACTGCTGGGATCTAGTAGGCAAAAGAGGACAGAGGGGAAATGGAGAAGACTGGTAGCTGATTCTGCTTTGCTAGCAGGGAAGTCAAAACACAGTCATGCTTTCAGCAAAGAAGTCATACTTAGGGTGCTAGGAGCTTTACCAGTCTAAGTATAATTAATATTGTGAATAGGGCTTGCTATTAGTTAATGCCCCTTCCAAAAAGACTTTGGAAGCAGTTTAAAATAGCAGATTAGTTTGGCTTTAGAATTCTTTTGCTCTTTTCTTTCTCCCCTCTCCTCCTCTTATGATTTAGTATTCCATAATAGGCTTGTTATTTCCCTTTTTATGATGTTTAAAGACCTGCATAATAGGGGAATTGACTAAACAAAAAGGATTGTCAAGTACATCAAGCTGAACTGCAAATAGGAAAAGAAATTCTCTGCTCTGCTTTGGTTCCAATAACCGTTGTCATAGCTTACAACAACAGCATACAGGAGATTTCAACAAATCCATGTCCCTCTAGAAACTAACTTTGAAAGAGAATCCAGATAACCAGTGACTGTTTTGGGAGATGTGCCTGCCACAGAGCTCTGCTGCAGCGCAGGAAGTAAGGTAGCGTGTGTCAGTATTTGTCAGTTTTCAGCTCTTGTTGGTTTGCCGAGGGTAGATTTATACCCTCGTTCAGACTTTGTGTTGTAGCAAGTCTTTGTGGGTGTTGCAGTGTCGTTGCTATTATGCACTGTGGCGCATTAAGACTGATTTAGGAAAAGAACTGTCCTCTTCATCTTTCTGGGGAAGTATTTTAAATCCTTGTTTGGATTTTGAAGGTCTTTTTGGACAAAAGGTGCTCTTCTCATTGAAGCGCTGGGCATAATGGTTATCAAGTAGGAAAAGACCCACCTAGCTATTAGGGGATGAATACCGAGAAGGAATTGCTTTTGTTCTTGTGAACCTCACTGACAGAATGCATGTTGGACAGAGCCTTAATGAAATGGAAGAGAGCGGCAATGATTGCCTCTGTAAAACCCAGATTGTTTTTCTTTAGAATTGCAAATGAGACTTGCAGAGATAGTGCATTGTGTTTTAAATATATTGCTATATTCTATTAAGTTATTTTCAGAAGGTGCCAGCAGAGGCTCCCCAGCTGGAACTGAAAGCAAACTATGGCTTAGTAGAGCCTGTTCCTTTTGAATTTCCTGCCTTGAACGCACACTGGACTCCTGAAACGCTTGCAGCATTTGATCTCACCAAGAGGCCAAAGGATGACACTGTAAGATAATCTTATATACTGTTCTTTCCTGTTAGCTTTGTTCTGTGTATAATACAGAGTTACTGTTTTGCTCTTCTGTAATGCTCCCCAGCTCAGCGCAGGACATAGACACGAGGCTACCACCTGAGCTCACATTTCCACTGTGCAAGGGGGCAAGTCAGTTAACCTCTCTGCCCCACTGTCAGCATCTGGAAATTAAGAGTCATTTTTTCTAAGTCCTGAATAGGAGGAAATTCTTTAATGTGTATGAGATGCTGAAATGTTACAGGAGTGAATGCTATAGAAAGATGCTTTGTTAGAAAAGAATTCATTTAAGGATGCTGAAATAGAGCATATTTGGCTTTCCCCCCTTGCTTGAGGCTCACTCAAAGCCTTTAGCCTTGAAAAGAGAGGGGACTATTAGATTAGGATATGTAAAGTTAGCCATGCATAAATACTGTGCAGACACTGTGGTTTGTACTTGTGGTATTTAATTTTTTTTTTTCTTCTTGTTCACAGGCTAAACCAAAACCAGATGAAGAAGTAAAACCTCTGAAGGAACCAGACATAAAGCCTCAAAAAGACAGTGGATGTCAGATCTCTTAAGTGCTACAAGTGCTTTGAATTCACTTTAAAACTGTATTAATTGGACTCTGGGGCTTTAGTTCTGATCTCCCTTTTTCCGATTCTTCTTTTTTAATTTAGAAGACTAATGTAATTTACTTTTGTTAGTAGGCATTTATCTTGCTTGAGAATGTGGTGGATTTCTAGGAGTTTATTTATATCTGACTTATTTTTGGTTTTAGTGGGACATCATAGAATGAGTGGGCTTAAATGTTCCTATGGTGCCTCTAGAGAGTTTCTTTTTGTGGGTTTAGTTTCTACCCACAAATAGCAAAGGAAGCATCATGATTGTAACGCTTGAGGATTTTTCCATTAAATTATATGCTATATAATGTCAAATTCTGCAAACAAAAGTTTGCATGAACGGTTATATTTATTCAGGTTTTGTCATTCAGGCTTAACACCCTGTTGTGTTCCGATTCACTTAATTGTAGCGAGCAAAGAAAATCTGGGTTTGGTTTGTAACACCTCTACAGCATTTCACAGAACTTTCACAGAACTTGGAAATCCTTAAGTTCTGCATAACTGGAGCACAACTTATATTCTTCTAAAATGATTAGCCTCTGTTATTTCCTCTATAGATTAGGGTTCCTGTATCAGAATTTGTAGTAAGGTACTTCAGCTTGTCTGTCCTTAAATTAAAATCCTTTAATATCAAGGCGTATGTGAAAGTGATGCAGCAAGTAATATGAAAGTGCTTAAACGTAATGCATCACGGTGTCATTCATTCAAAGTTTTTGAATCTTGAAAGATTTGGTAAGTTTGAAAGCTGCAGACAGTTAAAATCTCCTGGCACTAGAAAAGCTCCATTTGAATTTGTGAAGTTGTCATGGATAAGGTAATGGAATTGTAACTAAGATGCTGTGTTTCTGTCTGGGTAGTGTCTATAAGAAGCTGTTAGGAGAACAGGGAGGAGAGATGAGCTGGAGAGCTGATGGCGCAACTGGGAAACCAAGCTCTAGATTTCCTTTATGCCATATGTAAACAGTGTTATTTCTCGGCTTTTGCAGTATTGGACTGAAATCGGCTCCTTATGAAGAGAACTTGCCAAAAGCCAAGCCCAGTCAAGACTGAGAAAGAAAGTATTTTGTAGAACTTGCTTCTTCCATTTCTGCTTACTGTGGAAAATGTGGTAGCATTCCTTAGTGCTGAGCACTCCAAAACACCAATGACAACAAAAACATAGCTTTCTGATTTGCCGTGAATGCAAACGTATATAATGCATGTGTTGAAGTGAGGGCCTTGCAATCTCTGGGTACCAGTTGCTGCACTTCACTTTACCTGAGAAAGAAACTGAACAGCCTGAAAATGTTCCGGTTCCAAGAAAACATGATGGCATATGCACTTATCATGATGTGTACTGTAAACACATTCCTCACTTCGTACTCTTTGGATCAGTTCATCTTTCACTGTAATTCAGTGTAATTCAGTGCTTCTGTTTGAAATCTTTCATGGGACTTAGAGCAACTTAGCTTAGAGGGCAGGTGCGTAGCTCCTTGAAGGCCTGTGGAACAAAAGCTGTTGAGGAGGTTAGTAGGAAACTCGTGACTCTTCCTGAGATACTGGACCAAACTACAGAATTCACTGCTGCAAAAGGCAAAGAGGATCTTAATGTTAGCTGTGGTGGGTGAATCGGATGCAGAACTCATTGCTTCCAGCGATGGATTTTTCTTCCAGCCAGTTCTGCACACAAAAATAAGTGTAAAATCAGCTGATTTGCTGTTCTGTAAGGGCTTAGGTGGGTAGAGGGTAATAAGTATCAAGAAGAATTTATATCTACAATTGGTCCATT
This sequence comes from Oceanodroma leucorhoa, assembly GCA_030449065.1. NCBI lineage: Eukaryota > Metazoa > Chordata > Aves > Procellariiformes > Oceanodroma > Oceanodroma leucorhoa. The sequence continues at coordinate 1,152,994 of JASVER010000043.1, forward strand.
TCTTCTGATGCTGCACAGGGGCCTTTATGAAGAGTTACTCAGATCTGCTCATAACTTGATCAGCTGACTTTTTAGACTTCCTGCATTATTAAAAGACCAGCTTAGGTTTTGCCAGAATGGAGCGTGGAGCCACTTTGCCTATGCAGATTTTAATTCTCCTAAAAACTTATCACACCTGTAATCATCTACATTTGCTTAGCCTGCCCCCTTTAAGGATCAAGATGCAATTAACTCAGTTTCATAATCATGATTTTTTTAGTTACTCATTGTTTTTTCAGATGCCTGTCTGTGTTGATACGTGCATGTCTCAACCTAATTAATTTTCTATCTGTGCAGACTAGATTCCATTTTCCTCCTCCCCTCATTTTCCCTTCCATCTGCTCCACTGTGGCACAGACTTACCCTTGTTTGCTAATGCATGTGTGGGTGCTGGGACTCATCTCCAAGGAGGCTTTTGCCCATGGGTGTATTTCAGTATATGAGTATCTTACAATAAAATTAACAGATCATGACTAAATCATTCCCAAACAACTTCTTAGGAAAGATAATTTTATGGACTTGCAATTCTTAATTCTTCAAATGCTTTCTCAAACCAAATGGTTTGTTTGAATCAAGTTCACTGTAAATAGTTTGGGGCATAACCATGTGGATTGTGTCAGATTATGGCATTACTTAAGCCTAGCTGTGTAACCTATTATGCCATAGCTGTTTCAGTAAATTTGATGTAGTAGTATAAAAATAGACTAATGGAACGAACTAATTCACTTAACATGTGTTGCTTTTCAAGACAAACTTTGTTTACTTGTAGTTAAAATCCTATGGCAAACATTGGATAGTTTTGCCCAAAAATAAGAAACTGGAGACTGTTTAGTTTGCAAAGTATAGAGCGCTGTGAGTCAAGGAGCAGCTTACTCTTGTTTTGTTGGGTAGTAGCAAGAATTATTGTAAATAATATGTAGATTAACTGTCCAATATGCTTAAGAATATGGGTGAATTGACTGGGAGTTTCAGTTAATCTGGAAACCTAGCAGCCATGTTCCTTCTATTATCATTTCCTTCAGTAATTTTTAAGAATGAGGTATTTTGAATGGTGACTTTTTAATACTCTAATGCTGCAAGAGCCTGTTTTTGTGGCCTCTGTCTGGTTTTAGAGGCTCTCATGGCTAAACCTGCAAATCTTGTTGGTGTAAATAGTCTTTAAAAATTTGTGCCCGGTCTGAACTAGGACAAAACTGCAGTTAAATAAAATATGGAGTGCTGGGCCCTCTATTTTGTGCTTTTAAAAATGCAGTGATTGTCTTTAATCTACTATAAAGCAAACCATTAATCTCTTYGTAAGATTTCTATTTAAATACCTTCCTCCCTGTATTTAAATACACTTCCTCCATGTTTCGTGTTCCTGGGTTTACACTCGTTAATCTCCATCCAGCATGTGACACTCCTAGAACTGAGGGACTAAATTTGGCCCTTGGATGCTGATGTCTGCCTCCCACTGGATTCGGTAGAGGAGTTTTGCGTGTCAGCCTAAGGATGACGTTTGGTCACTTAAATGTTCAGCATGAATACGTGGTGCGTCTGTAATGATGGTATTGGTTCATAGTATAAGCAAGAAAACGGATCCCTGTATCTGTGTAGAATATAGCCAACTTTGCACTTTAGAGATTTCTGATCTTCCCGTTTTGGTACAATACAATATGGTTGTAAACACTCCTTCCTGTCATTTTAATTTTGTTGCACTGATTTCAGTACTGTGCTATTGGTAAGATTTTTATGGGAAACGTTACTAAAATGTATTTTTAATTGTCTGTGTATATAATAAACTCATGAAGCATATCTCTACCTCTAGTATTGGGGAAACATGAGAGGAGGCAGTAATTCATTTGCTTTCCATGTCAATTCAGAGAAATGAAAAGTTTCTGTCAATTGGCTGCAGGATGATACGTTTCATCCCATCCCTGCGCCTAGTATGTAAACTGAAGTTTCAGCATTAACATAAATCCTGGTTTGTTTTTTTTTTTCCCCTAACTGGCCCAGTTGCGTGAGGGATAAAGCACAGCGAGTATGACTGGCATGGAAAAGCCCCCGTAGTGGTACCTGTCTCCAGCTTTTGAGCACAGCGTAATGGCCTTCGCACAATAACCTTTGGATTCGCTCAGATCTTTCAGCACTGGTGATGCTCTCAAATTCAACAAATGTCACATGGTAACTGCAGGGGCCCTTGATCAGCTTTTTATGTAGGAAGGCCTGTCTCCTTTGGTGTTAGTGCCTTCATGGATTACAACCTTCTTGAAGCCATCCTGTACTCTGAATAATCAAACTTCAATGGAATCAGCTCTGATGAGACTGACTGAACAGCCTTATTTTGTGAAGACAGTCACCATGCAGTCGTAAGCTTCATAGTTTGAAAATTTGTATATAACCATGAGTTTCAGAATACCATTTAAAATAAACAATCTTAATGTATCAGGTTTTGTTTCATCATTTAAAATTCTAAGTATAGTAGCAAGAAGAAGAGTCTATCTTGAAAGTTGCTTTCTCCAGTTTAAAGCAAATGTGATAATTGTAGAGAATACTTTATCCTTGCAGTATGCCCAAAGGAGGACTTAAATGAGCAAGATAGTTACGTGAATTGGGTCCATATGGAAGTAGTAGCTGCAATGAAGCACTGCAAGTCACGGGGCAGGAAGTGAGGAGGTGGAATTTCCAAACTTACATTAAAAAAAAGTAATTAGGTATGATTTCGTATGCCTATACAAAATCCTAGTGCTTGCAAAGGTCTGAGACTTTGTAGGATATTCTGTATACTACGTGAAGGGGTTATTTGGGAAGTGCAAATTGCTGGCCACTTAGCTACATTGCCAGCAGGTGGCAAGTAGGTTAGGAAACAGGGTTTTTCGTTTTCAGAGGCATGGTTGGCTCTTTCAATTTTTAGTGTAAATACACACTAATGCCTTTTAGCCTCTCAGGCTTTAGTACAGTTTCTAGAAGAAAAAAAATAGCCTCTGTTGGACTCGGATGTCTATTTCCTTCTGAAATAAATCTTTTTCCCTCAAGAAGGTACTTTGAAAAAACTGACAGAAAAGGTGTCTTCATTCATGCATGTTGTGCCTTCAGTARAAGTATCTATAACTGATTCTTTAATATTTTTCCTCCTTCCTACTGATTTAAAGGATTTAAATTTCTATGTAGTCCTTAGAGAATAAGAATTGTTTGGCAGCCTAAAACTATCTTCTGCTTAATTTTGATAATAACAAATAATGTTATAGGAATGTGAAGACTGGACTGTTTGGAGCGTAGCATTGGGAATTTGACAATGTCCTGGATATCAACTTTAAGACAAACCTTCCTCCCAATTTAGAAACTAAAATTTTTGTACTTTATAGGGKTTTTTTTCTGTCTGACATCAGATTCATCCATTCAACCAAACAGGTAATTACATTTGGAGAGTGTTTATAACTTAAGCATGTAGCTGCTGGACTGGATTTTTGTTTTCCTTTCCTCCATAAAGAAAGTAATCTTTTCAGCAGCAGTCTCTGCTGAAATGGATTAACTCTGAAATGGATTTCCAAGTCACAGAAAGTTGCTGGTTTGTGTTGGGAACTCCTGAAGACCCACAATTTCCCTCATGTTGGTTTGAAAACAGCTGGTGACTTACTTGGAACACTTTTCTTCAAACTTCAGAAAGCTGAGCAGCTCCTTGCATGTGAAAGACCTATCTTACTGTGCTTTTCCTAGTGCCTTGCAGGCTGCTTTTCATGCCTACTTCTAAGTGACGGGGGAAAAAAAACTAGATTTCTGTGCTTTATTGCTTTCCTTATTTTCTTCCACACTTGAGTAAGAAGTGAAATAACCACCAATGATGCTTGTAGCTAACATCATTGGGATAAAGTGGATGAGTGGACAGTTCAAATCGTAAAATTGCCTTTTCAGATTATATAGATGTCTACACATTGCTTGTTTCTGTTTATATTTGGAAATTTTCTGTTGAAGCCATAACACATAGACACTTGGTTTTATGAAAATGAAAACTAAGATTCTGGTGGGCATCTGAGTCGCAAGTCCTATACTCGTTTGTTTTTGACAGCTTTGGAAAATGCAAGCCTGAATGTTGTTATCCTGGACTGGATGTTGTAGGAAAAGTCCGCAGGATTTTTCTCTGAACTGTGACTTCAGATCAGATCAAAGCTGATGGGAAGCCTAAATAAATCGTTCGTCTCATGCTTTTGTGACTAGCAAATTCATGTTATGTAGGCTGATGATTTTGGTCAGATTTCTAACTCGATCACAAATCTTACACCACAGTACTTTCTCCTGAGATTGATGCAAGTTGGCATTCTTGCATTTTTTGYTGTGTGTGTGGTGTGGGAAATCCTTCGACAGTACAGACTTTCTTTCTTAAATGATTTGCCTTTTTAAAACATAGCAAATCTTACAGTTTTCCCCTAGTTCTCATGGGCAGCWGGTGTATAATTTTAAAGCAAAAAAGAGATTCTCTCTTGCGCAGCTCCACTTTCCACTACATCAGACATGCCTAGTAGTTAGCGTTTTAGTGAAGTCAGATTAAGCACAGTTTATAGAGGTTGCTGTTCCCTGTCAGTGAAGAAACAGCTTGAAGAAGCACAAGGAAATCAAATGTGGTCTCCTGTGGGTTGCTTGATAAGCAGGTAATGTAGAGGCCCAGTTGTGAAGGGCGCGGTAGCTCTGAAGTTCAGATGAAGACAGGTGGTGGGATGGCTTTTCATTACTGCTGCAACACGCAGGATCTTAAGGCAACTGAGTTCCAGTTAGGGCAGAGCTACTGGTGTACTGGCAGAGGCCAAAGCAGTTCAGTGGGACTGACTGGCAGAGATCCACTGCTGCTGCTGGGGTGACCTGAGGGGTGTCGGGAGCTTACGCGATGTGCCCGTGCTTTTGAGAGCTATGGAAATGGCGTCCTTGTAGATGAGTCAGCCTGGAAGGGTTGGCTCTGCTTGTCTTCTTTTGCRGTTGGGAACATCTGTTTACTGACAGTTGGCTTATATCGAGAGCATGAACCATTTGGGTAAGAAGCTATCATTCTGGTCGGTGTTTCTGTAGCATTTATCATGATCTGACTGTGGTCTGGTCTGTCTGGGAGATGTTGTRCAGAGAAGCTCTTGCACAGAAGCTCATTTTGGGTAGGTAGTGAGTTACTTATTATACCTTTTTGGTATCGATATGTAAGTGGGTGCGGGACATCACTTCCCAGAATAGTTGTTGCTGACTCCTGTTTTTCTGGAAGGTCGGTTCCTGATCACAGTTTCTTTGTCCTGCACTCATCAGGGTTTCTTCTGTCCGGCCAACTACTCCTCATCACAGAGGTTTCCACTGAGCCTGTCAGGGATGTCTCGGGACTCTGGCTAAGCAGGTATCCTTTTTTCTCAGTATGTTTACTGGGACGCCTTTGTGGTGGCTCCCGTCAATCTTGAAGTTCCTYTCATAAAATAGGTTTTCAGTTCCCCTGATCACCCTGAGTCCTTATTTACGTATTCAAATTCCTGTTTCCTGATCCTTGAAAGCCAGACTTGTGTCTAATATCCTAGACGAAGGCTCACTAGCACAGCGTGTTAAGTCTTCCCTATCTGAACCAGACATGCATCTCCTGGTGTCTCCAAGAATCACATCTACCTGTCAGAGCCACGCGGTGGTCTCTAATCGTTTTGCTTCATGCCTCCAATCTTTCTGTCTGTGTTTCCCAAAGAGTGACTCACCTTCAGTTTACAGTGTCAATTTTGATAGCCCCTAGATGTAAGATTGCATTTGCCCTGTTGAATTGCCGTAAAATCTTCAGGTCAGGTACTTTCTCCTCTGTGTTACCCAGATCCTCCTCTGCTGACAGTATTTCCCCAATTTTTGCCCTCAGCAAGTTAGTCAATAGCTTCTCCCCCAAAAAAATATAACACAGTGCATAACAGCACCAGAACAAGAGCACTCTTGAATTTATTAAAAAATTCCCACAGTACTGTAGTGGAGTTATGGCCACTAAGGGTCAGCAGAGCTTATATTTTCCTRCAGTTTTGTGGTTTCTGGTCAACAGCATGAAGTCGGTACAGRCAGCRGGCCCTCTAGATGGCTGCATAACACAAATGGTATGCACCCAGGAGAGGTATTGCAGCTTTAAACGGGGAAGAGGTGTAACAAGTTACACCTTTTACATCAGGTTACACTGAAAAGGTCATCTTTGTAATTACTTATGTGGTGACATCCAGGACCCCATGCATGCTCTGGGACCAGRTGAGCAGCTACCCTTCCATAAGGGTGACCTTCCATAAGGTCACTGCCAAGGCCGTGGAGCAGGAGCACAGACAAACTCTGGCAGTCTCTCGCCCCGTGTCCCAGCAGCTGCCCTGTCCTGGGGTCTGGCAGCCTCTTCGAGGCACCTGCCCTTTAGGAAGGAAGTGGTGTGATGCTGTGCGTGCCTGTGTAGGCGTTCTCTGAGATCATGTACTGGGTTTATGTGGCAGGGATTTGGGAGTGGGGAGACTGCAGGGGTGGCTTCTGTGAGAAGACACCAGAAGCTGCCCCCATGTTGGGCAGAGCCCATTCCAGCCAGCCCCAAGACGGACCCACCGCTGGCCARAGCTGAGCCCATCGGCTGGCCTCCTCATGGCGGCAGGGAAGGGGCAGGATGGGGGGGTAAAAGGCCGTGAGGTGGGCAAATGAGGCATTCTGCAGCTGGAAAAGTAAACCAAGGGCTTTTCTGCTCCTCAGACTGCCCCGCCAGCGGGCAGGCTGGGGGTGCACGGGACGCTGGGAGGGGACACAGCGGGGACAGCTGACCCCAACTGACCAAGGGGACATCCCACGCCATACRACGCCGTGCTCAGCAATAAAACGGGGGGGATGGAGGTGGGCAGGGGCTGCCCTTGCTCGGGGACTGGCTGGGCATCGGTCGGTTGGTGGTGAGCAACTGGGATTTTTTGCATCACTTGTTTTTCTTCGTTTTGGGGTGTTTTTTCCCTCTCTGTTGTTTTCTCTTTCTCTTTTTTTTTTTTTTTTTTTTTTGATTAAACTGTCTTTATCTCAACCCACAAGTTTTCTCCCTTTTACCTTTCCAGTTCTCTCCCCCATCCCACAGGGTTGGGAAGTGAGCCAGCGGCTGCGTGGGGCTTAGCTGCCAACTGGGGTTAAACCACGACAGTCCTCTGTAAATCATAACAGTAATGCCCCRTACGCGCAGCATCTGAATGATGGGACGCAATCAGCATCCACTGAGCGTCTGCAGATTAGGAGTGCAGCAGCATACAGGAGGATTAGCCATGGATGTTTAGAAGAAATCACRAGTATGACAAGAAATCTCCACRCAGCAAAACATTAGTATTAAAAAYRGAGAAAGTCAGAAATGTAAAAGGTGTGGCATTTACAAAACCAGCCAAGTTCTTTTCCAAAGGACACATTTTACAATACCCAGAAAGAAGATCTCTYTGCTTTTGGATATCTAGAGGCAGCCTTAGTGTGAGCAAAAGAGGAATTTGAAAAGAATAGAAAAACCTGATTATCACGCAGGTAGGTAACAACCAGGGTGCAATATGTTAGGTAYGTTATGAATTTTGTGCAACCTTCACAGTTAAACCAGCATGGCAGAAAGCACTTGCAGAAGAATCAGAATAGGATGATTCTAATTAAGGATGGACCATTTTGCCTGGCTTCTTGCCTCAAGAGAGATCAAGTAATTCTTGACAGGCTTGTCAAATTTATTCTTAAAGACTTCTAGTAATGGTTACTGCATCAGCTCGCCAGGTAATTGGTTGTAGTGTTTTTGAATCCTTTCACTAACAGAGKTTTTTTTCTTTCACGTAGATCGTGCTGTCTGCATTTCAAGTTCCTCTCTTGTCACACCAACAAACTATCCTTTTGTCTTTCATGATCTCTTCCTGTATTTGACTGTTACCGTGCCTCCCCTTAGCTCTTCYATCTGTAGACTAAACACCACAATCCCTTTGCATCTTTCTGCCTTAGTCTTAGTTCCCAAGATATTTATTTGTTCTCATTGCTGTCCTCTGGACTTTATCTAATTTGTCCACATGCTTTTCAAATGTTGTCACGTCCAAAACAGAACAGAAGCCTCCAGCTGGGGCTCACCAAGACAGAGTAGTGCATGTCTGCTACCTAAGCAGCTGTTTCCCCTCTTGTCTAAGTGCAGAACCCTGAAATTATTTCCTTACATCCTGGAGTTTTTTCAGAATATTTCTTTTCTAGAGATTCTTTTGAATTGTATTCCTATTTTCCATGTTACTCTCAGTTGTTTGCAAAAATATATTTATAGATATATCTATTGCATCCACCCATTCACTAATGAAAATACTAAGTATAAATGTCCAAGGCAGAGCCCTGCTCTGTATATCCCTCTGTGCTAACAGTGAAATATTGGTAACTTTTCTAAGAAAAACTAGACCCATGGCTGACCTTTTTGATTTGAAGCAACATGAAGCTACTTGCTGCCATTCCATTCTCTCACATTAAATGTGCTTTTTGCTGCCAGTGATTTTTTAAATAAACATCACATCTCCATATATAGCATTCTGGCAGATGCTTAGATTATTTTTCTATTACTGTGTGATGTATTAATTATAAATAAAAATTATTACATTGCAGTTAAACATCAAAAAGCAACTTAAGATGGCAAAATTAGTTAAGCAAACAAGTATGAATAGCTATATGAAATCTCAATTCAGTCCTTGGTCCTTCTGCAGCATGATAGGCTTTAATTACAAGGTCATGCACCACTTTTTACAGAGGACTTTATGCATGGAATAGTTACTCATTCAAGAGAGCATGGTCTATTTTCAGTGTATTTTATATATCCATGCAGTCTGTCCTCTTTTATTTGCTGTGCAACATCAAAATGTAGTGCAGAATGGGGACTTGTTCGCTTCCTCCTGGGTTTTTGAGCAGTGGTGTCAGATAAGTATCTGAATGCTCCGCCAATACAATTTTTTACAATACAAAGCCAAGAGTCAAGATGGTCAGCAGCCAGCTAACAGAGTATCCAGCTAGAAATGTCATGGGACGTTTAGCATTTTACACTGTGGATAGTGTTCCTATTGTGTGCATCTGTAGCAACTATGAATGGTCAACACTCCTGCCAAAGGATGGCAAGTGTTTCGAACCGGAGCCCAGCAAGCGCACATCGTGCAGCTATGAACTGCCAAAATTCACACAGGGATCGTACGGAAGCTGTAGGGCAGAGGTTGCCATAGTGTCTAGCCCTCTGTTTCACCTTTCAGCTGCCTTTTCTTCCTTTTCACTGCCCAGTCTTCTGTTTCATTCACATCTTCCAGGCTCTCCCTAACTGGGGGTGGGGTCCTATAGACAACAGCTTTCCTCGCCCCGCAATCCTGACCTGCTCCAAAGGCAGTGCTCCAAAGTCCCTTCTCTCCAGCTGATAAGGGGGCATGAGTCACAGGGGGAAAATGCTATATAAGCACAGTATATACCATCCCTTTTCCATTATTAAACATAAGTACGGAATTTAATGAAAAAATGTAATGAAAAGGCCTCCAAAGCATGTGTCCTAACTTTGAACTACTGGCTCTGCCACTCAGCTTTCTTTTCACTGAGTTCACTTTAAAGTAGTCTTTTCAAAAAGTCTAAGTATGCTGGGGAAAAAAAAAAAGAAAGTAATTTTGTGGCTTGCCCTATGTCTCTTCCACACATGAATCCTCTCTCCAGCTTGTATATTTGGATCCTGGGCAAATGTTCAGAGGGATAGCAAAAGCTGAACCAGTGACCGTCTCTGTCAAATCTCAAGACTCTGAAACGCTCTAGTTCCTCTGTGATTTACAGCAGTGAAGCAAACAAAGACTGCCTTAACATGGAGTAGAGAAAAACATTACTTTACTCCCACCCATGTTTTCAAACATTTGGAAGTCCTTTTCTTCCCCCAATGGGACAAAATACTCCAGCARTAACAACAGATTATCAGCAACTAAAAATAAAGTTTCTGACAAGTGTCAGTGACCTTTTTTACTGTATGGCAACGAGTGTGACCTACAATACAGTATTTTAATTAGTAGGCAGCAAGTAAGTTGGTTTTGAGCTAAATCTATTGCAGTTTTATGAAAAGCAGTTGAGCATCTGAGAAGGCATAACTAAAGGGAGAGCATGGTGTAAATGTAGAGAGGGTGCAAGGACMGGTGAAGCAGGAGAAACTGGCCCACAGGCAGGAACTGAGGCCATAAAGAAAAAGAAAAAGGGWCATGGCAATAACTGCTGCCAAGAACATCACTGTCTCAGAAAGCTGACAGTAGGACTGGGCTGGCCGAGGTTTACTCCAGGCGACGTCTGTCAGTTAGCCGCAGGCAGGGCAGTGCTGCGCCTGAAAAGGTGGGGCCTGAAAGTATTTGCAATTAGTTCATTTTCTTTAGCAACTGCCTAAAATATGAAAGATGTCAGTTCCATTTCTGATCCCCTATACAGAGCAAGGCAGACGTACGTAAGGAGGTAGAAGCAGTAATTGTGCTGAGGTAGTAATGAGGTCATGTAATGAATTAAGCCAAGGTGAATTTGTTTGATTGAAACATAGCGTGGAAGATATTTTTTAGTCAGGGAATAGAGTAAGTGAGATATGGCTATCCCAGAAATGGTGCCCAGACCTTCAGCAAAAGTTTTAAAGGTTTCTCAAGCAAGGAGATTTTCASTAAGTAAATGAATTGTGCCCTGTGTCATCTCGTCTGCTGATCCTTTATGTTCATATGTATGACTGATCCATATAATTTTCTGCCATCATGTAAAATGCCTATTGCAAAAAGCCCTTTAGTGGAAAGAGGATGTCCCAGTTATTATTTTTTGTCTTCTGTGTGTTTTCAGCTTGTGAATCCCTTGGAAGGAAACTTGCCAYGCTGTTTGGACTTAGTGAACCCAGATACAAATACGCAGTAGAAGAATACCACAGGACACAGAACTAGGTAAATAAGATCTGAATCTTGCTTAGGAGAATGGAGAGGATGTGCTTCATTAGGCTTTATTTAACTCTACTATTATGCTTTATGCCACAAAAGATGTTAAAAGCTGATTTCAGCACTGAACAATCTACAGTCGGATCAAATTTGGCTCTGTAATACTTTTTTCACTGTTTTACTTAAAGCTATTTGAAAGCTTTAGTGGAGCTTTGAGTGTGATTATTAGTTTATGTGTCCTATTATGTGCACCAGTCCTCCTGTACTGTACGTGCTGAAGTTACTGCATTTAAGCTGGATTTTGATTGTAAATGATATTTGAAAGTGAACAAACAAGAAGTCAAGACAACCTTAGGATTTTTATTCCCCAAACTGATGAAGTGGAGGTGCACAGCAAAGGTGATGTAGATGCGTGGCCAGGTTGTTCACTTCAGTATCACTTCTGGTAGCAGAATCAGAAATTAATGTTGGTCTAGGYTTTGGGGACAAATATTGGCCCTGGGTTTGGGGCCAAATTCAGGGTATTGTGTTAGCAGCACAACCTGAGGAAAAATCTCACGAAATAGAGGAGCAACTTAGAAAACTTTGTCTAACCACAAAGGACTCTAGGGAACATGGGTCATAGAAAACCCGTCCCCAAAACCAAGTTCTGAAATGTTTTKTCTATCACCAGCTCACTGAAAGTCTCTAAAGTGCATAGCTCTGTTGCAACACTCCTGTTTTTGTTAGCGTTGTTGGTTGTTGGGTAATCCAGCTGAATAATGTAACGTAACTCCAATTATCCTTCACTAATTCCTGCCAGGAAGAAAATAACCTGCCTTGCTTTGTAATGCTGAGAGACTGGTTATCGATGGCTGTGACAATGGTTATTGTTTAGCTGATCAAAGGCATATCCCAGTGCTTCTTGAGGAAACACTGCATAGATGATCAACCAGATGAAATTTTGTAACTAAGGATGGATGAAAATTGTGGTGAAGTTGAGGTTTTCTAGCAATAAAATTCTACAGAAAAGATGGGKTTTTTTAAACATGTGGGGATCGAAGGTTATGAACTTTGTCATTTTAAGCTCACTTTGCATTGCTGAGGACTGCCTATAAATGAAGGGGTCCCAAAAGTTGTTGAAACTGTCTGAGTCTGTATTTCAAGCTCTAGTTTGATAGTTTCACACAGAATTTTAATTTTAGAGACGAAATGAGCATGAGCTCTTGCAATTTAGGTGCAACACAACTTCCCGAAGGCCTGAAGTGCCAGCTTGTGCCAGTTTTGTTCTTTAAAGTGAATGTCTGCTTTGAAAAAGGGGATCTGTAAAAGTGGTAGTGTGGCTTTCCAAATTTTAGGCGTGTTACAATTGAATTTTGAAAGGGGACCTTAGCCCCTCAGCGTATTCTGAAATCTTTCACTTGAGCTTGATTCTCATTCATCAAATGCTATTCATCTTTCTCTGTAACTGTCTTAAATTTGAACCTTCGATACACAAACTTATTTAATTGCATTTTATCAGGCTTAGGTAGGGGAGGAAGTAACTTGAGAGTAAAAGGGTAGCAGAGAGGGCTTTGCAGCTGGTACCCTGCTTGCAAGATGAGCCAGAGGCAAATGCAGCTCACCCATCCTGCTCTAACACTGACTTCTTGCAGCTTTTTGCTGCTAAAGCAAAACTGGTCCATTTCTAAAACACAACAGCAGATTTGTGGCTGGTGTTTCCACATTGTTGCTTTTCAAGATTTATTTTAAATATGTTTTGTGGCTTCTGGTATTGCAAATGTCTTGTTATTACTTCACCGCACAAGCTACAGCCATAAATCAGCCGAATGTGATGGAGCCTCTATGCTCAAGGTAACTAGAAGCACTGGGACAACTATCATTTTTAAGTGCTCCTAACAGAAGATACCAAAGTTYGTTACCTTTTATCTAATGAATGTTTTACTGTTTTGTCTTCAGGAACATGGAGATGGTGCAGAGAGCTCTGARAAAAATGACACGGACTCTTTCAGTGAAAAAAGCCACCTTGGGGTACGGGGTGTTGAAGACGGATCAGTTAAGGATACAGAGGGTTTCTCCAAAGTGCTTTTGCAAATATTAATGAAGTTTCAGAACGTGACCCAAAAASTGTCTCAACTACTAAATACTGAATGTTGCTGTTCCAATATATCTCTGAATAAAGTAATTTATAGGCTATGAATGAATCATTAGCAGGCCACGGCATTAAACRTCTCCTCCCTTTGCCCAGTGCAGTACGATTTTAATGTTCAGTAGAGAAAAAAGGCAACACAATCATTGAAGAGAAAAAGGAGTTTTGTGAGGAAGAACAGGGCCYCTGTGGCATCTACCGCTTTATTTAAGCTAAGGAGATAGTTGGAGCTTCTGTCATCTAATTCCCATTTAACTGAAACTCTTATTTTCTGATGCATAGATCTAGGATCTGTTGTTAGCTGATCACTTCTGAATATGGAAAACTTACTGCTTGGGGCAGTACGGTGCAATTCAATATCCTGGTACACTTAAATCAGCCCGCAAAGTCCTCTTTTGTTCTGGGCAGCTGCAGCTTTTTTTCCTCATTCATCAGAACAGCAGAATGAAAAAAAATAATACCTTTAGCTGACTGAAAACATGTAAAATTTACCTTTTAAAATATTCAGCAAAGCAAGCGGCTGAACACTAATAATCACTAATAATCATGATTTTATTAATTCTTGCTCTCCAGATTCCKTATTTTTTTTGCAAACTAAAATGTCGGTCAGTATTCATAAGAAGGTAAATTGGCTTTATAGATCAACCAAGCTGATAAAAGAATATACTTATCCTAGTTGATGTGCTGCTTCAGTAAGCTCCTTATGAGATACTAAGTATTGTCCTAAGCTRCTCTTCATTGCACTTTTTCGATTACTTGTACGCATGAAGAAAGTGAGAAGAAGATCTGGAAGACTGGATTATGGAAAGTACTCTGCAAGACAAGTTTTCTGGACAATACTTTTGAAGAGATGTGTAAACTATRTTTTTCCCTGACAGTTTCATGGCAGTTGAGAAAAAACATGTCCAAAATTTGGGTTTGCATGGGCCTGTGTGGTTTCTGGCTGGCTAAATGGAATAAACAAAATTCTCCAGTCGCTGGGTTGTCAGTTGAAAATGCAAATCAATGCTGCTCTGTTGCGTGTGCTAACCTTTTTTCCTTCTCAAAAAAAAAAAGGTTAGTCTGATTGCAATGATTTAGATCATGAGGATTTTTAACAAGAGTAATGTTCCCCCAAAAAAGCTGTTTTCTTTCTCAACTAGTGAAACCCAAGTTCCAGAAATGCAATCACTGAAAGCAGACATTTCATTCATCTACATGCAAATCGYCACTATAAACCATGCTTGAGTCTCACAGGGAAGATTGGAAGTGACACAACCTCCAAGCAAAACTGGGAGCTCAGCCTATTTCTGCATAACAAGTGCTGTAAGTGGTTGAAAGCCATGAATTTTCTATTACTTTCTCAGTGTCTCATTTCCCTGGCATTTCTGTTTCTTCCTAATTTCAGAATTGGAGAGTTRAATTCTTCACCTTTCAACTCCTGCTGTATAAACCAGTGGTCAGCATCAATAAATGCTCCAGCTAAGATGGCACACTCCACAGGCCTGTCTGCACTGCTGGATGAAATATTGAAACTTAAATTATTTCCATTACACAAAACTGTTGTCTTATGATAATTCTGCTGCATATTAAGTCCTGGGATTTGATAATGCAATGCTGTGGTCAACGCAGTGGAATTTATTCCCATTAGTCATTCTCTCATCTGTTTTCTTTGGGTTTGTTTTTGTTTTGTTTTTTTTTAATTTGACTTCTCTTCAGAATCGTATGCCCACTGGAGAGATAACTTATAGCTACGCTGTTCCCTGTTCAGATTCTGAATTACGCCTTTAAGTGAGGGCTCTGATTTTTTTCTTTCAGCTAGTGCCAATGCCAATAACACTGTCTAAGGGAGACTACTGTTCTGCACATAGCACAATAAACCTTTGGGAAGGAACAACCATTTCCATYACCAGTTTTGATGTTTCACTGCAAGGCAGAAAATGCCTACACCGACCCTTTGCTTGCAGAAGCTGCTGTTACTGGCTGTCCCCTGATTTCGTAAGTAAGCGAAGCACAACAGAGGAGGCTTGCGATCAGCCATTTCTGTCTGGTAATATACACAGGAGGCTCCATTTCCACCCTACTCAGGTTTTGGCAGGTTGCATCTCTTTGCTGCTTCTAGTTTGTACCTGATGATATCTATGTTGGCAAGTTGGGGGTAAAGGTGAGATCTGGAAGGAATCTTTCGATGAAGGGYGCCTGCTGTGAACCTGCTCCACCAGCTCAGTTGGGTTCCACTTGCTGAAAAATCAAATGGAGTTGTTTGCTTTAAGTYTTTTTGGATAGCAACTGAAAGGAGCTTTTTCTCTTTCTGTGGCATTGTTTTCTCATATTTTGTCATCCAAGAGCAATTATGACTACACGCAAACTACCATTGATAATTGAAGAATAGGCCCATGGGGCCCCAGCCGAACTGCCTCTCTCTGTCACCCCAGGGCTTGAGGTTGCAGCGTAGGCAGCAGATYCCTGTTGCTGACATCTCTGGTGTCTAGTCTGATGTGGCAGCAGTTCTATATGTGCCTCCAAAAGAGGTAGCTGAGCTATGATCCATCCACYGGGTTTCTGTGCTCCAGCAGCTCTAATTGGGGATCAAGTCCTGTTTTGCCAGGTGCTGTGCAAACATGAAACAAAAGATGGCCTTTACCACCAAGAACCTACTTTTAGTTCACAAGAGATGATAGCAGGTTGTGTGCCGCGAGTGAAAGGGCAGCACTCAGGCCTCCGTATGAGCKGGCAAGGACAAGGCAGCTGTGAAASAGAGCSCTGAGTCTTTGGTACAGCACGGCCTCCCCAGGCCCCCAAGGTTCAAACCCCTTGTGACCTAACTGGCTTTGGACTCAGGCAGTCTTCTGCAGCTTAAGGGATGACAGGTCATTTCTGGCACTTTTCCCCCCTGCTGAAAGACAGATATTTTCTAGGTGTCAACAAAAAAAGAAAGAAAAAGAAATTCTGGATCCCAATCTATATCCTTGTTAAGCATTTAAAATATATCTTCTGAAGAACAGCTAACTGCTCTTTCATCAAACCTGCAAAGAGGGATTCTACCGTGACATTATAAGAAGACTGTGCTAAATGCTTTGACAAAAACCATGCACGCTCCARAATGAAATCTTATTTACTGTGGTGCTATTACAGTGCTAAATAAACAAACTCAGAAGGGCTGGTAGGATGTGGGCGGGTGAATAAATGAGCTTTGATGCTAATGTCAGTCAATGCTAATTCCTATCCTTTGAAGAAAGTGTGATAAACACAGCTGCCAGAACTGTGATCTCAAATTGCTCTAATTAAATTAAATTTTCACTAGAATGAAAGCAGATGAGCACCTTGCTTTGTTTCCTTTTTAGCTGGACTAATTCAGAGGATAATGACTTTCCAATTCTTTCATGACCAGGTAAGGAGGGTAAGGTTTGTTCAATATATATAAGGATCTGAGTATGCACAAAACTATTGTATGAAATTCTGTATTCATACTCCTTTTATTGTATTTGCTACTCAGGATTTGTATCTTAATTTAGAATCTGAGCTCTTCAAGGGGGAATTATCTGTACTGGCTGCTAAATTCTTTCTTCATAGAAATATGGGGAGATTTTATAAGTCCCTCATGTTTGTCTCTTAAGTAAGTTTATGTGTTAATAGTAAAAGACAGACAAGGGTGTTTCAATGGTTATGAACTATTTAACTGCTGATCATGGACTGAGGATAAGAAGTCACTGTAAAGAAAGACATCAAGGGAGAAAAGATAAACTGAAGACAGATGATCTCTGGATAATCCCTCATTTTTTGTCTCCTCCTTGTTTCAAAAACCACCTTGCTCTTTTTTGTAGATGGACTGAAAGATCTGTCATTCCAAGCTTTGCAATTTTACTTTGCAAATAAAAATTTGATTGGGCTCTAATCTGGATGGCTACTCTTTTTTGGGAGAGCTGAAAATGAAGCAGGGTGATAGATTATTTCAGTACTCTTTTTTTGTGTGTGTGTGTGTCCACTATTTTCTGAAGCAATCTGATTAGTTACAGAGAACAGCATAGCCAGAAGTAAATAACTGATATATATATATATATATATATATATATGTTTGCTTTGTGAGTGCTATTGATTTTAAATAACATGAGAGATCTGTGTCAGAATTTAATGCCATAAAATACAAATATGAATAGGTATACCCCTAGATTTTATATATAGAAATATTTTATTAATTTACAAAGATACCTTCTACYAGTGCCATCTATTAATTTCCAAAATGTGTTAATTATGGCAAATCGATCTGATGAGAAATTCCAGYCGTTACAGCAGCTCTTCCACGCTTAAACACTAGATGGCACTGAAAGACAGGAGCTGTGGCATGGAAAAACAGGTATTTAAATTTCTGGAGGTTCGTGTACTTTAGTGGAGGATCGCTGAAGCACAAATTATATCCTGTTGGTATATTTTATGAAAAAAGGGAAAGTGTCACAGGAATTACAGAAACTATATTACATGACTCAGTAGTCTCTTGAGCTGATAGAAAAAATCAGCACAATTAGAGATTAAATGGCAGAATATGATATTAAGCGACCAGGCCTGGCGGCAAAGTCCCTCTGCAGCCGGAGGGGATGGAGCTTTTCCTCTTCCACTTGCTCATGCTGCTTTGCAGGAAAGAAATCTCCTCTGAAATTCATATGCTCTCTCCCATTCACAGTTGTGCTCCTTGAGTGCAGCTCTAGTGTCAGACCTGTTASACTTAAAAACACCAACTTCCACAGCATTTCATGCTCTGATCCTACCTCTGTCTGACCAAACACAAGCTCTTGSGCTGATACAGGCGACATGCCACTAGTGTTTAGGATGAAGTCTGAGTCAAAACTCAAGATTATAATGAGCCTTTAATAAAAACCATGCTGAGTGAACTCCAGAGGAAGAACGAAGAGGGAGGGAGGGAGGGAGTTGGTGTCTCTGACTCAGGCTGCAAACTCTGACTCTCAAACCATCGACTGCCTGACCCGGGGTGTTTCACATGCTTCAGAGCGACTTTTAGAGAACCAATTACCCTCATGATGGGATGAAAGTGTAACAGCCTGTCACGTGCAAAGGATCACTGCAGATTATTMAATGTTTTATTCTGGTCTTAAAAATTACGAAGACATACTTTTATTCCAACTGCAAAAGCAAGCACTCAAAGGTTAGGAAACTCCACGTCTCTGAGCAACAGTGCAACCGTATTTCAGCCCATTCTGTGCACTAAATGAGGCAGAGGTCCTTTGGGACAAAATGGTATGCAATCATGTAATTAAAAACTAAAGCATATACACAAGACAGCGCAATTATGGCTGTAGCAAGCTTTTCCTAGCATTTCGGGACTGGATTTACCCATCTAGATTAAATTATTTTCTATATGTAATTCTATATTCAATATTAACTTTTTTTCAGAAGATCAAGGACGATCCATCGCATGCTCAGGGACACTGTGGGCTCCGCTGCAGGGGCCAGAGAAGGGATCTGCTTTACAGCCTCGGATGAAACTGTCCCGGGGCCGTGGTGGCCCATGCTGTGCCCTGGGTGGGCCTGGCTGCTGGAGCCATGGGCGAGGCTGAGGAGGTACCCTGGGCCCCTCATCACGCTCCTCTCGTCCCTACTGTTCCTGGCCTTTCTGCCATGTTCCCTGTCTCGCCCTGGTGCCAGAGACCCTCTGCGACCGCCTCAAGTTACAGGGCGGCTGCTGAGAGCGCCAGGTTTAGTTTCTTTACTTAATTCCTCCAGGGGAAAAAAAAAAAAAAAAACAAAAAACAAACAACCCAGACTTTCTGCTGGTAGCATTATGCTCGTTTTCTTTTCCTTATTGTAATTTTCATACACTGTGAYGAGAATTGTCTCAACCCTAGATGCGACTTTCTCTCTGCCTATATCTCTTTTTAAAACTGTGTGTATTAGGCTGTCGTTATTTGGAGAGTTTTAGCAAACCTCCATTCGCAGCACCTCCCCGACATAACCCCTGCCGGCTCACGGGGCTTGGGCCCAGGGACCCATCCCAGAGGGAGGACGGGGTCTGGGACAGGCCCTTAGGCGAGCTCTTCGCCCGCACCGCCCTGCAGCGGCGCCACGCTCAAGATGGCGGAAGGCAGGCGCCGGGCCGGGCGCCGCGCTCAAGATGGCGCCTCTCCCCACCTCCTTCCCCGCCCTCCCGGCGGTGACTTCCGGAGGGAGAGTGCGTCCGTCCCATGGTAACTGCGCCACGGTGGAGACGCCGCCGCCGCGGGGGCTGCTCGCTTCCTGCCGCCACCCGGGCCACAACAACGGGCAGCCGCCTCYGGGGCCCCGCCGCCGGCAGCCGCCAGGTACGTGCCGCCGGGCGGGCCAGTGGCTTTCCCCGCCCGCCCCCGGTCGTGAGGTGAGAGGAGCCCGCCGGGGCGGGCGGGCCCCGCGGGGCGGTCTCTCCGCGCCGCCGCTGAGGTGTGCGGCCCCCGCGGCGGGAGGGCGGTACCGGCCGCGTCAGCCGCAGCCGGCTCCGGCGGGCACCCGGTAGCTCGGCGCGGGCGGTGGCGGGGCCCCTCAGCGCGGCGCGGGGCGGCAGGCAGCCCTCCCGCCTCTTGTCCGCCGGGCTCGTCGCTGGGACGGCTCCCCCCGCCTCCCGCTCCTCAGGGCTCCGGGCCCCCCGCCCCGGCCCCGTCTCCGTGCGGGAGGCGGCTCCCCCCGCCTGCGCTTTCGAGTAGGTCGGGCCGGCGGCTTGGGGAAGGCGGCGGTGGCCCCGTGCTCCGCCGGCAGCTGTAGCGGGGAGAGTAACCCCCTCGCCTAGGGGTAGCGCTCCGGAGGGCGGGCCCGCCGCCGGTGGGGCGCGCCCCGGGGCCCTGTGCCCGCGGGATGCCGGCGTCTCCTCAGCGGGGGAGGGAGAGCTCTCGTTGGGGCGGAGGGGTGCAGCGGTCATGGTTGCCCTTTCAGCCGCTGGGCAGCCGGCGATGCCCTTCTGTCTTCTGAGCCTTGTTTTAAAACATTATGTAAAAATGAATTATGTTTTTACGTTCGCTTCTGAATCTTTGTGTTTATTTTAGTGGGAGCTGGGGCCTTTGTTTTTTTAAAAGGTGTCTAGGCACCTAACTTTTTTCATTCATTATGGACTGAAATATGATCAGCCTTTCGTGTGCTTTTGGTCTTTGTTCACATATATGCTTCTTGTAGTTTATTTGTTAGGAGCAAAGACTGTGAGAACATAAGGTCTACAGGCAGTGGTTTCTAAAGGGGTACTCATGTGGCACCCTTTGCCTTGGGAAATTAAGTTACGGTAACTCCTGTCTTCAGTCTGCACAACCGTGTGTTCTGAYAAGCTGCTTAAGCATTGCTTCCAGTGGTGGTGGCAAACGCTGGAGATGTCTGCCTTAATGGTCTCTCCAATATGTTTGTCCAGAAATATGTACATTATGAATAGCGCACAAGCCTCTTCAGTTTCTGGATCCAGTGCAAGTAACCAGTTACCRTGTTGTCAGTGATGGCCTCTGCAACCATTGCAATTAGGTAACACTGTATTCTGCTTACAGAATGGGTTAGCTCCCGTGTGAAGGACAGCTCAGCTGGTGGTTTCTTCCCACCTTTCTCCTAGTGGAGGAGGAGAGGATACGAGAAGTTTAATTGAAAACTTCTGTGAGGAAGGCAATAGAACACTCCGTCTGTTTTCTCAGTCTCTGGATAAGATTGAAAAATATGATTTTGCAGAATAGTTGATGGTTCACRTTGTATGTCAGCAAATGAGAGCCAGCTCTTTTCAGGAGAGGGATGAAGAGCTGTAGCTACTCAAAGTGTGTCTGTAGCGTGCGTGTATTTAAATGAACAAAAACTGTCTGATCAGAATTGCAAGTAGTTTGTTATAGAATATCTGGCATAGACAAGCCTATAAAATAGTAACAAACACTTAGGATAAGGCATCCAAATTGTTAATGGGCTTATAAATGTGCTCAGATTTAAAAGTGTTGACTAGTGGAATTGCGGGGGAATAAAGGTGCAAGAAAGCAGTTGGGACAGATAGGGACTGGGAGGAAGATGGGATTTCTTAACCAGGTAAAGGGATAAGAGCCGAAGCAAATAACCTGCACTGATGGAGGTGGAAGAGATCTAGTGTGAAACAGCGAAGGGATGGTACCAATCTTTGGAGTGGGGAAATATGTATTAGGAAAATATAAATACTTAAAAAATCAGCATTTATTGACTCTTGTGGCAAAGTTTGTAATCTTAATCTCTTAAGTTTGTAATCACAAAGTTGTTGACTCTAACAAATAATGCTTATAAACATTCACAGTATGTTATAATTTTTATAATGTTCACAAGTTGTATTTATTTTACATATATTTACATTTTACTCTGAATGTAAAATAAGTATGACTTGTGCTTCTTTAGTTGCTCCCAGAAACTGCGACTAATATTGGGATGCTGCTGTGCTGATTACTGAATGTACAAGTGAACTACTATACAAATTAAAGAGGCAAACAAACATCCAGGGGCTTTTTTTGCTTAAGTAATTATCTTTAAATGTTAAAGTAAGAAAACACAACAGCTTTTGACACTAGCATTCTTTTTAGCAATAGGATGGTTGAACTACGCCATGATTGTGGTATAAAATACTTTGGAAGTCATTAAATAGAAGGGAAAATAAAATTCTGCAGAAAGATTTATTTCCTCCTTTACAGCGAAGTGAGTAATATCCTGTAGTAATATAATAGCCTAGTTTGAGGACASAGTTATTTTGAGATTAGAAGCTTAAATGTGTATGTCAGTTAAAAGCAGATGGATGTTGAAATTGGGACCTGATACTATAGCGGTGCAAAATATGGAAGACTGCATTAGGATTTGAGGCTTTGTAGCACAGCTCAGGAGGGTTGGGGTTTTTTCCCCTTTTGGGGATGTAGGGAATAAAATGCAAGGATTGGGTTTTCCATGGGTTTTTTTTTTAACCGTCTGTTGAACTCATTGTAACAGAGTTAAGGTTGTTTGCGGGTTGTATAATGTGATAAATAAGGCTGCGCCGGTGACTGTGTGCCTTCATGGAACCTGGGAGAGAGTAATGTCGGTGGCTGGGCTTTCCTGTGTATAGAGCAGTCAGTACCTTTGCTTCAATTTGATTGCCTTCTCTTGCTCAGTACTGCATGAGAGGCATGACTTCAGGACAAAGCTTATTCTCTATTTTTTAGCAGACAGGCTTACAACATTGCTGAGGAAGTAGGGTTTTTCCCTTAAAATGATTTTTTTCCTCACTCCTTCTTTCCGAATCTGCTACCATTGCAGATTCCTGACTCTGCTGAAGAATACCATGTGAAGCTATTTTTGACTGATCAGAGAATTACTGTAGCAGGGACAAAAGGCATTGATGGGGGAGAGTGGTCCCAAGCAGCCTTGAGAAGAAAGAGATGGAATTCAGATTAGTAGCCTCCAAAAAAATCTTGCCGTAGAAGAGGTGAAAAATAAGACTATAAAAGAACAAAGGTAAAAAGAACATGTGAAAGCACTTAGTTCTCATAATGTTACCCTTTCCCATGAGGAGGCTTTTTGAATGGCTTTCATAGTAATGTTTCTCATATGTTGACCATAGATTTGAGCAGTAAGCTTTACTTTCTCTCTAAGCCTTTAACAGAGATGATTGATTTATTAGCTTTGATAGAAGTGTAGGAAAGTATAGAATTACTTTCAAACTTTGAAATACATAATAAGCACCTCAGATAATTAGGAAGCTTACAACTATCTCTCTTTAAAGTGATCAATGGTATTAAGTTGGTTTGGTAACCATGGCTATTTTCTTGTTCAGTGACCGTATGGTATTTCTGAGTTTAGTGTGACTTCCTGTGAGCAGTTTTTACAAAGTCAGCTGGGCTTTGGTGTGAAGTGCAGCAAAAATTAAACACTATGGGAAGGTGTGAAAATGTTCTTATATTAAAAAAAAAAAAAAAAAAAAAAAAAAAAGCAGGTTGCTTTTCTGCCCTAAGAAAGCAGGCTGCTTTCACTTTGGTGTAAGTGTGGATTGTAGCCTCTAAATCATACATTCGGTGAGACACTAATGCTGAAATTGTCAAAACATGTAACTACTGCTTGTTTGACACTAAAGTTTTTAATACAAATAACTATTAACAGATCAATGTTTTCTTGTAAACAAAATACTTTCTAACTTTACTGTAAAAATGAGACCCCTGTTACAGTAACTTACCATTTTAAAGGGGTCTCTTCTTGAGGTGTGATACACTAACACTGTTGTTGCATGTGTCTTGACATTAATAGAACAGCCACATGAAATTTCCATCTGAATTCTGATTTTTGAGGCTTGCAGTAGTCAAAGTGTGAATTTTATCTGTTACATAATTTCTGGAACACCAAATCCAACAAGTCAAGAGCTTTTGAGAAATGTTCTGGGCATCAAGGAACACAGTCTAGCTGGGTTGGTGAAAACTAGAAAACGGAGAGGATTCCTTGGTTGGGAAGCCCTGAGCTGTGTCTGAAGCAATTTTATGAAGGTGAAAGGTGTGGGTTTTAAGCCCTTTACTCTCTGCTTATTAATAGCATTTTAAATTGCTCCACGGGAGATTCTTCAGTATGCAATATTAACAGAAATAAATCTGGCTGGAAGAGTTGTGGGGAAGGAGAACCGGTGTCAGATGGTGAACCGGGAAGGAAAAGATCTAAAAGTGGAAGCAATTGGGCCAGGTGAGTGGGGCAAAGAAAAGCAAGGAAGGAGGTGTTGGGAAACGGAGTGGGGCGAAGCCAGGGTCGTGGGAGACTAGAGGTTGCTAGTGGTGATGTAGGTTAGCATAGACCTTGCAGGAATAAAGTTTTCTGGGGAGGGAAGGTGGCATTGAGGAGAGACAGAGGGAGGAGCTGGTTGGTATATAGGCAGGAAAGTACCACTTGAAATTAAGTAAAAATACGTCTGAAAGGAGTGGCAGGCACCAGAATAACAACTAGTGACTGTAAGGTGCATGGTCTCAGAGTGTGTGGATGGAGATGAGCCYGTCCCTGTGAGGGGAAACCCGAGTGCTGAGGTGGGGAACTGAGGGACTTGTGGTATGGAGACAGCTTAAGGCATGCGTCCCACAATGAGAGGAGCTGTACGGGTACCCTCAAGAGGGACATGGTAGGGTGCCGTGCTGGGTGTCCTCACTGGTGCAGAGCCCAGAGTGGCGGTCACAGTGTGCTCAGCTTACAGCAGCTGTGAATGAAACACTCTTTCTGCCTTCCCTGTTCTTATTCTGCCCCATCTTTATCCTCTATGGTAGAGGTGGAAAAACTTGCTTTCTGGTGGGTTGGTATAGTCAACCTATGACTGGAATTAATGTTAGCCTTCTGCATTCAAGTCTCTGAAGAAACGTCCTTGCTGTGTATCTTAATCTATTGCATTGTTGTTTTTGTAGAAACAGACAAACGCAGCATGATAAAACCATTCTTGTGCTGTCTATAGTACAACATAACTCTTGTGCTATGTAGCACAAATTAATAAAAATTACTAAATTAAGCCATAACTATTAGCAGATGGATACTGTGTTTTAGTCTTGTATAGTCTCTCCTTGTTAATGAACTTGACATGCAGATAAAATGGGAAGGAGATAGCTCTGGCTTTAATAGGAGGAAATGTTTCCCTTGCCATCTGAAAACACTTACGTTCCTGGGTGAAGCATGCATGCTCAGCAATAGTGCTTTCTTGTCCAGAACCATAGCATTTAGAAATTAAACTGTTGTTTTTCCTGGATTGTCAAGAACCTCAGCCCCCCCTAAAGCTTTACTTCTTTACCTTCTGTCTTTATGTAACCAAGGTTGGTCAAGGGCTGTAAACAGCCTTGTTTTAGACTTCCTGGTATTTCTCTATGCCATTGCCATCCTTGCATGTGATAAGACATGCCTGTTGGAGATGTATCAAGGAGTAAATCTCAAAGGCAGTAAGTTTCRTTACCACAGCTAATAATACTGTGCTCGTGGCTTGCTTTTCAAAAGTATTGCATTTGCTGTTTTCCCCCAGTGTTTGAAGAGAGTATCGATGAGCATTGTTTGAGGTTTGAATGTTTAAGTAGAGCAGCATCATCTTCCTGTGACTTGCATGTGTCTGATCAGTGAGTATGTTTTAAAAATATTTTAGACATAAAATGACTAACTTAAGAAATCGGTTCTTTCAATGCGTATCTCTTTAAGGCTTCTTTACCAATGTCATTTTTAATTGTATGTGTAACATAAGAATTTTTCTATGTTTTAGCTTAGGGAAGATGCATTCACCACTGATACGTGTTCAAGCTGCCTTTTGTGAAGGGCTTGTCTGTGATTAAATATTTATACACAGGATGGAGCATCAGTAGTGAGATTTGAGAAGACACATTTTCTAAACACAAAATCCATTCTACCTGGAATGTGAGTGGAATGATACAGATCAGATTGCACTTGGCTTCAGGGTAGTGCTGGAATTAAAGCTGGGGTTTTCAGGGTTTGTTGTTTTTTTGGGGTTTTTTTTGGTGAGGCCTCATCTGCGGTCTTCTGAGTTTTGCACTTTCCTATTAATTGTAAGACATGGTGGGTGCTTGATACCTATAGACTTAGACTGAAGATGCTTCTATACTTGATATGAACTTAAAAGACTTTCTTAGGAATTTTTTCCCCTTTCCGTTTGCTGAAAGTAGTTGCTATGCTCAGCAATACAGCTGAGAGGATCCATTTCTAAAGGTAAAAATATTTAATATTGAAACACCCTTGTTGGGCAGCAGTTCTTGAAGTTGCATAAAAACTGGGTGATGTGAAGATATCTTTGGGTGGGAGGAAGGAAGAGGGGGATTTTGAGAACTAAGTAATTAATTAAAGATTGCTGCAGTTAACGATGTTTTGGGCTTAGAAAATTATGGAGTACTATGCCACATAGTTTGAATATGTAAGTAAGTTAAAATATTTTCTTTAATACATACGCTATTCAAAATAATTATATTAAGCTGAAGGGAATTTTTGCCTCTTGAAATAAACTTTACCCTAGTCTTAAACATATGTTCTCACTTATTGTTGATAGCTTCTTTAATACCATAAAAAATTACAGCAGGTATTGCAAGAATTCAGTAACTTAATCTTAACCCTTTGAAGTTAAATCATGCGAGATGTATGTCATGCTGATACCTTTATAAAAATATAATAGAATTAAAACCAAGATCATTATTAAAACTAAAAATAAGATCATTAATATAGTTTACAACTCCCTYCTGTGACAGTGAAGTCTTAAGATCCTGAATGGTCCTAGAAGTTTTGTGGGCCTGAATTAATTTTCTTTGATGGTGAAACTTTACAAAATGAAAAAGCAAGATTTGTATCAAGGTTTTTGGAGTATTGTATTTGTAAATGTATCATTGTATAATAATGCTTATACATTAAGACAGCTGAAGAAAGTGTTATGGTTGACTATGAACTGTAACTGACTTTTTTTAATGTGTAACTGCTTAACTGTTGTACCAGTAAACTGTTTTTCTCTGCTTAATCTGCTGTCAAGCAAAGCCAGTTTAAGATCAGCTGCAAACTCAGTACTTTGGCAACTTGTTCTCTGTTAAAAAATGGTAGAGATGGCATTAGTGGGAAAACAATTACTTGCTTTGTAAGTAGTGCTGTTGAGTTATGACTAAGTATATTGATTTACCTGGCCAACAGAAACTCAGAATTTTTTTTTTTTACGGCCTTTCCATGAGAGGGTCACATGGCTGTTTGTTATTGCCTTGGATATGGTTGAGTTCTACAAACCAAACTGCTTTCTGGGAAAATGGAGAGGGTTTTAAATTATTTTTTTTTGCAAATAGATTTTGATCACTGATGTGTAATGGTGGATGGACTGGGGGGGGGGCTTGTCCCTCTCTTCTTACCTTTTTAAAATCTGTTAATTTGCAAAGCTCTGTAAATTCTTTGTCACAGCTTTACCAATAACATATACAATAAAGAGGTTATTGACTTTCAGAAACATATGAATTTCTAATCTTTTTTTTACTATCTAGGCAGGACAAACTAGCATCTGTTTGCTTGTGCCAAACACATTTTTGTTTTTTCTTAATTTGACATCTTTTCCTCTAACCCCCAAAGGCAATTTCAATTTACTGTTCAGAGTTCCTTCCTGCRTTTAGAACTTAGGCTGCTAAATCTGTAAAACCCACAAACTGAAGCTGTAATAATGGGATTATGAGACACTGAGGCTTCTTCCTACTTTTGAGGTCCAACAGTAATTAACAGAGCTCCCTCTTGCCCACTCTACCTTTCAGTATTGCTCTCACTGTTTCAGGGAAGGGTCCAGTGACCACTGCCTTAGTGTCAGATGATCCAAGTTAAAATTTAGTAAACTGGTAATAGTGGGTCTGAATGATATCCCAAAATGATAATACTGCTTTGCTCTTCAAGGCTTAATGCCAGCTCTTTTGTCAACCCTGTTAAGAGGATGTTCTGTGGTATCTTGTTTGCCTTTACTGGAAACTTGTGTTCATATTGTTGTTACAAATTTTCTCCATTGTATTACAGCTCTAAGCAGAATGACTGGGGCAAAGTAGAAAACAGAAATATAGTAAGAGAAAAGATTGAACAAAGTAGATATTTTGGTAGTTCTTAATAAGATGTAGTTAGATCTTATGTGTAAGCT
Source organism: Oceanodroma leucorhoa (assembly GCA_030449065.1). NCBI lineage: Eukaryota > Metazoa > Chordata > Aves > Procellariiformes > Oceanodroma > Oceanodroma leucorhoa. Next base: position 1,180,595 of record JASVER010000043.1, read on the forward strand.
GCTTCTGGGTAGTCTTCCATGAYTTACTATTTAGTGTAATAAAACATGGGCAAAAACAAGCACTCGTAGTTATTGCATGGAGAAGGGCAGGTGGGGGTGGTAGGAACTGATGTAGCAATTTTGTTCCAGTGCTTAAATTTTTCTTTCTCACAGTTACCTTCTTTCAGTGAATTTAGACTTGTATAGACTAGCTTCCTGAGAGTCTATCTGTAACAATATCAAGTAGTTTTAGTTATAGACGTGGCTGCCATGTGTAACAGCTGTGCTCTTACTGTGGGTAACGTTCTAGGTTGGGATGACAGCACGTGTTGGGAAATACAAATCAGAACTTCCTACTACCGCATGCAAGCCCAGTAACATGGTCTTGCTTTCTCCTCATGTGTTCATGGCATAAGAGTATACAATTTGCTAAGCCAGCAGAAAACTACTGGCTTAGGTTAGCTTTCTGGTTGGCAAGTTGAATGAGTTCAACACATGATCAGATGTACAGCAGCATGATTGGTACGGCTCAACCAAAACAAGAGGCAAGAGACCTCATTTAGCACTAATGAGGTATTTGGTGGTCAGTTAGATTGAAACAATCTGTAACATAAGACTTTGTTTTCCCAGTTTACCAAGCTGCATTATTGATAACTTGAATGTGAGGTGCTGCTGGGTGTTTACTAAATTAGGGTGCATACAACTAATAAGAGCTGAGTGGTGAAAAAATTGTGAGAAATCAATTGGTTACAACCTTTTTGGAAAAGATTTGGATGAACCTTTTTTCAGAAAAATATTTAAAATTTCATACTTTCATTAAAGTATGGATTTCTTTCTATAAATTTGGTTAAGAGCACATATTGGCTGAGAGTTCTGACACTGAGACAAAGTTATTCTAAAATTGTTTAATATAAAGATTAAAAGGTAAATGTGGTTAAATAATGAAAATGCATGGTACAAAGGCATTATACTGTGCAACATGTATAAGCAAGCTGTTTACATTACTGTGTTCCTGTCTATAGAGATATTTTTTTTTCTACAGGGCCAGCTCTTCCTCTGTATCTGTTCAGGAATGTTTGATACTAAGGGCATCCTCTTATACTTACTTGCAATTAAGATAGTGTACTTCTGTAATAGTTTATATGATGATAAGAAGAATAAGGAGTTGGCCTGCTACTGAGTAAAGAAATGTAACATGATGCTGAGAAAACTGTATGTTTAGTGCACTTGTTGCTTCAGATTTATCTTTATTGCAGGATAAGCTGCGGTTATACCTGACCCCAGAAACAGAAGTGTAGGAACTTTCCTTAGATAAGGAAAATAATGAAGAACACTTATAAAAGTGCTAATTTGAAAAGCAGGTGAAATTCAAACAAGGTTATTTTGCTTCACCTGGTTCCTGGTCGCAGAACCATTATCCGTTTCCATGTTGACAGATAAGCTCTTTAAAGAGGGGGAGAAGCCAAGCCAGTACCTGTATCGAAGAGGGGCAGGTGGAAAAGAACCACTAGAGAACTGGAGACCACTTGCAAAAACATTGCAACAAATATGAACTATTACTTACTATTTGGTAAGCTCTTCAAGGAAAAAGTATAAAGGTGTTAAATATAAATGTGGATTTTCTCAAAACAAAATTCACAAGCAGTGAAATCTCCTTTCACGATGTGGTATCCAGTCTTGTTTGGGAGGAACAAATATGTTTGTAGCTTAATGAGCTATTCTAATGATTTTGTCCGTATGAAAAACAAGGAAATGTTTCTCTAAATACCGTAAAGTTGGTGAAAAATCTTAAATAGTTTTGTGGATCACTGTCAGACCAGAGGATGTCTAGACTGCATGGTCTCTGTGGGGTTCTGTCACTAATTTCGACTTAAGTGAAACATTAAGGCTATGCAATATTAGCAGCAGATGGTACCAAGCTAGGAATTGCTGTAAGTGTGTTGGAAAACATGGTTAGGGTTCAGAATGATTTGAAGAAAGTGAGGAAGCAGTCTGAGGAAGAATATGCCTTTTGGATAAGGACAAGACTCAAGTTCCTCCGTTTACTGATCATCTCTGTACAAGTAGATAATGGGGGAGTAGAATGACTTTTGTACAAAGGACGTGGGGATGTTGCAGTTGAACTGGATGTGATTCTGTTAACACAGATGTTGCAAACAAGTCGGATGTACTGTGATATGTAAGCAGGATAACTTTCCATAAATCACGTGACAGTCCTTCATTCTAGGCTTAAGCATTTCACTTCAAGAAAAGCCAGAGTACTTCGAGAGGTTATAGAGGAAAGTAAAGTGAAAAAAGTCTTGAAAATATAATTATTTTAATCACAGAAAGATTTAGAACTCTTTGCCTTAAAGAACAGAAGACTACAGGGAGGAGGAAGAGTTATCTTCGGGTGAGATATAAACAAGAAGAGAGGAGAACATTTTTCACTCTAGCCACTCTACCAGTGGTTCTGTTGTCAATGTGCTTAAGCTGCAGCAAAGATAGTGGAAATGGACACTAGAAAAATTGCGAACCACTGGAACAGATTGCTTGGGAAGACTGTGGTATTTCCATTTGTAGAGTGCCTTATAAGGCACAGATTAACTATGTCTAGACCATGCTTTTCTCCTCCAGTCCTGCGAGGGTGTATTAGCTGATTTATTGAGCTCCTTTCCAACCATTATTTTACAGTATTAGAAAATCCTAGAAGGGCTTCTAGAAAGCAGGGGCATACAAATTAAAAAGGTATCAAAGTGGTTAATAGCATTGGGCCCATGTTAATCACTTTCTCATTTTGTGCTAATGGGTTTTGCTATCAAAATCGCACATCTGTACTCCCTCATTTCCACTCCCTGCTCTTCAAAGAAAAGTAATACTGCATTGGGGGAAGGGGGGAAATACTTTTATAAATCCTCTGGCTCACTTCCATTTCGTGATGGTAAATATCTTCCAGTTGATACACTAAGTGTATATTGGTGGCTACAACCTTCCAGGATCATCTTTCTTCCCCATACAAAATTGCTCTGGGGACAAGGGAAAAATTAGACTGTTCAACCCCCATGGTAAGTTTGATATCAGATTCTGAGATTTCAGGCTGCTTTGCTCATTACTCCGAGTTAAAGTTAAGATATAAAATAAAACWTTCCCTCATTAGCAGATACCAGCCTTTATCTTGCATGCCCTTTTTCCTAAAACTGGCAATTAAGATGCATGAATAAGAGTCAGTGTAGTCTGGTAGGAGGAACTTGGGCCTGGGAGACAGAACTGTCAGCATCTTAATCTTAGATATGATGTTGAATTATGATTTGCTGAAGGGCATGTTTAATTCTTGGCCCTGTTTTCCACACACAGAATGTAATGCTGTAAGGATTAATTTTTGTCTGTAGCTACAGAGATGAAAACTCAGACATGTATCTCTTTCTGCATTAGAAGTTAGTATGTAAGCCCAAGGTTTTCATTCGTGRATTCTTAGGTTGTGTTTGACTTCTGCTACAGTATCTTCAGGTTAAATAACAACCGTTTAAAATTTTGGTAGGTTAAAAATACCTATCACAGTAGAATTTACTGTGGTATTTTCCCTAGTCTTTGTATATGGAAAATGCAGCCTCTTGTTTTCTTGCTTTGCATTTTTTTCTTCCTCACTAGTTGTTCGGCTCCGTTCATGATTTATAAGCGTACAGAAAGCTTGCAGAATTTAAATTTTATTGGAATCCCAGTTCTGTATATTACGTAGCTTTTCTAAGTGAGGAGGCTGCATCAGTATAAACTGATTTGACTTTTAGCATTGTTATAGCAATACAACTATCCTATGGATTTCTTTTTTAATTTAAGTTCCTTAAGAGGCTGGGGGCTATGCTAGTATGACTTCATTCTGGTTCGATAAAGCAGCAGTGTTGAAGAGTGAAAGGGCTTGTGGGGTCTTTAGGGTAATGAAATACCTTTTTTAAAACTGGTAGCATCAGACTGAAATCCCTGCGGGCTTCTTTTTGCAGGTGTGGGTTTTAAGCTAGGCCTCCACTGACGTTTACATTCAAATTACGTTCAAAAAACGTGTGGATGAGGTGCTTCAGGACATGGTTTAGTGGGCATGGGTGCTGGGTTGATGGTTGGACTCGATGATCTTAGAGGTCTTTTCCAACCTTAATGATTCTATGATTCTATGATTCTAAATTTATTATTACAGTGTCACCCTCCAGGGTTTATAGTTCCTTCAGTGAATTCTTTGTGAGAGAACTGGCATCATTTTTTAAAAGGTTTTGTTGAATTCTGGTTTCCACAGCACAAGTTGCCATGGATATATCAGGTTCTTAATGTTTGTTTACAGAGGAATGAGGTAGAGAAGGTTCATGCTAGCTATTTTCAAATGAATGTTCTGCATCCAAATGATGCTGTTCTCATTGGGAGTTAACTGGCCAGTGAACGTAAATTCTACTGTCTGCTTTGAAAATGGATTAAGTTCACTTTGGAATGAGTTACTGCAGAGATGTTCATGTGTATATCTTTACTTTGCACTAGCTTGTCGGTTGTTCAGGTTGCTTTTTTCCCTCTGCAGTAAAATGAGCCTGCTGATTTTGTGTGCCCTGCAGTACTTTGGAGTACTGTCAGTCAGCACTTAAATAGGCAGACAATGTATATGCATTATTGCAGTGCCCAGGAACTGAGGAATGCAGCATTGCCACTGTAAAACCTACTGTATTTCGTGCATCTTCATGAAGCAAGGGAGAGTCCTAGACTTCCTGTGATCTGGGAAAAGAGGATGGGKTTTTTTTCTGGCTAAAAGCTGGCATAACAAGGAAATTAAACCATAAAACTCCTGCGTGCATAGAACAAATGTCAGGAGAGACTACTTATATAATGCAACACTTGAAGTATGTTTCTGGTCAGTTCTCTGCCTTCTAAACCATCTGCTCTGCTCCTTCCTAACTACTCGTTTACTGTTCTCCTCTTCCCAAATAAGGATCACAAAGATGAATGTGTTTGTTTAACCCCTCAAATCTTGATTAAGAAATATGGACTGCAGACTTTTAAGCCCATGCAAACTACCTGGACAGCACACCAGACTGTGCTGTTAAGTAACCACTAGAAAAAGTATACAATTAAAACAGAAGTCAAACATTAACTTGCTGCTTTCCCAGGTCACACTGGAAGAGGCATGAGCAGACATGTTTGAAAGCTGAAGAAAATGAACCATATCTTTGTTATAGTGAAGATGCAAGTAGACTAAATACTGCTCATGTCTTATTCTAAGCTGTGCAGTCCTAAAGGACAAGGCGAACAACTGCTGCAGGACACATGATTAGGTTTTTGGTCAAATAAGCCAAAGGAGAAGTCAAGAGGCAACATAGTGGAAAAGAGTGAAAAGGTGAATGTCCTCATGTAGAAGGTGAAAGATGAGTAAGGAATAAAAACACCTATTAAAGAAACAGCTCTGTAGAAGATAGATGACCACTTTTAATGGGGCAAAAGAAACAATTAGCAGCAGTTTTCTTGCTAAAATTGAGCCGTGTGTACATGCTGTGATAAACTTAATTCTGGAACTCCACAGCCACAATGGCTCTGTCCCCTTCCACTTCATAATCGAAGGCAGGCTTCTTGAGCAGGGGAGAAGCCTGGGCATGATCTTCTATTGAAGATCTTCTGTGTAGCACAGTTCAGTGTACCAATCATTTCCCATACTAGCTCTACTGTCAACCTTGTTTTAAAGTTCTCTCACATGTTAAGCTTATTAAAGGTAGTTTGACAGAAGTGTGATAGTCTTATACCTTGTGTGTTCCACCAACCTGAAATGTCTCTACAAAGGAGTGTCTTGTGTATTTTAAATTGTGGATTTAAATACACACCCTCAGTGTGCTAATTTTAGTGCAGTACATCTGAGCTGAGTTTCCAAACGGAGGTAACAAGATGTTCTAGGGGTTTGGTATCCATAGCAATAGCCAGAGAGGTGTCTTTGTGAAGTGATAGGTACAGAGATAGATGCGTTAGAAACTATGACTGTTAATAGAAGAGCTCTTTCATTGCTTTTATAGATGTGGTGCAAAATATCTGAAATGATTCATGCAAGATAAATACCGCTTAGCAGCCACCACCACATATTCATTTTCCATTCAGAATCTGAAACACATATTCTGTACTTTCTGCACCTGTTTGGGAGATGCAGTTTAGTTGGGTCCTTCCTTGTAGCCAAACATCCAGTCACAAGTGTGTGTCAGGGAGGGAACCTTTATCTTGCAGAACAGCGAGGCAGGCTGTAGTCTAGTTTTCTTGGACACAAGTTCAACTTCTTTGGGAAGAAAGTGGGTATGGATTTGAAGAGGCTAGTATCACATGTCTAAGATTAAATGATGTTGTGAGAATAGTCACTGGAATCACTGAGAAGCAGATTTCTAGCTTTGGGTTTTGAGGCCTGATAGGTATGGCTCCCCTTGCTGCCTCTGTTATAGCCTATATACCACAAAGGTGCAAATTCAGCAGGATGTTGTAAAATCAGTGCTTGGGGATGAATGCCTTTTGCAGTCTATGCTTATTATATTAGGTGGTGTCTTAACAATACCAAACTGTTTCTCCCCTTGGTAATCACCAGTGACCAAAGGCTCCTGGGTTAGTCTGCTTATATGGCAGTTCAAGCCTATTTTCCAAGTAGATTTCTAGGTAAAAGCCACCTTGTATTTTTTTTCTAATCATCCCGTATGTCTATTTTCCATACTTGGAAATTGTGCTGTAGACAGAAAAGCCACTTGGGCTAGTGATGGGAAGAAAACCCAAAGTGCTATATACATCTGCTGGATTACCTCATTTTCCATCAATCCTCTTGGCCCGACCCAACAGCTAGCTTCCAAAGCTGACGTTACCAGCCATCAAGATCCTAAATGTTCACAGAGCAATCTCTATTAAATGTTTTCCGATTAACCCTTAATGCACAGTGCGAAAATGCCTCATATGCAGTGTGTCGGGGGGGCAAAGAAGGAGGTTGTTCTCTTATTCCAAAAGGGGTGATTGCTCCTGTGAGTGTGTTGATAGGAAGGAAGCTGAGCAGCCACCTTGTTCTTAAGCTATGCTTGCCTCCAGATTACTGTTCTGGAACAGCTCATGTGATATGAGGTGTATTTTGAACTAAACAACCAAGTAGATGAGGCATTAAAGTGAGAATGCTCAATCTGTGGAAAGTGTTAGGTTCTGCTTCACTGGGGAAGACTTAATATTTATCCGTTTTTTCCTCACAGTGTGTTCACATAAAAAATTCCCTACCTCATGAGAAATTGAAGCTTGTTCAATGAGCCAAACCAGTCTTAATATTCTGAATTTATGAGACTTAATTCTTCAGTATTGTTGTTTCTCCATAATCTCCTTTAGATGTGATTGTTTTCCTATGAGAGAGGAACGAATGTGTATTACTGTTTAGTACCTTCACTTTTGGGAAGTTTATCCCAAACCATAGGTTAGGTTTAAAACTTAAAGTTCCCCTTGTGTGCAGATGGGATGTGGGAATCTCCTCTGAGAGCTCATGATTTGCACTTATATGCTGCTTTGTGCAAACAGTACTTGATAGCAGGAACTTCTCTCCAACCGTGTTGTTGCAGGGATTTGTTATTCTTGATCTCTGGGGGTATTGCTTGTTTGATCCACGTGCTCTTTATTAATCTTCTGTGCTGAATGCCTGAGATAAATTAAGATAGGTAGGTATGCTTAGTTTAATAAATGAAGGCATTYTTGTAACTATTTGAAATTTCAAAAGAGAACCTCTTTTCTGGCTAGAGCTGTGTATGTGACTGTTCTGTAAGGCTGACAGGTTTTGAGAAAATTCATACTGAGAAATGGTATTTTTATGGTTAGATTCTTGAAGGGTGTGGCTGAATTCATACAGCTCAGTCTCTTCTCTCATATAGTTATTTCTCTTATGTGAATAAATGTTATATCTTGATTTTCTCTTAAAGTGGTGAAGAGCAGGTGCGTGGATTTACAAAAGAAAGAGGAATAAGAAACTATTCTTAACATACTTTTTCATTCACACTTAAATAGCTGAACTATTTAATCATGTTGGCTGTTGCTTTCAGAGGTAGCGTAGCTGAAACTCTAAGAAAGAATTCTTTGCTTCTGGTGCTCTTGATGTGATGTCCATCATCTATAAACCTCAAAGTCGTGACCAAGGGAGAGACCGAAGACCTTGGATGCCTTTTATGTTGGTTTGGGGTTTTTTTGTGAAACATAAGTGTAGTAGTCTAAAGTATAATTTTTTTCCTGTATTATTCCTTTCTCCTCCTTTTCGGATTAACAGAAAAACATTTATCAGCTACTTAATACTAGAATTCTGTCTTGTAATTTCTGTAAAAGGACCCTCTTAAATATGTGAAATGAATTGAATTACTGTAAGCATGTGATGTTTTTGTGAAACTGAAAAAAGCATACAAAAAGTTACTCTTTTCAATGACTTGACATGCTAGAGAGAAGGATGTCTACACAGGGAGAGTTCTACATACTTTTGAGAGCACGGCAAGAATGTTGGTGTTCATAAGTAAACTTTGCACTTTCAAATAAAGTGGCAATGTGTTTAGAATTGATTTAGGAGGCCTACTTCCTGGGTGATCAATGATCTATAACCTTTAATTTCTTGCTATATATCGATTTTTACATATTTTAGGGAATAAACAATTTCTTTTTAAATGACTGAATCTCAACTTTTCTTTTTGGATTTGAACTTGTGCATTTGGTATCGCCTCTCAAGCAGGTTGTTTGCTCTGTTTTATACGTTCCTGGCTAAATAACGTGTACATCCATGTTAGGGGTGAGTACTGGAAAGTCTCTGCTAGGGATTTCTTAACTCTGGAAGTGCACAGATGGCTTGCTAACTCTCCTGTCCTAGGAATAGTTGTTACATGCACACTCTGGCATTCTTGCAGAAAAAGAAACTGTTAAATTTTGGGTTATAATGGTCTTGAAGAGAATGCTGTGAAATGCAAATATACGTTACTAGYGTATTGTATGTATTATAATGACTCATACTTAGCAAAAGACTCTGGCTTGCCTCAATCTACATAGCTGTTGTTAAACTTTTATTTCTTTTCCCTGATATTTTAGACTTTTTAGCAGCTGTCATTAATTGTGTGGTTGAACAGTTTCAATGCTAGTTGGAAACAGGTGGTGCGTGCTCTAAATATATTGAGATACAGATGATGGTCAACAGTGTTTTCACTGAAAATGTAGATATTTGTGTCAGCCTATGTTGATTTTGTTTTAACAGAACTTTGATATTCTTTGTTGTGGCAAAGTATGTACAAAGTGTTCTAAAACGAATTTAGGGGTAAAATGTTGCTGAAACATCAGTTTGTTGTAGATTGCTAAACCTGTGCAAAACCAGCATAGAATTTGCTGGTTTTAATTGTAGAGGGTGTGGATTAAACCAGCAGCAGAATGTCATGACTCTTAGCTGAAAGACAGCTTTGTATGAAGCATTTCATTTAGTATTCTACGATTCCCACCCAGAATATTCCTATGTTTGCTGAATGTGGCATGCGTATTAACTTAGAGATACACTTGCATAACACAGTGAAATCTTTTACAAGCAGACACTTTGGGAAGGCTTAAACTTCAGGCAGGATCTGTTACTGTGTACCTTACTTGGATAGTAAAAACATCCAGTTTGCAATAGCTTATCTGGTAGTGTAGCATTAGATTTGGGTCTTAAATCTGTTTGCAAATTGAACTTTGTAAACTTGCAGCTAAAAGTGCATAGTTTTGGGTGCACTGTAACTGAAGACTTTGGAGAAGAAGAATCAAATTGAGGCAATTAATTGGGCCTCCTTAATTAAATCTGTGGCTGCAACACTCTTATAATTAAATCTTTTTAAATTATTATCCATATCTCTGTACAATGTTGTACTGACTAATCTATTCAGTTGGGCAAATGAGGGTTGGTTCAGACTTTTCTCTTAAGCAAAGTCCCTAGACCATTAAGCTAGCTAAAATAAATTTAGACATTTGGTTTTCATTAGTGTTGTAACTGAAACAAAAACATTTTAATGACTGATCCCGGAGTATTTTGAAGTTTGTGCAACTTTGCTGGGAAGGTATTTAAACTGTAGTATCAGTTGCAAGTTGGCCGTAGGCCAGTTTTTCGAAGCTGTTTCAAAGCAAGATGTTGGGTTTCCAGAGTGTTACAAAACAGGAAAACTTTGAGAGGGGAGAAGCAGTGGGAAGGTAGTTACAGTAAAATTTGCACTGGTGAAATTAAATTATCTGCTAAAAGGAGGCGGTGACAATATTCGTGCTGTACTACAGTTTGCTGCTTTGTTAAAGAGCTGTTTCAGTTATTTGAGAAGAAATAAAATTTTGAGCTTTAATACTTGTATTAATAAAGAATCAACTACCAAAGGAATTGGTGTGCTTTTTAGATGGGTTTTTAGTATCTTGAACCTGCACTAAATGGGATCCTGTATCTAAGGGAAGGAACATATATGTTGCTTACAAGATCTAATTTTAAAAATACTTCTGGGGAAAAATATTTGAGTTGGTCTTGGGAGAGGATAGCAATAAAATCTGATAAAAAATTAGTGTGCGGACTTAGTCTTTGACAAATAAAATATTAATCTGTAGCTTTATATTCATGGGAGAAGCTGGAGACTGTTGAAGTGCTATAAGRTGAAGATTGGTTATTCTGTATCATGCTGTAGTCACAATAATGTCTCATGGAAAACCTGCTGAAGTTGTTGAAATGTTCTGGGTGATCAGGGGTCAGGGGGAGATCCACGGACTGGATATTGAGGTCTTCATCGTGTCCAAACTGGATCCTTGTGGTTGCTGCTTGGCCTGGGTACACAGAGTGCCAGTAATGGTGTTTACCAGAGTAATCGTAGGGTTTGGTGTTTTGGTTTTGTTTTTTTTTTTTTTTTCCTCGTAGGTGATTTGGGGTTAAGTGGCAATTAGAAAAAGACCAGATTACTTCATTTAGGCTATTAGAAATTGATAGTGATTTGAGCTAGGGCAAACTAGCACTTCTAGCAAAAAAATACTGCTCAGATGGAATTACTGAATTGTCTGTCTGAACAGGTGTGGATTTTGATGGGTTCATCTGCACAGTATAACCTTAGTTATACAGTGATTTAGCTGTAATTGACTGATGAAAACAAAGTGTTCCTACAGAAATCCACCTGTCATAAACAAGAAGCGGTGACTGAGAGCGGCTGAAAGTCTGGGCAGCTTCTGAGAGTCTCATCCTGATTTTGCAATCGATATGTTTATACTTGATTTTATATATTGACCTTTTAGGAATAATGTTCTTATGAAGAATGTGTATAGCCAAGCTGTACTTAAGTAAATTATGGTTGTATCTTTTGCAACTGTTATGTTGTCGCATGTCTGTTCTATTATTTCAATTTACAGTATCTCATGTACAATATACACTTTTTTTCCACTGGCTTTCTAAGGATTCTGTAACTTCCTTTAAGTTTTGAACAGAAATATAGCATTTTACAGCATAAATTTTACCCAAAGTAGTAAAAGTGGTCCTCTGTCTTTTTAGGAGACTGTGTTCTGTGCATGTCATGGAAGCTTTATTTGAATGCCTGAATTAAAGGTTTTTACAAATGTGAAATAATGCAAAGTTGCTGCTCTTCTGGGAAGAGTCTGAAAGGCAGTAGGCCTTTCCTGTTCTCCCATATTCTGTCTCTGGGATGTTTCTTTTATGGTTTCACTATTGGGATGTTCTAGCTGAATTGTCCTGTCTATTAAAGCTTATAGGGAGCAACTGTAATTCTGAGACTGAATTAAAGGAATGGCCCATTTCTCATGTGTGTGCAGTGCTGAAAACATTGTGTACTTACATCTTCATGTTCTGCGAATGGAAATAATGGAACAGATGCAAATGCAGAAACCCATATATAATTGATACTGTGCTTTGGAACTGCTTCAGCCAGATGTATTTTTTTTTATATCTTCCCCCATTCTAATAATAATTTTTTAAAAAATCTCTAATGACTGTTTTTAAAAGATTAATTTTAGAACTTCATATCTTGATAATATTTAGTTGAGACTTRTTACTGTTTGGTAGCACCATAATCTTGATACTGAAAGTAAATATTGACTTGGTGCTGGTACTAACATGAAAAGAAACATCAGATCTACCCTAAGGTATGAAAAGGCTTATTAGTAAGGGGAGAGCTGTCCAGTACGCCTTTGCTATACCAATTTATTCACTACTTTGTTTTAACGTTCTGGTAGTTTGAGTAGAGATGAGATAGAGATGGCAGAGGAGTGAGTATTAGTGGCAGTGAGCAGGCTTAAATAAGTTAAGTCCTGATTTGAACAAGGCCTGTCAGAATGCTGGGTATGTGTAGGAGGAACGATGCTCTTGCAAGCATAGGGGAACAGAATAAGCAGGAAGAAAGAGAGCGCACCATTAAAAAACTGGAGAAGAAGCAAGTTTAGGAAGAATGAAGAAAGTATATGGGATGTCTGGGGAGAAATAGCAACAGAAAAAAAGATCTGTCCTTGATAGAGAGAGGCATTTAAAGAATATAGACATTTGACTTGTAATCTAGCTGCTTACTGTGTCGTCTCTGGTGTCAGCTACTGCCAGAAGCTTCAGGGTCTGTGGAAAGTACTGTAGCTTAATAGTTCAGGAGAGAGCTCATCACGGGTAAGTTTAGCTGTTTCAGTGGTTAAGGACCTAGTCAGTGCTAGTTATCCAGGCTCCCTTTAGAATCAATGAAGAGACTCACACCTTTAAAATGTCATTTTCAAAGACAAATGTTTCGGCAAGCAGTTAAATGCTTCCTGTTCTGGGGGTGAAGTTGCACACTGCAGCTAAGCCAGTGCGATAGCCTTGTCTCTGCACCAGCTCTGGCATGCGTCAGGTCCACCTTTGAGGCAGGCTCAGCTTGCCAGCCAGGGAGAAACATAACCTAGTATGAGGGGGTCTGGGGGAGAATGATTTTCTGCGACCTTTGCCAACAGAAGCAGCTCAGTTCAGGGGCTGAAGAGCACCRAGGCTGGTGGGGCAGGGATGGGGCTGGAATCTTATCGTAAGGAATCTTATCACCGTAGAGAGGGCGAAGTTATTTGTTATGGTTTGAGCCAGAGACATGAAAAACTTAGTATTTTAAACATCAGATTTTTATCTCTCTTCCAATAGTCTTTCTGTTGGCATTAATAGTATGAGCAGCTAAATGTTCTTGTCAACCATAAAAATTTGCAGTGCACTGAATCTTGCCGTATTCCATGTTTAGCATCATGTGGCAGTGAATTCTAAAGGCTGATGGATTTCAAAGACATCAAGGTGCCAATTTAGATTTTTTTATTGAATGTTCTCATCATGAGTGGACAACTTGCTTTACTTCTGTTGTATTTCTCTCCACCGTTAGGCTGCAACTGGGAACAATATTCTTTCTAATGGGACCCCTGAGTGTAGAGCTCCGGTAAGAGCAACAGCATCTGGCTGTAAGAAGGCTTTGCTCTTTTTCTCCTGCTTTGTGATCTCCATGTGCCAAATGCTTGGTGGCTTCATCTAGCTGCGTCTTGCTCACAGGACATGAGGTGTGGTGAAGAAAATGAAGGTGCTGTATGCAAATGCATGAGATGCAGGCAGCTGAGGGGGGAACAATGTAAGGTGGGARTGTAACATGCAAGTCTCATGAATGTGTGAGACTACTTAGCTCTTTGAGACAATGAGGACAGAAATTCCCAATTCTGGCTTAATTCTCTGTGCAGTTATTCTCCATATAGTTTTTAATATGGTGCACTCCTTTTCTTTGCAAGGTAAATAATTTCTGTAACTTCAGTGTCTTTTGATATAGAGGGGGTTTTTTTCCCTTTGCCTTCTGGGAAAGTAGTATAGTCAGAATGGCAAGAGTGTTGTTTTACTAGGGAGAGTTAGGATGGAGTTTAGGTGGAAATTCTGTGCTTGGGAATCAGTTTCTTGACACTGGCAGTTAAGAATAAAAGCAGGGACTTAGAGAAAGATGCTGCAACACTGACGAAGCTTTCCTTTGAGAGAAGGACCTGAGGAATCCATCGAGAGCCGTGATGAAGAGGTCTCAGGTGGCAGTTGCGTTAAAGATGCATTTTGCGAGTACAGTAATTGACTCTCTAAATAAGAACTGATCAAATGAGCCATTAGTGTCTCTAAAGAACTGGAAGCAGAAAAGTYGAATGAATTAAATTTAGAAGTAAATGAGGATTCTTTTTACTGAATCTTTTAACTATTGTCATTATTTTGCTTCTAATGATTGTCATATCTTATCAGGTAATGACTCTCTTACAAAGCAGATAGAACAATTATATGAGTTAAAATGTAGTGCAAACATAAGTGCATCCTACTGCAGCGGTGAAAATGTAATGAATGTCCTTGTACCTTGGTGGGTGGGATGGAAGTTGGCCAGAAGCCTTGGAGGATGAGGTCCTGCAGTAGAGGAGGGTGCACCTAACTTAAATATTGATCGTGTACATGGAAGCAAAATAATTTCCCTGTGATTCATGGATTTGTTGAGTTGGGTTTTTTCCTCCTTCTGTTTGCTTCGTTGCTTGGATAAGTGATGGAGTGAAGTCTGGAGATGAATGTAGGAACATTTACTTGAAAATTAAAATTAAACCTTTTTTCATTTGACGAAAGGAAAAATACAGCTGTCTGGGTGGAGATACTGGCACAGTTTCTCTATAGAAATGGAAAACGTATGGGTTTTTTAGGTGACAGAATATGGAGTAAAACTTGCAAATAAAACTTGCATGTATGTGTTTTCTTGCTTCCCATGTTCACGTTACCCAGTTAACATCTTTAAAAGGACAGTGACTGAATAGCAGGCTAGAAATATTTACCTTCTGCATACCCAAGCAAAACAATACAATAGTACTTACAGATTAGAAATCTTTTCTCTCRCTGGTCTGACAGCTTTCTGTGCTTGACAGCTTTTTCCGAGTAGCAGTTTTCATTTGTGGCTTTCTTGCTTTTGCATCCCAGTCCAGTGAAAGGACAAAGGGCAATGGGCACCAATTAAAATACAAGAAACTCCATTTAAACATAAGAAAAAAACCTTCTTTTACTGTGAGCATGATCAAACACTGGAACAGGTTGCTCAGCGAGCCTGACTGTCTGTACCCATCTGTGCTGATATACTTGTGTGTTCTTTGTGAATGTCATGGCAGTTTTAATAATTTAATTGCAAAGCAGTACTATGATAGGGAAAACAGTGTCCAATACTAACCACTTCTAATTTACTCTCTTTATAGTAATACAAAAATTGCAGTTCTTGGAAATRTGAGATGGATTATAAGAGGCATAATTTGTTTGGAAATCAGAAAATTTGGCTATATGGTTGCAGAATTGATGTTGTAGAGATAGGGCCTCTGCCATATCTGAAACTTATCTTAAAAATATATCATGGACTCTAAATGTGAAACTTTACTCAAACAGTAAAAAAAAAAACAAACTTTCATAGTTATGAACTTATGGCTCAAATAACTTCTAGGGAAAACGTTCCCCATAGAGTTGTCCATCTTGTGGCAGTCATACTTTTTTCTGAAGAATCAGATATTTTGTCAGTTTTGAAGACTGAGAAGTCCATTATCTTGTGCATTGATTCAACACAATCATTCCTATATTTCAGTCACAGAAATGTAAATATCTACAGTTGTATATACAGCAGTGTATAATATTGTAGCTAGTGTCTACACGAGAAATTACTTCATGAGCTATAGAAGGCAGTAATGCCTCTTCTAATCCATAAATAAGTATGCTTCAGTACCACTGCTAATGGTTTCTTATAACTTGATAAATGTTTGAGAGAAGTGTGTAATTTCTGTACCGATTTACATGTAAGTTCTCTTACTATAGGTGTACACCTGTCTAAAAACATGCAAACCAAACTAACCTGTCTCTAAAATTCTCAAGAAAAAGGACTTCTGGCTCATTTTCTGGAGCAAGGAGATTCTTAGTTTTCTTTTTCTTATTGAACATTCACTCTCAATGGTCCACTACTGCCATTGATGACATTAAAGATTCCAGAAACAAAATTTTAACATGATTAACTTGAGTCATTAAGCARAGATTAAGTTAAAATGTCTTAAGCATTCTTGGTTCATGGAAAGTAGAGCAAATCAGCAGTCTGTGGAATAGCAATCAGTCTGCCTCGAGGTTTTAAGCTAGGAGTGGGAGTGCTGGAATGCCAGATTTCTGCCTCCACCCTGACTTTTCTGTTACTTTTCAAGACTTTGTACTGCACTTTTTCAAAGAAAGGTCATGAGTAGGAACATAGTCCTCTGCTGTTCCTGAGTGCTCAAAGTCCTCTAGAAGGGGAGAGTGAGTGGAGTGATAAACTGTTTTCTGTCTTTCCATTACCTCATCCTTCCACCTCCTTGTTTTTTCAGTATAAGACAGTGTTGCAGGCATTACCTTTTTTGCCTACTCTTACAGTGGATCTGATGGGCAAATTGCATGTTTTGATGGTTTAGTGCAAGGAGCCTAGTTTTTGCTTGTGCTATGCTGTAAAATTAAAGTGTACACTTACAATGCTGCTGCTTAGCTTAACAATTACAAGAGAAAGTGATATTTGTATTAGTCTTTTAATTTCTCAAAGCTGTATGAGTATCTTTTCATAGCTTGTTATGGGGCTCGGGGCGGGGGGGATGACAAACCACCTCACTACTTGCATTTACTTTCTTTTACCCCATCCAGCTTTGCTGCAGTCAGTAAGAGCATGTCCTGCCTGGGGAAGGGAGCAGAGTTTCTCAAATGCATTTCAGCTCTGTGAGATATTCAGTGGCAACAGCTGCTTCCATCTGTGTACATGTGCAGGAAGAGATGTTCAGCTGAACAGGCGGCATTCTCTTTTTATTGTGGTATGCATAATGCTAGCATATGTTCTCAGTTTGCAAATCTGCAGAATATAGCATATTTTTTCTGAAGCTCATTGAACCAAATATGACTGAAAAAGATTGTATATATTTGTATTTCAAAAACAAACAAAATGAAAAAACCACCCTGAATCTTGTTGTGGTAATTTGAAGACATGACCTATTTGATCATCTATCAAAACTATTTTCTGTTGTAAAAGACAGGTGTATTATATTCCTTTCTGTGTATTCCATCCTACAAGTGAAATATTGCCTTCTGTCTAGGTCACCAGAGAAGGAGCCAGGGCTTTTGGCTAGTACACCCAGTTCTGACAGCGCACCTAGAATCTATTCGCAACTGGCTAACATCAACTCAGGCAAAGTTTCAATTCACTGAGCCCGTGCACCTCAGTCCACAAAATGTATTTTCAATGCAAATCTATCTGTTTGGGCACTGGGATATAGTAGTCATAAATTCAGAATTGCARATTTGTTTATAAAAAAAAAAAMCTTAAAACAACAAGCTGAAAAGTACGAATTCTGTTTTAGGATAAAGACAAGTGAATTTCCCCTTTTCCTCCTAAAAAATCTGGATCTTATATAATAGCTGCAACTCCTTTTTGCCAAAATAGTGGTCAGTTGCTGTACTGCTTGTGTTAGCTACTGTTTTGCAACATCAGCTAACTTAGCCCAGCAGCCAGTTCTCTGATACTGTGATTTAAACACTTGTTTCACTTGTGCTTGCAGACTGAAGGGAAGGAATGGTGTAAGTCCCACTTCTGCACCAGACWAACTGGATAAAATTAATATATTGACAGCTTAGCTCTTGTGGAGAGGAGTTTTGACTTGGAAATCTTTTGAGGGAGTCAGTGAGCATGAAGGAAGAGTTCATTAGGAACAAAGAAGCTGAAATGTTCGCACACATGATATATCAACAAAAGTAATATCATCTATGACGTGAGCTGGAGGAGAGAGATTAGACACACACTCCTGAATTCAGCCAGGTCTAGTTCAAGTGCAGTACTACCTCAGGTCAGCTGGAGAGAAGGCAAACTGGATTTGCAGTACCCTGCAGTCTGCACAGAAAGATTAGGAACCATGGCATAACTAGTGTTTAAAACCATTCTAATTATGTTATTTGGAGGGAACAGCTAAATTCTGCTGCTTGCAAAGAAATATTTGTATACAGGCATAAATTATGTTAACTGAAAACAATGAAAAGCAGACTTGCTCAAATATTCTGTCAGTCTGTTATGTTTCYTGTAGAGTATAGCTTTTTTTAAAAAAATGCATATTTTATTCAAATGCTGTTTGAAGTACTGACTTTCCCCTTCTGCAATACTGTATGTTCCAGTGATCAGTATAGACACGTCCCACTTTGAAGTGGTCTATATATTTAATTACCTTGTTGAAATTCCAAGCAGAGCTCCACTTAAAAATTTATGCTGAGATTCCTTCCTGCCCTCGTGAGGCTAATCATTTCAGGCGCTGTTTATTTTCAATCCAGGTACAACTACTGCTTTTTAACTCTCTTCCAAACTTTAAGAAAAATTGGATTTCATAGAAAAAAAAATAATTTAGGAGTCTTAAGTGGCATGATATTCTGATACTCATAATGAGAAACTTTGTTCTGATCTCTAAGTATCCTTTGCAGAGATGTGATCTTGGCAAATGAGCACAAATAGTTTGTACTAGTTAATTTTCCACCTCAAGTAAAGAACGTATAAACATGAGATCATATTCCTGACATAAATCAGGGCTTAAGAGTATTAGAAATCTGCCATCAGCTTGCACACAAATATTTACCTTTTGATTATTTAAATTATACAGATTTGATTACATTTTGGGTACTGAATAAGGTACTYTATATTCATGTAGTAGGCAAGATCAGCAAGACGCTTACAGTTCCTCGGACTGCTAATTCGTATAGCTTTCTGCACCCAGTGCAAAATACGTAGCAGAGGCCTTGATTGGAGTATACTTGGGAGTCTTCTGTCCTGGTGATAATCTTCAGGGTATGCTGAAATAACCTCAGGGCATTCTTGAAAGCAAGTCTGCTCCCTTCCCATCACTCCTGAGGCTTCTACTAAGTAAAAGCTTTTTACTGTGGAGAAAGGAGATTTCTATTTAAAAAAAAWAATCTTGATGGTTAACTGCAATGGAAACAGGCTCCTGTGTGCCTAGAAATTCTTGACTTTTTGAGACTGTCAATTCTGAAATTAAGCRATCCAGTCAATTTAAATGAGCAGTGAAGAAGTTGTCTGATAACTTTTTTTTTTTTTTAGCAGATACAGCCTGAAGCTGGCTATCAACTCGCATGTTAGAGAACTTCATTTCTTACTCCTAAGCTCCTCTAAGCTGTATCGTTATTTTCTGAACCATTCYGCATGTTGTATACTTAGTGTTTTGGTATCTCATAATTTCTCAATCCTTGCTTTCATGTCAAAAAGCCATTTAAAAATTTCCTTATTTTTAATACTCAGAATTATAAATATTTAAATAGCTACTTGTCGGTAATAGCTCTGTTTTGTTGGTAAGGTCTAATGTTAAAGACAGTTTCACTTTGTTTTTTATGAGACTTGAAAATTTTTGCTTGAAGATACTGTAGATGAAATAATAAATCCATAGCAGGGAGAAGGGGGATATGATGATATGACTACTAATCTTGTTATGTAAAAATTGCATCTTGATCTAAAAGTCCCAAGTTAAACATAGTTCTGACAAGAAGTCATCATCCAGGAAAAGTAGAAGTTAGATTTATTTTTTTTTTAATTATATTAGACAAACTAAAATAGAGGGTTACTGGTGAAGCAGCACAAAAGGAAAAAAAAAATCAGCGTTATCTGTTTGATAGAGGGATTTGCAGGAAAATTTTAAGAACTCGTAGAGATGTTGGGCTAGTAGTAGTTGGACTCCCTGGGTAACAGTAGAGTGAAGTTACTTGTAGCTCTATTGTTGGCTCAAAAATAGCAAAAGAATATGGGACTTTTCTTTGAAACACCATCGGTATGGCCAGTTTGGGTGAGTGATCAACAAAGTATGTGAAGATAATGACTACAGGCCTAAACCCTCCTCCATTCAGAGAAAAGCTATGCCATTTCCAGGGCCCCAAGTAGTCACTGCTCAAAAATGATTCAAGTCTTCAAAAACTCTGTAAGAAAACTAACGGATACCTCCAGATGCTACCAGCCATAAAGCTTTTGGGAAAGGAAAATGTCCATTTCTGCCTTACTTTTCTGTGATGCCAATCTCAGTAGCTCCAGGACTACTGGAGCTTTTCATAGTCAAAGAACTTTTTGTCTGCTYGTCAAGATTGACAGGTGAGGAAATTGATGTGACTGTCACTTCCAGGTAATTGAAATTATCCTTGCATCTTATCACTTTAGGTGACTTCTCCAAGACAGTGGTTTTCTTACATAGCCTACATGACATATAACCAACTGCTATGGCAGTAGGGATGTCTGCTTCATCCCGACTGCAATCAATATCACCAGCCAGTACATCTGTCCCATTAGTTAGGTGATCCAGCTGACACTTTGCTGCTCAAACTCATAAAGCAATATCCAGATATAAGAACATCTGTACTCAACAGTTGTCGAAAGTTGAAGGTAGCTGAAGGCAGCAATGCTCTGCAGGCAGGCAAACTGCTGTTGCCAGCCTGTTCGGGTGGCAAATTCAGTTCATGTAACATGTTCTCTCTATCATCAGTAACAAATAGAAGAATGGAGCCAAGAGCTGCTGTTAGGAGTGGACTGAAATCAGTGAGTCGATTCCAAGGCAGGACGTGCAACTCTCCTAGCCGGGTGGTGTAGCAGTACAGGGGAAGCAACAGATACCCTTTGTTCTTAAATTTTTCGGGACAAAATGTGTACACATTGACTTATCAATTTGACTTATCAAAATTATATGTGCCAATGTTTCTCTGTTCTGAGAGTTTATTAAAAGCTTTGTTTCTCCTCTCTTCCCTCCCCCTCCAAGTACAATGGGTTGTATGAGGGGAAGAAGAGGGAGAATCTGCTCTGACAAAAGGAATTTCTAAAACTCATCTTAAGCTTTTTCCTGTGCAAAAAGCATAATCAGTCAAGAGTGCGCAAAAGTTCATGCTAACACAAACAAGATGCTGAACTTGGATGCAGAATGTTGCATGTGACCGCAGTCTTTTCAACACATGCACGCAAACAGTGAATCAGCAGTGTCTAGATAGCAAACAGCAGTGTCAGGGGATTTCTTAAAACTGCATGTCATAYAATAGATTTATGACTTAGAATGTCTCAGACAGTGCTTTAAGGCTATTTCTAATGTGCAAAAAACATGCACAGGTTTGCATGTTAAAATGGTCAATATGTTTGCTATGTTAACCCTTCTCAGGATGGTGAACTTTCATGTACAGCAGTTGARAGACACAACCTCGCTCCATATTCAGACTTAACTTTCCATTTTGGAAACTAAGTGTATGTGTATTAGCCTACCTCTGTCTCTTGATGTGCTGGATTTGTTCTGCTTATAACTTTTCAAGTAAAACAGACGTAGCTGGCTAAAGACCCTTAATWTTTCTGCTTGCTTGGAATCCATTTTAGATTGCCTGTGGTGTAGGAAGGGAAGTCAGATATTGCAAAACATTCTTCCAAGCTGTGACAACGAATGCCTGATAATCTTAAGTCTCCAATGATTGTACTGGTCAAACCAGCAAAATCCTTCTATTTATTCTTCAAATATTGTGATTTCTCTCAAATTGATAACAAAGCTAAGTCAACTTCTTACCTGTGATGGGCTGCTTTGGGGATTTTTGCCTCTTCTTGGCTTTTCCTTTTAAGGCGGGAAGTAAGTTTGGGGTTTTTTATTGTTATTATTCCCAGCCCATATCTTGGCCAGATCCTTGGGTTCCAACCTGATGATGACGTTCAGTCTCTCTGCTTTCCTGTAATGTTACTCTGGTAGTTACCTAGTTACTCTGGTTAGTAGGCTGATTCACCCTCTTCAAGTCCTTTCATTTTCTTCTCAGAACATCTGTCCAAAAGGCCAAAAGAAAGTACGTACTTTCAAATGCACAACACTTGAGCAATGCTGGGTATTTGACTGAGCCCTTCACATTAAGGACAAGTTGAGGTCCTGCTTTGTCACGTGTATTTTCATTTTTATTTGTCTGATCTCTACCTGGTTCTGACTTATTCTTGTGGCCTTATTGAGAGGCTATCCTGTAGTTGGCATACCAGTTCTGGTTTGTCTCCTGCTGACCTYCCATCACAAATTCACAGAGGGTGTCTGAGCTGCTGGGTGGTAAGCCACGTTTTGGATGCTGAAAGGTGATATCCAGCTGGTGTCTGTTTTGTTCTGCATAGGTAGTAACGTGGGCAACTTCATCGAACCAGGTGCTCAGAATATGAGAGATTTGCGCGCAAATAGTGGCAGTGGTTGGGCTAAAACTCTCTAAGTACCTAAATACACTGTAGTGAAGACATGCCTGTAGCTAAAGCCCTATGATTCCTTCCTTGACGAGAGTCAGTTTGCAGCATAGCCTCCATTAAGTTCCACTGATATTTAGGATTTTTCATATGTGAAAACAGCAGTGCCTAATTCAACTATGGAATTCTCATTGTTTGGATTGTTTCTACCTGCCTGAGACTATTGCTTTAAAAAATATTTTAAAAAGGAACACTTTCTATGGCACTGTAAGGCAATGTTCTGTTTGATTATATCATGAATAATTAAGGTAATTTGCTTATATTATCAGTAGTAATATTGGTATATAAGTTTTTATATTTATTTCTTCAGTGGTGAGTATACTTTTATAAAGATATTTTAGAACTGTGTACTGAAAAACTGGTAAAGACTTATCTGCTTCATTTTTTCCTAACTTTGCTGTTGGAAATGCAAAATATATAGATACCCAAATTGCATTCCACTACGACCTACTAGCAGGCAAGAGGATTTCCGCTTTAGTGCTGCAGCTCATTAAACAGTTGTAAACAGAAATGCTGCAAAAGTGTACTGTGGGCATGTGACGAGATTTCTGATAACCTCAAGGCTGGCTCCCAAATGATCTTATTAATTCTGTGAGTAATCCGGGGAAAATCAGTAGGGTTTCTCTGACTTTTGCCCTCTGAGGTTGCAGTTTTTACAGCTTGGAGCAGCTATTAGTAACAATAGCTCTTGAAGTGTAATTTAAAAAACCCCAGGAAATGTGTTCCTGTTTTTCTTTCTGATGCAGTTACAACTGACAACTCTTCCTTTAGACCCTAATTCACTGTGCCGCTGTTCCTGGAAACCTGTTTGGAATGTTATAATGAAGTTTTTCACTTGCCTGAAGTACATCGAATGTAACACATGAGCCTGGTTTCCAGTGGAGACTTCATTCTGCGTGCAGTCAGCTGATTCTCATGAGTCACACCATTGGCTGGGTAAGGTAGGCAAGAGTTGCTTTATGCAGGCTCTGGGAAGTTCATGATTTTAATTCTTCTGTATTGGGAAGGCTTCTGTTACAGCTGTCAGCTCATTTGTGTTCAAGGTAACAAATCCAGGACCAGAAAGTGACATCTTTTCTAGCTGTTAGTGACAATTAAAGCATCAATTAAAATTTAGACTGTAGGAAATCTGGACCTAGTGTCATGTTTTGTGGTGATGGATGAAGAAAAGTGCAGTAAGTATTTGCATATTTTCTTGTGAACATGTTTGCTTTTATTTAGCTTGAAATTTTTTTCTTCAGTTTGACTTTGAGAATTTTTKTTTAGTATCATTAAAATCCCATCTTGAAGAGTAACACACAGAGCTATTTCAAATTGCTTTTCTCCATATGCAGTGCCTTTCAGAGTGGCATCATCCCGCCTAGAACTGGGCTACCTCTTTCCAGGTGCCTTTCTTCCTCCTGTTCCATTCTGCCTCCACTCTCCGGGGTTGACATCATACAGTCTGTTTTGGAGAGGGCAAGATTCCTGAGAATATCAGACAGTAACTGTTTTGAAAGGCTTGTATCTGTGGCCTGGTGTCTGGATGTTACTTATAATATATACAGAACTGTTAACTAGAGATAGATATAGATATATAAAAACATTTCCCATTTTAAGACTGTTCCTTACTGTGCAAATTAACCTTGGCTGTTCTTTAAAACTGCCACTCTTTAAAACTGCTTTTCAGCTTAAGGTAGGCATGTTTACCTTGCTCTTTGGTGTTGGCAATATATTTCTTTGATGCATATCCACATAACTTTGACACTATTATAGTTTTCCAGTCTAGCTAGCTGCCTTATCTCTCTGCTTTTAAGTCAGATTTGGTTAAAGTATACCCTTTTAAACCAGATAAATGGGAAAGCACATAATTTGATACAACAAAGAGTTTTGAAAAGTTTGAGCCAGTCTTCAGTAGTATTTAACCTTTGGTTACTGCAGTTAGGAGTGTAAAAGGTTGAGGGTTTTTTCAGCTTTTTAAAATTTTCTGATAATTACTAGTTTTGAAGCCAGCAGCTGTGTTACTCGCATCAAACAAGTAGATAATATTATTGTGATTAAACTTACCTTTGGAAGTCTTTTCCATTGTTTGGTACCTGTTAAGCCTAATAATACCAAAGTCACATTATAACCCTGAAAAGTCATAATATTCATTATAGCTGGTTAGTATTATTTTCATTATCAGCTTAGAAAAATCACAAAATCCAGTCATGCTGTTAGGAAGCATGTTTTCTTTTTCTCTGGATAGTTTTGATAAGAAAAGCTGCCTTCTATAGCTTGCTCATGAACTAGATAAATTGAGAGTTCATTTCTGCCCCTCCCCCCCAAGTTTTCACTTCTCTGTCATTGTTCTTCAGAGACTGAAAGATAACAGTGTCTTCATTCCTGATTTCAGACAAAGGCAAATACAAGTTAACCAATGTGTTGTATCTACATCCCAGGATCAGGCTATAGGATACCTATCACTCACTCTATTATGCATAGTATATATAGTATGGCCATTGACAGTGTTTAGGCTTGTTCTCCTTTCTGCTTCTCACTTTTTCTAGTTAAAAGAATATAAGGTCAATCTTAAAATAGTTTCTTAAATACTGCTAGAAACATGTTAAAATATGTGAGAACTATTTCCAAATTATAGTTAGTGACATACAACACACCTTGGCTTACCTGCTTTGTAAACCAGACTTGTGATACTTGCAGAGTTTAGATAATCAGAGGAGATACAGCATTTAAAGTGTTTCACGATTATCAGTCATTTTGAATTACGGTACTCTTGACTGATCACAGATTGCATTGTAGATGGGGTTGGGTAATGTGCCTTTATCCCTTCACTAAGCGTATAGGTCAAGCTTCCAACTGTTCAGTGATGAGTTTTAAATGGTAGAGGTAAAGAATTGTTCTTTTTTTTYTCTTCTTATGACTTCTAAAGCAGCTTTTATAAGTATAAAAAAAAGTTTAAGAATAATAAGTACCTACAATTTGCCAGTATCCACTGTTATTTTTAAAGTACTGTTTTCGAAGGTTTAAAGTTCTAGTACTGGTTTTCAGTATTTTCTTTTAGAAAGATAGGGGCTTTGATGATAAATAGGTAGTGTTTGTTTAGTGGTCTTTTGACAGTTYAAAGTAGTTGACTGACTTGATCTAAAATTGGTGAAGTGTAACTGTATTGTAACTTACCAGTTGAGTAAGAAACCTTTAGAAAGGGTTTTCTGAAGTATTTTCTTGGTGAAGTCAGTCTGTAAAAACAAAATCATTTTAATGACACTGAATATTACAGTTTCTCACCAATCTCATGAACAAAATTTCTGATTTTGTCTTCCAACTGTTTCCCTTAGGAGGTTAAATAGCTTTGAAATAATCTTARCCTAGACTGGAAAACTCGAGACATGCCTCATCAATGAGCTTTATGGTGCCTGACATTTCAGTGTTGTGGAAGGTGCAAATGCAGTGCAGGTCACTGCCATGATTAAAAGGTGAAACTGGTTAATGGAGTCTGTAGAACCTGTGTGCCCACAGAAACTTCTTGGTTATATGTTAAAACTGTCCTGCACATCTAAACTTCTTGCAATGATAAATCGTGTTTATGCAGATAGGTATTCTACACAGTAAGATTGCCTACAGGACAGGTGCAGAGATTTCTCCTTTCCTATCTAGACTGCTGCTTCTCGAAATTAATCTCCTGAGTTTTTGGTTCTGCTGATTCAGAAGACTTTGTAATTAGGAAAATTCAGGAACAGAGGAGATAAATATAAAAATAGAAGCAGGAGACAAGAAAGAAGCAAACATCCGTATAAAAGAAAGAGAAATGGTGCTGTACCTGGAGCATAGGGAGAGATGGTTATCGATAGACTGGCAGAGCTGTGCAAAATGGGTTTGGTAGTAACAACCATACTTTTGAAGTATTTTTTTTTTTCTGGTTTTGTAGAGATTATGACTTCTTCATAGTTATTTTGCTGCCTTAGACTGAAGAGCAGATTTCGGCAGCCTCTGCTTTCTTTCCTCTTTTCTGATCTGCCCATGTAGTGGTCTGAATKGGATGTTGAGGAACTGTAGGTTCCCACTGTGCAGAAAACTGTTTTTATTTTAAGTTTCATTATATTCCTCTGTCAATTACTACATACACTTGCACAGATTCTTACGGAATTCTGCAATATATGGGGACGATGATCTCATTTAGGTTCTTATCCCCCCCAAGTTTTCAGCAGCCATAAGGGGGGGAAATCCAACTTTATCAGATGGCATATACACACAAAGAAATGTTTGCTTTGATAACAAAAGAGGCTCAGTGCTCAAAAAGATTTTCTGGAAGGATTTCCTTCTAGTTAGAGTGCATAATTTGACAACTTTAAAACAAAGAATACTGTAATATATTGATACTTTTATTCACAGCTTCAGCTAAGATGGCATGATCAATGGGTTTAGCAGGTTTTAATTAGCCTTCTGTCTGTTCTGTTGCAACAGGAGGAATAAATGCCTTAGCAACCAATTTCTGTTAAGTAGGAGAATTTAACTCAGTGTGTCCTTACAAAAAGAAGAAAAGGAAAACTGCTTTTGTCTCAGGTTACTCCACAGTATCTTCTATGTTTACAGCTCCTTTAGATTTACTGTAGCTTAACTTGTTAGACTATAGGTTTGATTTAATAAATAAATAGGGTATGGAGCATTTCTGTCTTAGATCACTTTGCTGAATGCATGTGATGCCAGCAAAGACCAAGCTGGCTTCCCCCTTCGGTAGCAGTGGCTAAACTGTCCCTGCGGAGGCTCCAAAACATTCACTAGCCATAAAACTGGCACTTGTTTTCCTTTTTCATGTTGTTTAATGCTTGCATTTTGTTTGTCTTTCCTCAGGTTTTTTTGATTAAGCATTTACTTTTACTGAATCCTTACCTATAATGACAGTTTAATTTTCTGGAAGATAAATTGAAGTGGCATATACAGTAAAATAACTTTTCAACAGCTTAGTGCTAAATGTTTCCAGATACAGATGCAATTTAATCACATCTACACTTTATGAAAAATGTAAATCTGCAGTTCTCTAAGGGATGTTTATTAATACCTTTAATGTTTATCATTGTACATGAGGAAAGTATACATAATCCCTCTGTGTTAGACCCTTCAATTTAAATTTATTAAAGATTACTTCACCCTGTCATGAACAAAGTGTCCCCTAAATCCAGTTCCCTCCTGTGAAAGCGTGAGAATTTCTCTACTACTTGGGGTCTGTGCAAATCATCTGCACTACAAAAGAACCCCAGCTCCTTCCATTTTAGGAATCTGGGAAGGGTAAATATTTAGAAGTGCTGGCATAACAATAGCAGAAGTAGAAGGAAATTAAAGTTTGGGATCCAGTGCAGGGACACATTTGGCTTAAACTGTGAGTGGAAAAAAGGAAAGCTTTTTAGTAAATTGGTGAAAGGTTGTGATTTTCATTTTTGGAATAAGGAATAAGCAGAACTCTTTTATGAAGCAGAAACTACCTAGTTTCACAGGCAAAAAGTTTCAGTTTTGAAGAAGTAGTCTTTTTAGTTTTTGTTTAGGTTTTTGCTTTTTTGTCAGACTGGAGTATGTTGATGTTCAGTTACTTTCTGACAGGTCGCAGGAACTAATATTTCACTGAGCAAAGACTAGCACTGTTAAGTGAACAAGTCTTTTTATGGAAGACTACTGCTGGTATGAGAACTTCTTGAATGTAAAGGTTAGAGGCTGTAGGTTGAATGAATATATGAAGTAGACTGAAATTAAGACTATGGCATAGAAAATGATTTCATTATAGAAACCCTGGTGTTTAGGTTGCAAAGTATTTGCTCTATAAAAGATTTTCTGTAGAATCTCTTAAAGAATTTCCAGCATCTGTTGTTTGCAACAGCTGTTAGATATTGAGCAGAAAGATTCGTCTGTCCTCAGAATAGCAAAAAAAGAATGTATTCTTTATTTTGATAAATTCAGTTCAGGTTGAGTAACTCTTTGGATAT
Organism: Oceanodroma leucorhoa; assembly: GCA_030449065.1. NCBI lineage: Eukaryota > Metazoa > Chordata > Aves > Procellariiformes > Oceanodroma > Oceanodroma leucorhoa. Next base: position 1,208,784 of record JASVER010000043.1, read on the forward strand.
TAAAACCAGTTTTCCTGGTGTATTTCACTTATCTTTGGGAGATTTTTGGCACTGTGTTCAAATACCTAAACGTGTATGTTCTAAAGTCTAAAGTCTGTTTCTGCCAAAATTTGCCGTGTGACTTATGAGCCTATATAAAGACCATTATAATAACTTAAGCTGATACTTGGCTAGTGTTTATGCAAGACAACTCCAAATAATCCTTTAACTTAATTTTGAACAGTGCTACATTTTTCAGAAAGAGACCATATAGAGTTGGCTGGAGAAGGGGAACTGTACTCTTGCAAAGAATTTCAGTGTTTTGAAATTTGATTTTTTTTTAATCCAATTTAAAAGTTAAAAAATTCTGGATTTCTTTGTAGATGGGAAATAGAGTTTATCTCCAGGGTGTTTATCTCCACAGGTAGGAGACCCTGCTGGGTAGCCTCATCTGATGCCTCAGGGCTCTTAGCTCTCACTCAGCTTGCTCTAGATTGTATGGGTCATCAGAAAAGGCAGGTTTCCAGTTAGTTCTGTTGGAAGGTTGTCAAACTTTACCATCACTGTCATGTTTTTATAGTATTTTTTTCGTTACCCTTCATATAATTTTGATTTTTATGGTTTCCAGATGGCAGATAATTCAGTGCAGCCCCTGACAGTTTGTTGAATTCAGATCCCCTAGTGTCTTGAAAGCTAGCAGAAATTGCTCTTCAGATTTAGGTGCCAGTTGCTGCAAGGGGAGCTAGACCCACAGAACTTTCGAACTATAATGAAATGTATAAATATTGGTGAAGTATAGTGTAATAGTATTTGGAGATAGAGTAATTTAGACCACTCCAGGACTTCAATGCCTGAATTTTCTTACAAATTTCTCAGTATTTTGGCTATCTATTTATATGGATATTTATTATCTTGAAGTTTCATTGCAGGTTGATAAAATACTTCAGTATTTAAGTGCCTGTCCCCTCTTGACTGGCTCTTACTGAGAGTGCTCTGCAAATTCTGCAAAGRGGAGCAATTCAAAGAAATTCTTATTTCAGTAAGGTCATTTGGTCAGCCTAGACATCTGAAGAGCTAAACCCAGTGCCCAGGAGGTAATTGAACAATGTGATCTTCCTCTGTACCACAATGGTAGAGAAACTGGCACAGCAGAGAAGAGGTGGTTTGCCTGCGTTGTTCAGAAGTAGATGTGCCCTGCATAAAAGGTGATACTGAATCTCWCAGTTGATTAATCAAGTACTTTTCCAGCCTTTTGCATCATTGTCTGTTACTGGGTRTCTCTAGGTATTGTGTGAGTTGTTAGTTGCTAAAACAAACCCCCTTAAAATATTAAGCAGAAAAAATAAATTACAAAAGGAACTGTATTTATAGTAAACTGAATTTAGACCATGAAATCTGCAATCTATGGTAGTTTAGTCTCTTAATGGTAAGTTAATATCAGTCAGATTCAGAGTCTATATGACAACTGTTGAATTCTGGTCATAGTTCCACGGAACTCGTGACGAGGGTCAGTGGGATTCAAGTGTCTTTGCATAATAGCTTTCTACTGGTAAAATAAGTCATAACAGAGGATGTTTTTAATCTATTTAAAGCTTGTGGAACTATGAGAACTTTAAGTTATGTTCAATACTAACGAACGTGGCTTAGTTCTGACAGTGAGGTGGCATGCATTTTAGTGTGAGATTTACCGTGACCGTTTCGAGGGGTGTTGCATTTCTTCCCCAGTAATTCAGCTATAGGACCATTTTACCCATCAGTTCCTTATGAACCAGCAGAATTAAAGATGTTTATTTTACCCTGTTTAAAAATGGGGATTCCAAAATGCTTTTAGCTAGCATTACTTCTAGAAGTTCTTCTGACAAAGTATATCAGAATTTAGGAGGGACAACAGGGATGAAGGCCCTCATTGCACGGGGAAGGAGTGGAGAGCTTGGTATTAACAAATGGGACGCTCCAGATGCCTTGTGGCCCAAGCATCAAGGTATACTGATGTGTTGTAGAGTAGAGGCTGTCCCTGGTGCTCTTTCTACTGATGTTCCAGTGTCTAAGTTCCACTGCGACAGCAATAAAGAAGTGTCTCTGAATGCCTTGCAATACTTGGGTATAATTGCTGGGCAACTGTATGACAACTCCAAGAAAAAGATGTGGGTTTTATGTCGAACTCTGTCTGAAGGATTTCAAGCTCAGCTTTCTCACCAAGTAGTGGAGACTTAACTACTTAACTTCCCAGCTGTTTACTAGATTGGGATCAAGGGCATCCTTTGTACAACTAGGAGCACAACATTTACAGGACCAGAGTGGGGGAGAGCACAAGCAAGAGAAACTGGATTTTGTAATCCAATGATGAGGTCACTTACCTGGGAGGGGGGAAACAGGCTGTACTTGGAGGACTGTGTATGTATTTTACATGAAACAGTACACAGAGTTTATTAGCAGTCTTGGAAGCTTAAACAGAACTAAGCGTAGTCTATAAAGTGGTGGATTGAACAATTTTTGTCTAAGGTCCTTTGTAAATAATTGAATGAAGCTTTAAAATGGCAGCAATAAACACAGAATGAAAGTAAGTTTTTTTGTGCATGTAGTTTCTTGTTTTTTCCAGATTCTTGATATTTGCAAAATTTATTCATTTCATAACAGAATTTTGCATGGTGAAAGCCTCTGTTTAATCCTATTTTAAGCCTCTGTTTAATGTTATTTTAAATGTGCTGATCAAGCTACAGTTTGTGTACTTGCCAGAGAAATTATTCTTGATTTGTGTTATAGTTTTAAGAGAAATGAGCGTATTGAAAATCAATAGAAATTCTACATCCACATGTGTGGATATAAAATGTTGATGTAATAGTGGTGCATGCCAGCACTCGTGTACTTCTCAGTTTATAACTTCAAAGTGAAGAAAATGCAAATGTATTGTACTTCAGTGCATGACTAAATTAGGGTATTAAAMCAGGTTCTTTATTATGTTTACCTCTAATTTTGATGGTTTAAAAAACTCACTTGTTATTAGCTAAATTTACAATGGCAGTTTTAGGTTTCTAGGAAGCTCTAGTGACCTCTGTAAAGAGGTAATTCAGTGAACCTGTCACTAAAAATTTCATTTTGCAGCTAATAGTAATGGGTTTAATCCAGAAATTATGAGCTGGGCCCCCCTTCCCTGAGGGAAGTATTTCTTTCCATCTTTAAATGTAAGGGGGGTGGGCATAGTAAATTTAACAGGACCTGGCTGTTCTTTTATTTTTGAAGTCTGTGAGGCTTTTGCTAAGTACTATGCAGAATTCAGTAATATGCAGCACAATTTTTCTTGAATTACCTCCATCTGAAGGCAGACACGTGTTTCACCCATGCCATTTTAATGGAATACGGCTTTGTTTGCTGTCACTCGTGTTTATCTGTGGCCTTGCAAACTAGCTCATGATGTCTGGTATCTTTTTAGATGTGTTCTGTGTACAAGAAGCCTGACCATTTCTATCATGCTCTAACTGATAATCTGAAGAGTATCGAAGCTTCTGCTCAGTGTTTACAGTAGCCATGCAAGTAGATTAGTAATGCAGCACTTGTGAAGAAAGTCATAGAAGATAACGACGTTGTTGAACTGTTGACTTGTTTAGCTCTGAAACAAAAAGTGCAGTCATTCAACAAGAAAGCAAGAAATCTGGGAAAATGCCTTCAATGGCTTTACCAATTGTACCCGACTATGTTTTAATATTGAATTGGAATTCTAATCAGAGTTCTTCTCCATCTTGTCCTAATGAAAGAAATTCCTGTATGTAGGGGACTGGAATTTCAGTTTGTGTTTCAAACACAGCTCTGGTTTGTTATTTTGTGAGAATTTGAAACTAGTTCAGCAATAACTTGTTTTATAGAAAACTTACAACCAGAAATTATGCGTCATGCTTATCCCTTTGATTTGCRGTTCTACTTTTTAGTTATATTCTGTGTACTACATGCCTTTTCTTAAGCAAACATTTTTTAAAAGTTTCTATTTAGTGCTAAGTATCAACTCTAAAGCCTATTGCTTTTACAGTATGTACTATAATRTACACACTATATGCATACATTCTCCGAAGTGGACCTAAACCATCAATGCCACTGAAAGAAGCGCATCTCCCCACTCCTGCTGGTTTTTCTTGCCTGTTACGGTCGCCATCCTTACACCAGCAAACAAGCTTGTGCAGGTATGTGGTGAGTTGAAATTAGAAAATTTACTGGGATTAAAACTAATCTATGAGGAGGAAGCGTGTGGGTGAGCGTCTTAGCACATGTTTGCGTGATAGGCACTTGCCTCTTAAAATTACYGCCTATCTTTGAAATTTCTTGTCCTCTGACCTCTGGCCAAGCATTCCAGGTTCCTTTTTCTCCCTTCTTCCCTGCCCCCTTCCTCTTGAAGGGCGCAGCTTGCTCTCACCCCTGCATTGTAATATGCCAGTAACCAAGGAGCTCAGGGTCACCTGTTTCCACTCACCATGCACAAATACTGCTGGTCCTGCCTGACATCTCGCACTCAGTTGTACTGGAAAGGTGGGAAGAATGCTGGCGGATATTACAGTCTTTTCTAATGCCTAGCAATAACTTTGTATGTCTTTGGCTTTGAGTACTATGACCAGATCCACGTGATACCTTTTTGTTCACTGTGAGGAAAAAAATGTAGTGGATATGTCATGCAAGCATGAAGAAAAAGTCATCCAAAATTGATTGGGATGCTTTCCTCAGGGTTAGATTTTTTTTTTTTTTTTCCCTTGACTTCATCTCTAAAGCAAACTCTTTGGGAAAGATTTTTTTGCTGGTAGAGTTATATGTAAGTTGCTTTGGAAAGGGTATATGCAAAGATTAATATCTTCTGACAAATGGAGCAATCTTTCTGTGGCTGCTCTTTTGCTTTCAGTAGCTGATTGGGCCATGAGTTCTTGCTGGGAAGGTCAGTATCTTATGCATGCATTGCTCATATTAAAATAGTATCTGGCTGATGACTGTTAAACACCGTAGACTAGACAAGGCTGTTCTGTTAAATAAGATCTAAAATTGAAAAAAGAATATTCAGGTTTTAATATCTGAACACTGCTATAAAGGTTCAATGGTTTGGTAGTAAACTGATTTCTTAGCTTTATTAAAATTAGCAGTGCCCGTGCCCTGGAACAGGTACACGGCCCAATTAAGTGAGCTGAAAGGGAGGGAGTTGCAAAGGCACCAAACTTTTCTCCTAGCGCCGTAACGGCTGTGCAGCTGCTGCTGCCGCCGCAGGGCTGCCAGAAGCCTTCGGCAGCTGCTGTGTGCCTGTCTCCGTGTCTGATACGGAGGTGGTTTACCGGTGCTGACTTTGTACAGCTGTGGTACTGCTGGCATACACCCAGTCACTCTTCTTTGCCAGGATATAAAAAAAAAATCTCCACAGTTGTACTCTGTAATGACCAGAAGTGTCTAGTGTTCTCTCAATTCCCATACCCTGGTCTTCTGTGCAAAAATCTGGTATCAGTCCTGCTGCTTCAGAGTCCTAGAGTGCTTCATGATCCTCAGTTCCTGGGTATGGAAAGAAACTGTACTCTTAAATACACTTCAGCACTTGATCCTCTTCAGATTCCTTAATTGTTATGCGAAGAGRGTCAATATGATACTACAATTTCATGTAACCAGTAGAGAACCAAATCCTATTCCGATGAATCTCCTAGAAACATGTATAGTACATATAAAATGGGTGGCCTGTAATAATTGGAAAAAGCAATATTGTCTAACTGAATTGGCTACATATATCACAGAGATTGTAGGAGAAGTAATCTAATTGAAGTCTGATCTTGAATTCAATCTTTAAATAGCTATCCAACTGTACTTACTGAATGTAAATCTCAAGAGGTACCATCAGGTTTGAAAAGCCTTCAAGTACATTATCTTAGACATTTGGTCAATACTGGACATATTCAATATAAAAATTTGGTTTGTTAAATGAACCTCATGCAGAGAAATAATATATCTGGATTTGTAATATAACTGTAATGCAATTTCTCTATACCCTGTGYTTTTCTGAAGGATTTTTTGGTTTGAAAATTGATCAGGAAGGTATACAGTTGCAGTTTTGTACTGGCAAGAATACAGCTCAGAACTGTGTGGCTCCAGGGAACCTGTGTGCACTGCAGAAAACGCCAAATCAGGTTTTTGAGAAGATACACCTCAGTATCCCTAGGCATAATGTAAAAGGAATAGAGATAGCATTTGAAAAAAAACATGTAGGGGAGTGTTACATAGATGTTTCATAGTTTAGACTTGTCTCAAGGTTTTTGACTTAGAATAGCGGGTAAAACAGGCACGTATCAAACTAACTTTAGTGAACAGCTTTGAAAATTGTGACTTGCGTATGGTAGGCAGTAACTGTAGTTTAGTCTAAACAGTGCGAAATCAGAGGGTCCCAGAGAAATCTGACATCTCCTCCTAAAGCTATGGATGTTGGTGCTCTGAAAGGTCTGGTTCTTGATTTATCTGAACGTGTGAGAAATTCCGAGGCTCACATCTGTTTGCTAAGAGACTGCTAGAAAAGATTGACTTCCCATTGCAGGAGCTGTGTTTGGGTAACCTTCTGGCAGGCAAGCAGCCTAGTGAGCAAACATTGAGTTTGTGCTCAAATAGCATTTTCTCTTGCCTTGTCTGTCAGACCTTCGTCAGTGTTTCAGTAAAGCTCACATCAAATAAAAGTTCCTCTATGGGCTCTAGCAATGGCCGTTTACTCCAAATGCTTAGATCTTTTTTTTTTTTTTCCTGAAGAAAAAAAGATCGACTTTGCTGCTTATTTCACTTTCCTGATGAGGAAAGGTGAAGGTGTGATGTGGCTTGTGCACAAAAGGGGGGAGCCCTTTCATGCATTATTTGAAGGTTTAGGCAGTTAATTTTGAAAATCCTTCAGAAAAATAAATAATTAAGAAGCTGGTAGGGGTTTTCTCACCTGTTACTTTTACTAAGCCAAGGGAACAGCACTCTAGGTTGAAGGTTGAACTTGCAATAGGTAAAGAAATGATTCAGAACTACAGTCGTCACCTAATTTGCTCTTAAATGAATAGCGAGAACCTTCTACTTTCTTTAGCTGTGGAAGTGAATGAAATTAACGAMAAAATGAATAATTTTCTGATATCTGCAACATAAATGTTTATTTTGCGCATMAGTGTTTATATTGCACACATATTATATGGCAATACTTATGCAGTTGCAATAAATATTGATGTTACATTTTTAGTTTTCATGAAATTAAGTGCAAAACAATGGTCTCTATCTTAAAAGTAATTGCTGGTTTAATGTTTTAAAAGAATCCCTTACATTTCAAGACTTTGCTGTTTCCTGAACTAAGAATATGAATCTAAAAAAGTGACTTTTCCTTTGCTTATCTAGCTGAAATAGAAATAGCGGTAGTTGTGTTTTCTGGACTGTTGCTGTATGAATGCCTCCAAATGATGGGAGAAATGCAGTTCTTTGTTATTTCTTTGATTATAGACAAGTTAATGTGGTAATTACTGTAACAATATTGGTAAAGTGCATTTCTCCTGTCACTTGGAAAAAAATTATACTGCAATAGATCCTTTCACTGTCACATCAGGATAGTGGTTGTAATTTAAATACTGTCATCGTACAAGTGATGGAATTACTGCTTTTTATGTCACATGTTTATTTTACATTCAGATAAGGCATTCTGTTAGTTTTTCCCTCTGGTCAGTCTGGACATTTTACAAGTGACATTATACATGTGTGCACTTACATAAGATACACTTAAGTCTCCACTTAGTTCATAGTGGAAAAGGTACACCTGTGAGAAAGGAATGTGAATGAGAAAATGTAACTGTGTGTAAACATGTTTATGCAGCTGCATTTTAATGTAACTTATTATTGGAGCACTCTGTTTAGAGAATAAAACTTACAACTGAAGAYATGCTATTAAAAATTCCTTCAAAACATTGTGAGCTGTAGATAAATCAAAAGTATAGATCTTCAATTCTGCTTCCAGATTTATTTGTACTTTTAATATTTGTATTTTTAACAAGTTTTCTTCATACTAATATCTGAAAACTATTTGAGATACTAATAAAACTCTAACAAACTTTCTATATTAAAGAATTTTGCAGAGTATTAAATCTGATTTTTTTTTTTTTATTTTTTCATGATTAATATACAACTTTGTTTTTTATTTCAGTAATGTAAATAATTGCTTCCAGTGTGGGGAATTTTTTAAACCTAATAGCTTTCCAAGACCTGTGTGATGGGGGACTTAAGTTACTGTGGAGCCTCAGATACGCRTTTCAATTCAGAGTGCATGTGATTTGGAAGCATGCAAAATAAAATATTTATCTCTATTAGATCTTCACTGAAAAATCATTAAATTGATGTTCTGTAAGTAGGTAAAACAAGACAGTCTTATATTTCATAGAACTCAACCTTCACATGACCTGCTTTAAAACCTCAGTATCTCAATGAAAAAAGTTAGAGATATACTGCTAGAGTGTCTTGTTTTAGTTGGAGAGAAAAAAAAAAAGACCGGAAAATGTCACTGTCATACTTTGAGAGCTTTTTAAAAAAATCAATCAAGGAAATAGTTTAGAATCCTGCTGTATTTGTTTGCAATATCATACTGAACTGACTCTTTGATTACACTAGGGACTGAGAGCACATTGTTCTAGGCACTTCATGGACAATGAAAGACCTTCTTTGCCCCCAGAGATTTATTTCTGTGCTTTGACTTTCAGTGTTATTTAAGATTRTGTGACCTTAAATGTCCAGTTTCCAGAATACTAAAAGAATGTGTTGGTATCTGTTTTATTGAATGTAGTGTGTAGAGTTTAAATTTCCCAATTACAAGCCAGAAGTCCTTTGTTTATCTGAAAAAATAAATGGAGCATGATCAGCAATCATGTCTAACATTTTCCCTGTCACTAGTGCTGGAGAAGACTGCTTTGCAAGGCTTGAAGATTTTTCAGCCTCTATACTTACTTAATTCTCAGCCTTTCTTGAGGATATCAATTATGAAAGATTTTSTGATGAAGTATGGATGAGTGGAAACTGGAGAAGGACAGCCAATTCACTGCACGACATCTATGGATCAGACAATGTTTCGTCCTCATGGAGCTAGCAGTCTGAAAATGGAAGGCTCAATACTTAGAGCGTCAGCCATASGTATATGATGATACTGAATCAGTTTTGCTTATATTATGGCCTATATTTATATGAAGGTTTGTCTCTTCCACACCCGGGGGGGAGGGGGGGGGGAAATATGTAGAAGAATGCCAGTGCAAGAGGATGTGAGTTTTTATGTTTAATACCTTGTATTTCATTCACTTTTCTTCATCCTGTATCTCCAAGAAATAAACCCACAGATCTAAGTACAGGTTTTTTTCATTGCTGGGTGCTTTTTGTTTTTATCTCTTACAATATTCTTATTCATCTCTGGAATGGTAGCACAGGTTGTAAATTAAGTCCACTCTGTTCAGAGGCTCTAGAATGCTAGTATTGAGAATTTCCGTCTCAGGGGTGATGCCTGATATGGACACAGCTGTTCTGTTTTCAGGCGCAGTTTAGGTCTAGGAGCAGATAACTCACACTTGTGTGGCTGCAGTCTCAGATAAGTCAGCTTATGTCTTCGCCTTGTATTTCTGAACCCAAGAGCACTTGAGAGCACGACGCAGGCACTCGGCTATCTCTGCAAAATTGTCAGGAGTGGCACAACCAGCGGCAGTCTAGATCTAGTCATTTYTGATGGATCAAGCTGACTCAGTCCAATTTAACTTTCTCGATACTGTGCTTCTGGCATGTCCCATGTACTGCTATAATCTGGGAGATCCCAATATGTGCCCTATGTGTGTCTGAGTAATTAAAGTAGCTGCTGCTATCTCAGTATTACCTCAAGTGTTGCATGAAAATATTCTTTAGTTTGAAAAGTAGTAAATAAATGGTTGGTTCCCTACCTTATTTCTCCCACTGCATTGTTTGTTTTAAATGGCATTTGGTAAATGGCCTACTGCAAGTGCTGTGCTATAGCATCTAAGATGCAATAGAGAATATTGTGTCCAAGAAAAAAACACCAGTCGGGAAATTCTGTAGGTGGATAGGAATTGTAATAAAAATTCAATGTAGCTATAACAAAATACTTGCAGAATGTGTGCCATGTACAGAACTCATTCTGTCATTTTAACCTTTAATTAGCTCTTTACTTCTATTCCATATTCCCTTATTCTCCCAGTCACTCACAATTCAGCAGAATTTCTACAGCACCTCTGGTGCCCTCTGTCTGGCTTTGAAGGATTTCAAAAGCCTCTGTGCTTTTTCCCTGAGCACTTGCATAGTCCTTCAGCATCAGTTTGGCCCCAGAGACCCAAAAAGGCCACCAGCTCTCCTAYTAATGTCCCGCACTGTCAAAATCATCCAGCTTCTTCTGAATCTCTCTTGATAAAAGACACTCCTATTCAAGAAGAATCTGTGATTAATGTCATATGAAGCTCAGAGAGGCATGTGAAGGCATCCAGCCAAGAAAGGTACAGAGAATAGCTGCAGCTAGTGTTGGAAGGGTGGAGGCTCCGTAGCAGCTCTTGATCATGGGCAGCCAACGCTAGCAGAAGTGGCTGGCGCTTCTCTTCAGTTTAGCCTCAGGAGAGGCTATGAAAGGATCATGGCCAAGAATTGCAACTCTTTGTGTCTTGTTTGAATAGACAGAATGGTCAAACTTGATACGTTACCACACAGTATGGCAGCTGTACTTTGTAAATACAAATACAAGTTTCAATTTTTTCAGGCTTATCTTATACAAACTGTAATTCATTTGAATCTCTAATATGGTTATCATCATAACAGTATTTATTTTTTCCTAAGGATTGTATATAGAATTCTGGGAACCGTAGTAGCATTTTTACTACTGCTTGATTTTATTAGTTAAGCATACTATGAAAAATGTTATTTTAAAATCTCAGTAAAAAAGCTGCTTATCATGATAAGTTATGATAAGAGATGGTTTGCCCATTTTTCTAAGTGTAAAGGATTTTTCTTTGATCAGAACATGCAAAGTACTTTTGTTTGCCCAGAGCAGCATGTCTGTCTTCAAGGGCTTGAAGTTCAAATCACAAATTTTTAAGTAATTTGTGAAATCTAAAAATAATCATTAATCTTCAAGATGGTGTAATACTCAAATTTTATTCTGCTCATTTTCTCTTTAATGCATAGTGAAGCTTTGAGAGTTCATTTTATTTATGATAGAAATTCTGTCGCTTGTAAAAATGTATTGATAGATCCATAGGTAGATGGAACTTCCTGATGGATTGAGGATCATATTGACTTAAGCCAAGGCTGAATTAGTAGTGCAAGTRTCCTGCAGATTCTCTGCGTATATGCATTTATAGGTGGTGGATAGAGCAGAGTATTACTCATCTATCTTCTCGAGGCCTCCACAGACCAAATTTGACATCCCTGATCTGTCTTGAATTGGTCTAAATTCTTCCATCCTTTTCTACCTTCCCCCAATTTTCCTGTACCTGCACTTCATAAGCTGCCGTGCTCAGTTGTCTTTCCTAATCACTTACAAATGAAGAAGTCAGCATTTGTCTGATATCGCTGGAGATAAACARTGGGATAAGTAGCGATGTTAAAAGTTGAATGTAGTGCAGAAGGGGATGTTAAAGGATGTATGATAGAGATGTCAAAACCAGGAGTGTGCCGGGGACACACTGGACTTTAAGGCTCTGCGGGGATAGAGCATAGCCTGGGGGAAAGGTTTCCCAGCGCTCACAGTGCTGAGTTTGCTTTTCAGATACTGTAAAGGCAATAATTGACTGCAAGTCTGTAATTCAAATATATGATACAGTATTTAAATCCAATTTGCACAGGAATCATTTTATTAAGCATAACCTATGAACATACATTATACATTTGTTTTACTATCATCCTTGGGAACAAAGTAGCTGCAGTAAGTTGATGTGCTACGATACAGTAACGCTATTTTGTGCAGTACATACAATCTAAGAGCTTTAATAGATTGTAATCCTTTATTTTTATAGTACTTTTCCTCCTAGATACCAAAGCAGTGAGMAAATATTATGTGCATTTTGTCACTTCTTTGAGGTGGTTATCAAATACGAGTGATACAGTATCTGCAGTGAACTGATATACAGTAATATTTACATATTTAAGAAATACTTTTATTAGCAGATAGGTTTTTCAAAAATACCTAGAGTTTTGTGACTTTGGAGAAGTAGCTTTGAGATCATTCTTGTGACGCTTCTGGGTATATATTATGCATTTCAGATATTCAGAAAGTGAATACCATATTGTAGTCCTGCTTCCATTTGGAATTATGGTTTAAAGTTATCTGCTTTGTAGTATTGCTGTTCTGTTCAATAAATATATCTGAGTCTCTTGTGTAAGAACTGTCCTGGATCATTAGCACTGAATGGCACTACATTAGTTGGAAAGCAAGTTTTCTGTTAGAGAAGCCATTAATGTTAGAAAAAATGGTGTTCTAGATAGGATGCTGATGGTGTGTGGGAAATGGAGACAGGGCAGCTGATGCCAGTGCAATTTTCCAGTTGAAGCTAAGGAACACTGGTTTAAAAAAGAAGTTTCCCCTTAGAAGTGGGGGAGCAGSACAGTCTCTCACCAACTGTTAAAGACCAGATCCAATGAGCAGGAAGCCTTGCGTAAAAACTTGGACCAGAGTTAGGATGCATAATTCTAAGGTCACACTGAGGGAAACTGAGCCCTGGTGTTTCCTTTGGTAAGATTTTTTTGCTTTACAAAGAGTAAAGATGCTTGTGGATGAGAAATTCCTTTTGCTACAACTGGCTCAACTTGACCTTGAAATCAGAGCTCCTGTGTTTCAGTGGAGGGGAAAGAGCTCTTCTAAAAAGCCAGTCCCAGGTGGATTGTGACCTGCTTTGGAGTGGTGGGGGACTGGTTTATAAGATCTGCCCCAGGAGGATGCGAGTTCTGAGGTTTGCATCTGAGGTASCTAGAGCTGAGGAAAAACCAGGAGTCACCTCCCAAAACATGWGGAGGTAAGGTTCAGTAGTTAGTTTGAGCATACCCTGGTAGAGCAGGTTGAGACCAGCTTGTGGCATTTCCCATAGTAGTATTTTAAAAAGTTCCTCGTACTACARCTCTGCAAATTGAGTACAGTGTTCCCCACCTTAATACTGAGCTCTTTCTAAACATGACCTGCTGCTTTATTCTTGAGGTCCTAGAATTGAGGGTTTAAATATTCCCAGAATTTGGCAACCTCTGTTTTTTCATCTTGACTTGTGACCAGGCTATCTTCTCTGCTCCTGGAGTTTTCAGCTTTTTGCATTAATAGTCTGGAATAATTCAGCTTGTATTTATAAAGTCTTTTAAAAAAAATGTATCTGAGGAGTATGTGGAGATGTCCACTTCTGGACTACGAGGTCCTCAAGTGCTCAGGTGTGAAGGAAGCTCAGGAAAAGGCACTTTAGCTACAAATATCTTAAAATCTGGTGGGGTAAAAGCCCCATTTTCCAAGTCTTTTTTTTTTTTTGTTCTTGAAGCGTCAGCAATTTGTAGCCCCGCAGAGATATTTTGTAAGAAATGCCTGACAACCAAAGGATGAAGTCAAGAGCTTGGGGCTGGGGGACAAGACATGTTTGCCAGGAACTAACGAGGACTGAAGTGAGTCTGAAAAACACTCCAAATGGCACTCGGTGCTATTTTCCGTGTTCTGCCTTCCCCAGCTCTTTCCATTTCAAAAACGCTGGTGGCAAGGGGCTGCCACTTGTGCTTTCCACGTAAGCACGTGTGTTGGAGCTAGAGCAAGAGCAAGGCGCTTGCAGGTCCCACGGCTCCGGTGGGCGCAGGCAGCCGAAGCTGCAGAGCGCGGCTCTAACCTCCAGATCAGCCTTAACCAAACCAGATCAAAGGGGGCTGGAACCAAGGGCGGGGAGCGGCCCCGGGGCTCCCGCAGCAGCAGCAGGGAGGAGCCGGCGGGTCGCTGCCAGCTCCCTGACCTGCCGCGGGGAGGGGCAGCCCCGGCCCCGTCTCCCCGCGGCCCCGCAGCAGCGGCCGGCTCGGCTCGGCTCGGCTCGGCTCGGCTCTGCGCTCCCTGCTCGGGGCCGTTGTTGGGGCCCGGCTCCCGGGTGGCTGCGGGGAGAGCGGGCGCCTAGGCGGGAGATACCTGGATCAAGAAGGGGCTGCTTTTTCCTTACTGCTGGTCTTCTCCGGCTTGCCTCTGGTAAGTGTTTAGAAGTGCGTTACGTTGGATTGCTTCAAATCTGGCCGTGCGTTCCCGTAGCGTATTTTAGGTTACAGCTGAAACAACTCGGGCTTTCAGAAAGCGTCAGGATGTAAATTTAACTAAGACTATCGTGTACCTTCAGTTTATTTACACTAGAATGCTACTTTGTAATGCAAGTAGACTCCTAGGCTTGTAAAAGACTACAGCTGGGTAGAAATGTCGGAGAGCTTAGAACAGGACCCTGCTAGCGCTGAAGAGCTGGTGAGAAAGAAAAACACCCCCACCCCCACTCGAGATCCAGCTATTTCCACAGATGCGCTGTTATAGAAGTGGTATATGGGGTTTATCATTTGGCCTTCAGAGCACGGCTCAGCAAATGGGAGACTTAAAACCAACGTACACTTGAGAAATGAAGCAGGGGGGGGGGGATCAGTTCTCGCATGTTTAGCTTTCGGAGAAAATGTTTGTTGGACTGCTAGTGTARAACTGTTTTGCTGTGTTTTCTGTAGCTAAATGCAAAAAATGCTCTGTGTTTATCAAATAGGTGTTACTGCTGGTGTATACCTGCTTGATGTGCCCTGGCATTTTCACCGAGTGTTTTGCTTGTTTAATATACAGTAGTTGTAGAATGATGTTAGTGCTTCTACTAAAATATGAAGGAAAAATGCTATTATTAGTAACAGATTCTTTAAAGATGTTCAAACAGCTTTTAAATTTGGACAGAAAAYGAAAACTCTGCTTCTAAACAGATGGTCGAGAGGTTTCTTAACCTCTTATGTAATACTAATATAGTCAGGATGATGGTAGGCATCGCTGGAGCTGTATCCTAAAGAGTATTGCTTTTGTGTCCCTTTACAGCTGTAATAATTTAAATGTTAATCCCACAGCATGATGAAGTAAAAACCTGTGGAACTTTCAATGCAAGTAACTCCTTTTACATCCAGAAGGTGACATATTTTGGTTTTCCCCCCTCTGTGTAAGCAGGATTAGAGCTATTTTGGATCAGAATATTTGCAATTACAAAAACTTAAATGTCTTTCATATGGTAATGGAAAGGCAGTAAGTTGTGTAAATAAGATCTAGTGTGATGACAGTGTTGCAGTTGTAAGCAATGTTTGGTTTTTTTTTTTAACAGCTTTCCATCCTCTTAAACTGTGCTGAGGTATACCTGCTTTCCAGAAGTATGCATGTTTTTTTCTTGAAGTAGTATGTTTTGTTCCAGTCATCTCTGTTTGTAGCTGTATCTCTTTCCAAAACTCAGSATTTGAAGCTTTTTTTGGATTTTCTTAGTACATTTTTTTCCTACTTCCCCTGTGTATATATSCTTAAGTTATTTAAAAAAATTTTTTTACAATTATACAAAGCTTCGGGAAGAAAATTTTCAGGGCTTCTTGTTGTTGKTTCTATCTGTAGTTTAATTATATTTATTACGAATTCTGCCTTTAAAAGAAGACTTTGTAGTTAAAGAACTGCAATTGATTTCTTTAGTTGAAGCCCTGCRAATGATTTCTGTAAATGGTCTGCTGTTGTTTTACTGTTTGTGCCAGGGGAAGTAACTTTAGCTTAAAAGCAAAGCAAAATCTATTTCTGAAGTTCTGGAGAACACTCTCTTTCCCAGCCTTTGCAGCCTCTCCCAGCTCCCTCACCCCACAGCTGTCGCTGGTGGGTCAGTTCGTGTGCCAAGCTGGCAGCCCTGGTTCGCTAGTGCCCATCTGTAGCATGAGCCGGGGTCCTGGCACGGTGACATCTGGAAACTCCCCGTCACAGGAATTGCAATTCCCGAGGCAGCCTGCGAGGCAGGGAATGAGCTCCCGGTGTCTCAGGTTCAGGAGGGGACAGCTTCTCAACCTCTCGGGCTGCGGAGAGGGGTGGAAGGGCTGGGTGGCTTTTGAAACACTTGCTACGAAATGGAGGAGGGGAGATTTCCCCTCGGAAAATCTCTTCTGCTTCATAATTGTCTTCTAACTACTGCTGCATGGTAAAAGTACTTAGATCGCTGAAAATCTGCTCGTTAACAGGGAGCCATTATTGAGAAAATGGGTCTTCATAGGCTGTGCAGAAAATAAACTGACCATAATGGCACTTCTCAAAACTAGGAGCTACGTTGTATCAATCCTCAAAGTGAAGCAGTTGCATTAATAAGTATATAACCTAAACTGGTGTGTTGATAAAATAAGAATTAGAGAATCTTCTTGAAGATGAAATATATACTTTTAAAATATACTTTAAATACTTGAAAAAGAAATGGAAAGGACAGGGAAGGCTTGTTCTAGTAAGCGTCTGTATTTTGTATAGTGAAGGCTTTTCAGGGAAGACCTAGTGGTTAACAGCTGAAATGGAAAAGCAAGAATCAGGGTATTGAGAGAAACCAAGCACCATGTATGAACGCATAGGAGTAAGAGCTAGAGAATTTGAAAAATGTCTAGCTGAGAGCCAAAATGGAGATCAACAACCATAAAACATTAAAAAGCTGCTTGACTTGCTAAGGACCATTGCAATGATAGATAACTAGATGTCTCCCATAAAACCCAGTATCAAACACCAGGCACCACCTGTTACTCCTGCGAGCACTGAGAAAAAGCAAAGATGCAAAGAATTTTGGTGATGTGAAGGAGGAGAAAACCCTCCTTAAGAGTGGCTGTGCACTGGCTGGCACAGCAAACCAAGTCTGGAGAGGATTTAGCTGAGTTTACAGATTGAGACCGTGTAACCCATTTGCCACATTAAAAAACTTTAGCGTCTTAAGGGACTAGAAGTCCACCATAATTTTTCATCTGGAAGGAGACTTAGTAGGTAGCACTGGGATTGTTAAATGTTGCTTATTTCAAGAATGCACTGCTTTGCAAATCCAGCTGTTTTAGATGAACATTTGACATGAAAAGACATTTTTGTTACTTCAGACATCATGTTCATCTCAGAACCATGATGCTTTGTAGCTGACAGGTCTGCAAGGTCCCTAAAACCTGGACTGGTTCAGCTGGTTGAGTGGCACAATGCTGACTACAGCTGAAAGGCTTTAGATAACTTTTAAATTAAATTTGAGTTTTGTCCTACCTTAAATGAAAAATGTAAAGTCTTATAACCAGCTTATTTTAGTGCAAGGTATAGATTTGGGGGATTTTTTTTTTTTCTTACATGGTTAAAACAACCCTCAACACTTAACTGTTTTTTCTGTCATCTTCTAAAGATCTATAAATTATCTATACTAATATACTAGGTTATACTAAATTTCCACTACATCATTTCCTCTTGAATTTGCACTTCTGACATTCTCAATTGCAGGCATTATGAGTCCAGATGGGATTTGTTGAACCAATGTTTTCTTAAGTCTGTTTTTTTTTTTTAAAAAAGAAACTTTAAAGCAAAGAAAAATTCTTTCAGTTGCAGCCAAAGGAACAGGTGAACTTAATCCAAGTCTAAAAAGAACATGCTAGTTAGGGAACACCAAATCCTACATAGTTTCAGTGTGGTACAGCATTACTTTATTTCCTGAAGGGCTTGCAATGCAGATGGCAGATGGCTGCTGGGTAAGCCGTGTTCATTGTTAGCTCCACAAATAATAGAGAGATTACTCCATAAAACTGTCACTAAGTAACATTGCCTCTACAGACCTACTTTCCAGATATGACACTCTTCCAAGCTGCTGTTTTGACCTGCATGGCTAAAGTGCTTTCTTAACAGTTACTGTTGTCAAGCGTGCAGTAATTAAAGATAATTCTAGTTTTCTTCCCCTAGCAGTCCAGCTGGCATAATTTCTAAATAAATGTTCATGTTTAAAATACTATGTGTCCAGCTAGAGAGGTGGATGCCTAGGGGTGATGTATTAAACATGTAGGTTAACACTTTTTCTCATTGTGTTTAATCTTCTGTTAAGTGGTGTTGTCTATATTAAAACCTTTATTAATTACAACCTCATTATTCAGAATACCTGTCCATTGCTTCAAAACCTTCAGATGTAAATTGGAATAAGTCTGAAAAAAAACACTCTGTTGGAGAATACTAAATCCTAAAGCATTCTGAGGAACACAGCAAAAATAACTTTCAGCATTGAAAGAATTCAGAAATATCAAAGACTGCATTTTGAAAAATTCTTGGGTTTAGATTTTTTTTCATCATGAACAGGTTCTTTTTTTTTTCCCAGGCCCCATATATTATTAAAATCTTACTGTACGTTTACTTGTTGCATTTACCTTGCCTGTTTGTGCATCCTCTAAAGGAGAGATTCGCAGTTAACTGTTTCCTTGGGCCATCACATCTCACTGGAAGTTCCCAGTCACTGCAGTTGTGGTAGGGGAGACAAAATGCAGATGGATAAGAATATATTCGAAGAACGTATTTTGGTGCGATAGCTGCAGGTAAAGTTTTGCTGTCAGTGGAGTTGCAGTCGCATGTATAGAGCGTGGCACAAATGGAGTACCATAGTACGTAATTTTTCATACCCTCAAACACGAGTGAAACAAAACTTGGATAACATTAGACTTGTCAAGTGACATCAACCATCTTACATTTGTTTAAAAAAAGAAAAACTACCAAACCAAATGAAAAAATACAGCCCAACTCATACTCTAGAGAACTGGTTTGGGTCCCAGTTCTTCTTAACTGTGGTTGAATAAAATACTCAGATGGCTACCTTAAGCGTGCAAAGTAGTCTTGCTTACTTTAATATGGCATTGAAAGAGCTTCAAGGTAAGCAGGTGCTTCCATTGCCTTGCTCAAAGACTCTGCAAATGGACAGAACTCAATAGTTTCTCAAGGCTTAGGAAGAAAGAAAGAATCAGCTTGATCTGTTAAAATTTTTATAGCTTGAGATAATTCATGAATAGCCTGTTCAAAAGGAGAACAAAGGCAGAATTATATGTTGTGATACTGATGATGATGATCTTTGGCTTTTCTTTGAATTTACTAGTTTCTTAAGAGTCTTTCTGAAGATTGTGTTTAAACTGAAAGGCATGCAGGTAAATATTGCATCTGTTGAAAATAAAGCATTTTATCTTTGATCATATTAAGTGGAGGCTGCTGGGCTGTCTGGAACAAAAGCTGTAATTCCTGTGTTGGTGTTCATGAGGGCCACAGACACACTGAAGGTCCCAAGCCTGTGTCTCTCTGTGGGGATTGCCCAGCTTCCGTGGGTGCGAGTTAGCTTGCATCTCTGTTTGGCACATGTGTGCCTTGTGTGTAAATGCGTGGTTTCCTTTATAAAGTGATTTGAAACAGCTACGAAAAATTATGTTGTGTTACCTCAATTGCTGCACACTGCAGATGTCCTGGGTTTAAAGCAAAAAGGATGGTGCATCTGTCTTCTTGAAGGGCTAGATATTTGCAGTATCTCCATACTTTATTTTCAGTTATAATAGTAGTCTGYGGAACAGTAACTTTGATCAGTGTACAGCAGTTTCAAGCGATGATATGGATATGTCAAACTAACTTAGAAACAGAAATGTAACATCACCATGCAGCCTGTCTCTTATATGAATGAATGTGAAAATAAGCAGCCAGAAATTCCTAAAATGCTGCCAGATGACTCGAGAGGAGCTTTCTCTCTCTTGATGTCCAGCTCTCGCTCTGTCCGCTTCGGCAGGCTTTGAAGCTGCCTATAGTGTGAGAGAAAACCAGACTGTTCAAACACAGCAGTATTCCACATAACTAATATGTCTCTTCAGACTGAAAAGAAGTTTAGCCAGCCACTTGAATTTACTCTCTATGCTCAGCGGAAAGTCCTCCATGGGCTTGACTTGCATGGGCTAGGGGAGGGGGTGCCCGGCAGGAATGTGTGGAATTGGAGGCTGGAAAAAATATGCTTGTCGAGCAGCATATTCTCCTGTTCTGAGCGGTTATCTAAATGAAAGTGATTTCCCAGGGCATCTGGCTCTGCACATGATCTAGAACAAATAGCAGAGGATTAATTTTCGTTTCAGAAGTGAAGGATTTAGCTATGTCTAGGGGAGATGCTGTGTGGGGGGGCTGCCGGGAGTAGCATTCCACTCTGCAAAGCACTTTCTGCTCAGAATTAGCATTCAGGCAATTAAATAGCTCAGCTGGCTGGGCAGGCTTAGCTCTCTGAGCACTCAGCAAAGGTATTGGGGAAGAAAACAAGTTAGAAGCTTCCTCGCTTATCTGTCTTAATCTGTATGTTGTGTCTTTCTGCAAAGTTCAGTGTCTGTAATGCAAGCCTTGCGATTTGGACTGGGAATGTTGTTGATTAAATTCAGTATCAAAAAGGTAACATTAAGTTAGTCAAAGCAGTTGTAATTAACTGATGCTGTTTTTTAAGCAAGTGTTGATTTATTCTTCTAAATAGTACATAATTAGTGTTCTTTCTTCCTTGTTCTCCTTTCTCCTCCTCCCCATGTAACTTGGGAGCAAATTCTTATCTAAGTGTGATGTTTGACCTTTTGTGTTATTTATCAAACTAATCATCTCCAACTTATTTTCAAAGCTTATTAAAACACGATTATAGTTAATATGGGGGAAATTGGCTGCTGCGAGCACCTCAGACAAGTTTTGATTTTGAGCCAAGCTCCTTGGTCACCTTTCCAGTGTTAATAGTTTTCACTTATTTACATTTTGCTTGAAAAAGACAAGAATTCAGAAGAAAATCTTTAATATCCTTTATTTACAGCACAGTGCATTTCTTAACTGCCTTTGGAATATGTGTCACTCAGAAGCATGAGCTTCTCAATCAGCAATAATTGAATCCTGGGATTATCTTTTTTAAGCTTTGGAAAAATATGTGGTTGTATTCTATCTTAGAATCATAGGGTCATTTAGGTTGGAAAAGACCTTTAAGGTCATTGAATCCAACTGTTAACCTAACACTACCAAGTCCACCAGTAAACCATGTCCCTAAGCGCCACATCTACATGTCTTTTAAGTACTTCCAGGGTATCTTTTTAGTACTCATAACAGTTCATTTTGAGCTTCTGCTAAAGATCTAGTCTACCATCCAGAAATTTTGACACGTCTGCTGAAGTGACTTGATGTGTTTAAATAAGGCATTTTAAAAGAATTTCTTCAAAAATACAAATATGCCTCGTTTTCAGTAGAAATTGGAGATAGGAAAGCAGGTTACTGAAACCAGCACATTAATGATTATTAAACATTATTAAACGTAGGATATGTGGCCCTGTCTCCTGCTGGCTTTAAAAGCACGCAAGCAAATTGCAGTGCAAGGTGTGGRTGGTTACACAGTTTATACCAAAATCTGTTTTCAAAAATAGTGGCTGTTACTTAGTCTTGTGCAAAGTGATCTTGTTCCCGTGCATCTCAACCATTACTTGTTAGCTGTGACCCAGAGACTGTCAAATGTAGATTCATTTGACTTGTATTTTGGTTTAATCACTGAGCATTTATGTAACTTCACTCTTAACTTTTTGTTGAACAAGTGAAAGTTCTTCAGAACATTCCTGACAGTGTGTGTGTGTCTCCTTTCCATTTTCCTGTGCTGTGAAAGATGAAGATGAGAGAGGAGCTTTACGCATTTTAATCTAAAGTTATTTCTGAGCACCTGAAAACACTGCGGCTCTGTAAACTTCGCTTTACTTGTTTCTTCAGGAACATCGCGTATCCATCAAGAACTTGGAGCATGGCTATGAGCAACGTCAGTGACTCTGTGGTTCTGAGCAATGGCAGCATCTTGTCAAATGCTACTGGCGCAGGTATTGCAGCTAGTGACGGGGATGTCACAGTCCAACAACTCCCATCCAAGGAAACACCAAGAACAAAAGCGAGTCCAAATGGCTGCCTGCAACTTAATGGTACAATCAAACCATCGTTTCTGCCTTTAGACAACCAAAGAACTCAGCAGATGATGTCGCAATGCTGCCACCCTTGTCCATACCATCATTCTTTAAGTAGCCATAATAACAAGCAAGAATGTCATTCAGTGGTTGGCAGCTCAGCACCATCTCCTATGACGTCGTGCTGCATGCAGCCACATACTGAGTATTCTGCATCTATTTGCCAAAAACACACCCCCATATATCAGCCTGCCTGCTGTCTTCAGCCCTCCCCATCCTTCTGCCTTCACCACCAGTGGCCTGACCATTTTCAGCATCAGCCTGTGCAGCAACATATAGCCAGGATGAGGTAAGCAGACTGCATTATTTGTTAGCTCTCAGTATGGGTAACCTTTTCCATAACTACTTCATTTTCTTACAGAAGCCAAAGATCAAAAAGGAAGATGAACCAAATTTCCTCCCCAGTATTTTTACACATTAATCTTTGATGCGGTACCAACTTTTTCTTTTTTTCAGAAGAAACCACGTCAGGAAACTAGTTTTGCTGTGCTACGTGAATATTCCTGAAGTGAATTAGTTTTTTCTGGGGGGGGGGAAAAGGCTGTTTTTTCTTCTTCTTGGGGATAATTTGGAAGCTCATTACCTCTTTTACAAGACAAGGTGTACACCTACATTGTGTGAAGCAAACCAATACAGAGATACCTCAGAGAGCACTGAGAGAACTGGTATGTCTGTATGGTCTAATCAAAATTCGTATGTCCTCAAGAAGTTGCATTGAAAAATACTTTCAGCCATTCTGTTCATAGATGTACTGGCTGGTTTTTCTTTGTCAGACCAGCTGGTTCAGTGAGTTGCCCCCATGTCTTTCAGTGTATGTATCTGCTAAACTTCAAAGTTGTGCCAAGATTGAGAAATTTAGGATTGCTCCAGGTTTTAATCCTTTCTACCCTGCACATCATATGAACTTGCCTTTTTATATCTGTTAGCTTTGGAGTTCCAGTGACAGTAGTCCCAGCTACAAGGAGCAACAATCACAAGGAAAATTTTCTGCAGCCTGCTGGTCCTGGGCAAAATCAGTCAGTCCAAGAGGCAATTTCTAAAAATTAAATTCCCTGTTGCACTAAGACACTTCAAAGCTTTCATGCAAGGGTTTTTTTTTTTTCTGAGTTGCAATTAAACCAAACTGGATGAATTTTCACTGGGGCAGTAAAAGCTACCCTTTTCACTATCATCCAACATCTTCATCCTTGCTCTAAAACTTGGAACAGCAAGCATTTCTTGGTCAGTTGTAATGATTTTGTCTTGATGAAATATATGGCAAACTAATTTTAAACTTCGGAGAATATCAGACTGGGACAAATATGTAATGTGGAAAAAGTCAAAGCGAATAAAGCTTTTTTCCTTAAGGTGAAAGCAGATGAAAATAAGGATAATAATACGAAGTGCAAATCAGCTTTCCCCTGCCAGTTATTCCTCTTACAAATGGAAAAAAATCTTAGTTGTTGGAACTGCTTACAATCAGATGTGTTTTTTCCACCCCATGCTTGTTTAAATGTTAAGTAAAGATGAAAACTTTTATATCATTTTCTATGCAAAGGTATGCAGGAGGTTGAGCCATTACAGAATCAGTCAGTCATACTTTTCAAACTGTCAAAATGGGTGCACTAATTTCACTGTTGTTCTCCCTGTGCAGAAGGACGGTTAAACTTCATCTGTATTCCATAACCTTGAGGAAGGGAACAAATGTGATCCATAATCCGTGTTTCTGTTCTTAGTCTAGAAAAAAGAACAGTGAAAAGTTCTTCCAGATATGGTAAAATAATGTTTTCCATAGCACTTCACAAGTATGAAGACTTTGTTTGAACTGCTCTGATTGGGATCTTGAACCAAGATGCTTTCTTTCGTCTTGCACTTCCTCAGCATGGTGTACATTTGTACGTAAATGTACGTAAATTATAAACAGTGATTTTTCAGTAAATGTTCATCTTACTGTTAGCAGTCAAAATAAGGATACAATATGACCTTTAAAGCACCTGTACTTATTAACTCAACTATATGCATTAGCATACTCTACATATCCCTATCAAGTGGTTACTGTTTCATTTCTGGACTTTCTTCTAGCTAAGGCAACTGAATTTTCTCAGTGAGAAGATACTTGCAATATGACTCATAGGTCAGCAAATCAAATGAGTCCATCTTCTAAAAGCCACCTAGCTTCTGACTGCTTTTGCCTATTCTTTTAGCTCTAAACATGTGGTAAATAGGACTCAGGTCCCATGCCATGTTGGGGAAACTGGACTTCTTGTATGCTTTTTAACTCCTTAAACTGGCTGTGGCTGCATTAATGGACAATGCATGTCTGACTTTATCACTTGTGTTACTAGCATGGAACCAAAGATTTCTTTGCTCTCTGAATAGTCTACAAGGTGTGTCTAAATGTTATAGTCTTCCCTTGCATCGTAAGTCTACTTTATCATACTGAGAGGCCATTGTCAATGAAGACATGTTAGTAGATGGTAAAAACAGGGAGCAACTGGATGCAACCTTGCAGCTGGATGGATACATGCTCAGGAAGAAGCAAACTGTCTCATTGATAGTTACTTTGCAGTGCTAAAGAGAATAGATGGTAAATGTGTATTCATTTTTTACATGCTTGGATAACTTTCTGTATACAGGAGAGTGACACTTAAGTGTGTGATATTTTCATGTGATCTCTCTTCCACACTCTAATTTTATTATGTTTTGAGCTTATAATCTGCACAACAGCTTCTTCTCCAGATATTTTTCTTACAAGGCTAATTGGAAATCATCCAGCTTTAGAACATGTGCATGTTTTAACAGGGTTATTTAAAATGCAGGTTCTCATACGATACATTAATTAAATTCAGTGTGTAGTCAAACTAGCTTTCATTTTGGTTCTTTGTATTTTTAAAAAATGCATTCAAATATTGTTACAGTTTTAAGTTTAAGGGGAGAGAAGATGTGATTAGATAGAGGGGGGTGAACACTTCTTGCAAACTGTATCGCTAATGCTTACAGCTCTGGGCAGGTAACCAATTGTTTCAGCAGGACAGGTTTTGTCAGGTTTTGAAGCCCAAGGCTTAACATTTGTCAGTGACCTAATGTTAAAGGAATGTGGCTCTGGTATATCATTGTGGATTTGAGTGTATAAAGAAGACAGATTGAAGTAATGCCACACTTGTCCTATCCTCTTAAAGCTGGCTGGATCTGGAATTTTGTAGTGTGTTCAGCTTTGAAGTTTAAACTAAATTACATGGAAATGTCATCTATATACCATAACTTGAATGTCTGGGCAACTGGTAATTTTTTTAGATTGGTGAAAAAGACTTGTAGCATAAAAGAAAATGTTTTTAGTGGTTGGTGGTTTACAATGTGATTGTGGCAAAAAATTCTATTGTAAAAGTAGGTAAAATCGGTCAGCTGTTGGTCATAATGATTCTGATGGGGTTTAGGTATTTTTCTGAGGTTGGAAGATCTTGAGCAAAATTTTTTGTGTTATTTTATGCACATATTTAAGATGTAATTCATTCAAACATGTTCATAACTCGTTTTTTTTAGTGGGCATAATATCTTGACCACACAAACATTCCCTGGGAAATTCCAGCCGTGTCTCCATATCAGAATGCAATTGCACTTCTTCAGACGGGGAATTGATTTGCTTTCTGACAAACAGTTTCTAAACTTACCTTACTTTGGAGCATGGTATGATTAGTTCTTCTTTTCAGGTACTATTGGAAGATTTTTCTCCACCCTGCCCCTTTGGAGGGCTCATGTTGAAGTAACCCTTTTAGACTGAATGCACTTATGTATCTCAAGAAACCCGTGGGGCTTAGAGCCACTGGGCAGGTGGGTAGTTATTGCCCCTCCTTTGCTACCATCTGCTTCTGTAATCATCAGCAACCTTCAGCGAGTAGACAGTAGAAATGAGGAAGAGGAACAAGTAAGGCTGTTAATTTGAAGACGTGGAAGAAGCATGAAGACTGATGCTTGACAACTGGAAGCACCAAGTTAGGAGTCACTAGGGAAGAGTAAAACTATGCAGCCTAGCAGCGTGTTTAGCGGGATGAAAGGAGGATAAAATAAATAATGAAGGGCTGCATATTCTAGCAGAACTAAACACTACAGTAAAGAAATGTAAAACCAGAAAACTCCTTAAAATCATTCCTGGTATTTTTCAAAATCTATTATTTATATAGGAATGTATGCATGTAAATAGGAGCAGAAGAGGAAGAATGTGCAGAGATCGTTCAGTAAGTCGTCTCAGGGTTGTGGAAAGCGTGGGGTAGCAGTGCTGTGCATGGCTGTTGTCTCTGGTACCAAATTGAATTGCTTCTCTGAGACTTGTATGTGAACTTTTTAATGGGAAAATGCCATTTAAAAGCTACCTGTATCCTTGCTAATATTGATGCCAACTCTTTTGGAATCTCTCTTTGGTGATACAGTTTAAAAAGCTTAGGTCTGTGGACTCAGAGACAGAAGGCAGGGGAGAAGAGGTCAGGGAGCTGTGAAAGAACCGATGGTACTGCTGATAAGGAAACTGCTCCAAACTGCCAGTGCGTGTAGTGCTTGCACTTCTGCAATATTGAACCGATAAATTCATACAAGTACTCTTCGCTTGGTGTAGACCTGCTCTATATCACCTACTGTTATTTACATTTCAAGACTATACTGTTAATGCTTTTGGCTAAGGCAGATAAGTAAAGAGAACTGTTCTGAAAAGCATCTGAATTCTCTCTGGTAAAAAAGACAGGATAAAAGGACTTGTGGGATGATCTTTCCATGATCATGCAGTCATCCCAAGCTACAACATGAAAATAAAATCAGTTTAAAGCCTTACAGAATCATTAGTTTGGCTAAGATTTAAGACTTTGGGATAAATCACTCCTTATCCCCCACCAGCCTAGTTTGGAGGTTTTAGCTCCTAAAGCTTAGTTAGTTTGAATTGCTGGATTCAAAGTTTTTGCTTGCTAGACCAATTTATATTCTAAGCAAGGCAAAAACCATAATACTTCAGAGTCAGGAAACTGGTAAAGCATTAATATCTTCAGACTTACTGTACATCTTCCTTTCAGTTAGATTTAAGCTTTCTTTTGAACTGTTTTGGCATTGTGAATTTATGTGACGGTTCTGGGATTCTGAGTCCTGCTGTATCTCAGAGTTCTGTACCACACTGTTTAAACAATATTGCGGATATACTTCAATACTTAACACTTTAATTAATACTTTAAAAGGGAGATCTATAAAAATTAAAAAGCTGTGAAGTGAGGATAGAACATTATAGCTGCCTCTTAGCCATTTTATATTTTCTTTCTAGTTACTTGGCATAAAGATTAGAACCAGAAAGAAATAAAAAGCTCTTGTTTTTTCAAAAAGCAAGGGAATGTTTGCCAAATACCAATCTTAATAACAAGACTTTGTTATGAAACAGCTCCCTGCTTGATTCCAGGAAAAGGATAATCGTTATCTAGTACATTCTGCGTGGCTTGCAGAGCTGATTATACATATACATGTGTATACAATACTTTCAAATATTCTCATTTCAGTGACATTAACTGTTCACAAGAACTCCTATGTGGTTTTTTTTAAACAAAGTATTTTCCACCTATCTAAATATTTTTCTATTTTTAATATTGTTAGCTTCTGCTGTATTTGATGCATTAAAAGGTACTTTTGTTTTTGCTTTTTATATGAAATGTATACTAATGTCTTTTGTACAAAATACATATGCATATACTGTGTTATAGATTAACAGAAGACACTTACTCCCTTCCCCTAGGAAGATTAAAAATATATATCTTTTTAAAAAATCCTTTAGGTCAGATTTTTGAAGGTTGTTTCTGAAACTTTTTATCAACCTTTAGCAAGTAAAAGGCAAAAGCTGTTAGCATCATTTCATTGAGTGTTCAGAATGTTGCAAATATCTCGATTCGTGCTGTAGGTCAGGAGTTCCTGTGTGTTGGTAATTTGTATGGAAACAATATGAATTCTGGCTCTATTCTCATCTAAGCCATTTATTCCATGCTAAAATAGGAATTCTTTATCCAACGGTTTCCCAGAATGAAGAGGCTGGAGGCACGTGGGAACCACAAACTAGATGCTCCCTTTCGTGCCTCAACATTAACAGCCCGGTGACATACTTGGGGATTTTGCTGTAGCTGAGGAAAGGAAAGGGAGTGAGTAGCAGTCTCATGCATCCTTCTGAATCTGAGTCTTTATGTGGGATTCTCTGTTGGGTACGTGCGGAGGAAGAGCTCTCCCTGTGACCAAACAAATGAACTGGTTCTTTTTCTTTCTCTAAAATAATTTTTCATTGCAGTCAATAACTTGAGCTGTGCTTTCTCATTTTTACTCATTTTATTCATTTTACCTTAGTCTTGCATTATCCCTGAGTGCGATACCTTAAGAGGTTTATTCCGGTTTTATTAATTCATTTACTCTTCCCATGATAATTATTGTGCGTTGTTGGCTATGCAAACAACGTGCTGCACTTTCTGTTAATCTTGCACGGAGCTGAAAGCAAAGGACTGACAACAGAGACCGGAATACAAATAAAAAATGCCATTTATAATTCAGTGGCTGGCCAAATTAAAAATAACATGCATAGAAAAAAAAATTAAGTGCACTTAAAAACACCAAACAGCTCATTCGTTAGGCAGTCCAAGGGCTGGCTTTTAATTGTACTAATTAAGCATTAGTATTTGTCTAGACTTCAGATCGCTTTGAAGCAAGCATTTTTGCAATAGCAAAAAAGGACTGTGAAGGTTCCTGCTCTGGTCTGAGTGCAGCTGAGTACCAGCCTGGCTGTATTTTGACCTTTAGTCTCTCCCACTTACAAACTCCATGTTCTGTGTGTGCTTGAAGATGCATTTCCCGTGCCCTGTATCCCTCACCTTTCCTTGAACAACAGAAGAACTAGTACTTAACTAGCAGTCTGCTGGGCCTTTGAACTGCAGTCTTCAGAAGACATAAAGCTGATAATGTGAGGGAAATGGTAAAAGACATGGGTCCTTTCTTTTGTACTAAATTGACTGGAAAACCAATATCAGCTGTGCTCATTCTTGAAAAGGACTAATTGGTATGTTTTTTGAGACGACTTTTAAAACAGCATTTATGTATGCATATTTAGAAAAAAAATGTGGCAGAACAGCCAAAATGATGGCAATTTTTTTGAATGCCTTGACCATGTATAGTTGTTCTCATGCACTTTTAATTTAATACTAGGTTGTGATAAGGTTCAAATGTGAAACAAGACAACACTAGACAACAAAGAGCAAAAGTCTAAACTAAACATGGCCAGTGGTCTGATTTTCAGCACTCTTAATGAGAAGGGATTTGAAAGATTTGGGTATTCCTACATCTTAAAAGTTTTCAGTCTTCCTTATGATGAGGGGAAAGTACAGAATAAGGAACATCGACTTTGGAAAGCTCTTTGTAAGTTGCCATAGTTGTCTCTGTCTCTAGCTCCTTCCGAAATCACTTGTCCTTCCGCTCTGATGATATTTCAGTGTTGTCTTCATCTCCTAGTAAGTAATAATTGATGTGCATGCTTTTAAGTAGTCAGTGGTGCTTGAACAGTAAAACAAAACAAAAAAACCCAAACAACAGAAATACAGAGGGCACCTGAGCAATTCGGCATTAATTTTGCTACACAGATTGCTATGAGATTTCTGCCCAGGATATCTGCTGAGTAAAGAAATCTTTTAAAGCCTTGACTATCAATGCAAAATACAAATGAGATGGTACCACTAACAGATCAGTACAGGTAAGGGAAGTTACAGGTAGAAATCCTGATCATGTTTCAGAAAACCTGGCCCCTCTACTTGGAAATTAATTTTTTTCTTAATAAAATCATAAATAGATGAATGTACTGGACTAGAAAAGCTTACATGCATCACTTCTCTCACTTTTCCAGTATTTTCTGTGATGTTAATGGGATACCTTTCCGCAAAATTTTTGCGTTACGTTTCTAGTTCGTAGGATGTTTAGTTCATTCAGTCAAGTGGATGAACTTCTGCTAGCTTTTTGCTGAACAGTTTTGATTATATTAAATCTGGTTTATAGTCTGTTTAATCTTGTGGTGCTTTTTTGGCATCTTAGCTACAATACTAAAAACCTTTAAATGTTCAGTAAATACTCCCTTTTTTGCTTGCTTCTTACTGAGCAAACAAATTTAATCTCAGGAGGTACAGAGGTGATGGCGCATTATATATGTACAGTTTTTCATCTATGTCAGCATAAGCTGAATTTGTGTAATTACTAAATCCTTTTAAATCTTTTAATTGTATTGAATATACACTTGTTTTACACCATTTAAAATTATGACATTCTAAGTGACTAAATTCACAGACATTGGAACAGCAGCTCAACACTGAAATGTATATCGACAGAGAAATACTTTGCTAAATTTAGAACAAAGTTGCTTAAGCAATGGTATTTTCATTTGCTGCAAGAGATTAAATATGTAGAAATATTAAAAACTAGCATTTGTCCCCATAGTCCATCTAATATTTTTGGAGAAATTGTAAGGGATTGTAGTCTATCTTCAAAAAAGCTCTCTGGTCCGAGGAGGTTTTCTGAGAGCAAAAATCACCCCCCTGGTGACTTACATTCACAAATTCTTACATCTGCACAGGAAGGAAGACTGAAGCATGTACCAGTTGAAGCGTGATATATGACAGTCTGAAGTCTCCCTACGCCAGAGTCAAACTTCCATATGCTTAATGTCAATCATTACTGCCTATAAGAACGTGGATTTCAGCCTTTGTGGAGAAATACCTTGATAAAAATAGGTGCTCTTGTACATCTCTCTCATTCTCTTTGGTATCATGGGATGGAGTTTTTCTTGTGTGCATGTTGTGATTTCTTGGGTCATGTTAATTTCCTGTCTGTCAGAGAAATACAAGATGTGACCATGACCTTGCGTTGCTCCATTCAACTGGGAAGTGTAATGAAAACAGCTTTGAAATAAAATATTTCTAAGGAAGGAACTTTCTGCCAGTAAAAATGCTGAAAACTACTCTAGTCATCATTTAAATCCCAGAACATATCTATTAATTTCACTGTAATTACCAAGAAAAGAAAAAAGACTAATGGTTTTAGACTTGTGAAGGATCTTGAAATAATATTAGTCTGCTCCAAATTAGCTGTTGGCTTGTTTTCAAATAATGATTCATGGTGGTATTTTACTAAGCCTTTTTTATTGTCTTGAATAGTTCAGAACTTTTGTTTAACTTGCCAAGCAGTACTATATGTGGTCCTGCCCTTAGTGCTTCAGAAGTTAAAGGAGTATATATATAGCGCTTCAATTAAACCTTTTGAAAAAGAATATACTTTAAATTATGTATAAACTTTGCCATTTAAAGCTGGGACAATCCAGTTTAAGTACATTTGATGGCAGTTTTCTTATTGACAGTTTGAGAACTGTGTTTAAAAGTGGCTACACTCATTAGAGAAAAGTTTAGGGAAAGAAGAATACAAGAAAAATATTTTTAGGGTGTATATTACTTGGCTCCTTCATACACTCTCAGATTTTCCTACAGAGAAGATGATTTACTTCCTGTACAAGACAAGTGAACCAAGTAGACRCTATTAAGGAAAAGAGCCAGCTTTCCTAGTAGTTGATAATATTTAGTCAGTTGTTGAAGATGAAAGAGGGGAAGGCATTAGAAGTCAGTATTGCAAAAATGAGTTTCTAAGGAAACTTAAACTGAAGACTTTGTAAGTAAATCCTGGGCTCCTGCATGTATACCATCCATATGGAGCAGCGAGGAAAAGGAGTGGGGAAAAAACACAACAGACCCCAAACCTTGGAAGTGTTTATAGGAGCATTTCAATTTCAAGTCATCTGTATGTTATAAATTTATAGAAGTTTTAATTTTAGCATATAATGAATCATACTGGGGTAGAAAAGACTAGGCTATTTCAGTTGGAAGGGACCTACAACGATCATCTAGTCCAACAGCCTGACCACTTCAGGGCTGACCAAAAGTTAAAGCATGTTATTAAGGGCATTGTCCAAATGCCTCTTAAACACTGACAGGTTTGGGGCATCGACCACCTCTCTAGGAAGCCTGTTCCAGTGTCTGACCACCCTCTCGCTAAAGAAATGTTTCCTTATGTCCAGTCTAAACCTCCCCGGCGCAGCTTTGAACCATTCCCACGCGTCCTTTCCATGGATCCCAGGGAGAAGAGCTCAGCACCTCCCTCTCCACTTCCCCTCTTCAGGAAGCTGTGGAGAGCAGTGAGGTTGCTCTTCAGCCTCCTTCTCTCCAAACTAGGCAAGCCTAAATCCTTAGCTGCTCCTCATAGGATGTTCTTTCCAGCCCTGATACTAAACTTATCAAAATAACTTCCAAATGAAAATACATATGTATAAGATGTCAGTATGATTTGCATTGACCTTTTCTCATCTCTGTTGACTTGATGGAAGCATATTTTCCTGTTGCAGGTCGGCATGAGCTGGAAGTTTGTGATTGGGGGATGTCAAAACTACCTGTTATGCTTTCAGAGTAGGTTAATAAAGTTTAATGTTGATTTCATAGCAGAAAGAAAGTGAGCAAAACCTTGGCTTAGTTAAGTATATAGGGTTTGCCACTGATGTTCAAAGAATCTGGTTTTACCCAGTGTGCATGCTCTGGTCAGTAAAGCATACACTTTTATGCTAAATTTAAATCAGATAGAGCAAGAATCACTCGGACAATGATTTTATTGTTAACACCTTCCTTACAATTGCTTTCCTTGCAGAAAGGCAATGTTATTTGCACATACTTGCTGTGAACATAGAGCAGATCCTCAGTTGGAACTGAAGAGGTAGGTAAGAATACAAGAAGAGCAGACAAGAACCTTTATAAAGCTTGGTATCTCAACTATAAAAATGTGAATTGACATCTATAATACAGTTGCCAAATAACATTGATTTTTGGTCTCTCTACTACAGAGACTTTCATTTTGCTTAATTTTACGCATAAGAATAGTCTTAACAGAAATAATTCATAAGTATAAGGTTAAGCAAAGCTGCAACATTGAGATTTCACTCTTTTTAATGGCATGAAATAGCAGTTAGTTTCAGATCATCTCACCCTGATAATCTAGAGATAGAAAAATAAAATCCTTTTGGATTGTTCCTTGACATTTTATGTGGGAGAGAACAAGAAAATTCTTTGCATTTTTCTTGCTTTTAATAAAACCTTAAAAAAAGCAACTTATCAGAAAACTGAATTCTCTGTCATCTTTACAACATTCTCCTTCTGTGGGTTGTCCTCTTCTTCCTTTATAGATGTAAATAAGTAAAGTGCAGACAAATACACTAAGCACTACCTGTTTAAAAAAATATCTAGAGAGACTTCATGATTAGAATCAAGGAAAACTCTACACATCATAGCAAAAAACTAAAATGGGAGGCTTGTAAAAAGTTTTTTGGCAACTTATTCTGTTGGATTTGTTGTCTGAGAGATTGTAGTGATGGTTAAAATGATAAAGCACGTAGTTGTTATACCTGATATAGCAGCAAAAGTCAGCTTGATATTTAAGAGCAATTCAAATTGTTCTCATGGGTCAATGGCATTCTGAAAACACAAGGATTTTCTTCCTCTGCCGGGATTTAGCTTGTATTGTGTGTTCTAATGGAAGGTGTACAATATGATGCATATCTCATTCTATCCTGCAGGGATTTAGCTTATCCTTGGGTGTAATAATGACAAAAAGCTATGTTTTATCGCTTCTTGTAACCAGATCTACCAACAAAGGGAATAGCTTCCCTCTGGCAAAGTAAAGCATTGAGGTTAAACACCTCATAATCCTTGGACAGGGAAGTCTTTATATTGWTTTTTTTTTTTTTTTTCCCCCCAGTAAGTACAGCTATTTATTGTAACTTAACTTTTTTGACTCAAGTGAATCTTTAAGTGAAAGGCAAGAGTGCAAAATTAGTTTTTCTGCTGTTGGTTTTTTAATGATTATTTTTTTGGTATCACTGTGTTTAGACACCTGTGGTATACAAGGTGCTTCAGAAAGAAGATATAGTTTGTGTCCTAAGGAGTACACTGTATCATAAATATGCTATGTGTTTTTATGTATGTGATGTTATTTGTATCAAGAGAAATAATAYATCCCTTCTATGAATACCTGCATGAGGAAAGTAGAATTAAGATTATGGTAAACAGTCAGTGTTTGTCCATACTGCCAGAAACCAAAGGTGTTACAGATTTACGAAGAGCAGTGCTTCCTCAGGTAGTGCTGGTTCCAGCTGGGAGATGGTCCCTTTCAACCAGTGCTGGAAACTGGCTCAGCTGCAGCAAAGCACCAGAATCAGCTGGATATTGCTACTGGGAGCGCAGCTTTCTGCTTCCCTTAGCTGCTGTCTCCCAGGAACAAAACAGAGGACAAGCACCTGTACTGGCGGTTTCGGATATATCCATGATGCTGTTAGTTGTTTCCCTACACCTTAGAATGGGGCACAACAATCCCAGGCAGTGCCTCTGTGCTGCCCCATGTCAGGCTGGTAGCCCCACAGGCATTGATTTTAGCTCCAAGTCTAACTGGTTTGTTGTTCTTCCAAGGAAAAAAAGGGAAAAGTCTTTCTACATCCGAGTCCAGTCTCTACATGTGCACACTGTGAGATAGAAATCAATTGCATCTAAGTGGCATGAAATAAATCCAATGTTTTTGATGATTCATTTCATCAAATGAAAGAAATCAAATATTTAGCCAGGGCAATATGCAGAATTATAACAGGAATTAAAATGTTTTAGGAAGGTATTGTTTGGATAAGTTAGTACATATGTATGTTTTGGAATGTATTGATGCTTTTTAACTGACTTTAAAAAAAAAAAAAAAGTTACTATCAATGTAGGTAGGAACGTTCCTGTTCAAAATCATATTAGTATCTCTTTCAACTTTTTAGGTTATTGATAGCTGCTAACACTTTTTTAAAATGCTCGTTGCTTCAGAACAGGTAGAAAACTCTCTTCAAAATATGCTTCAAAACACAGCCTGTTTTCCTAACTTTATACTTCATGGCTACCTTCTGCAGGGTTTCTTGCACCCGCTCAGGAAGCAGCTAGCATTGATTCGTTGTGGTGTGAGGCAAAGGGGGTTACTTAAATTGGTACCTTTCTCACAGTGAGGTTTGTGAAGAAAGAGTGCGAAAGAGTGTCTTGGAATATGTAGGTACTTTTATTGTACTCTGACACCTTCAGGTTTGTATTCCCCTGAAAGGCATTAGATTAATGAAACAAATACACCGCAAAAGCAGTAAACCATCTGTAATTTTATTATTAAGCATTAAATTAATCTGTARTGGTCCCATGCTGAGGAACATGCTCATGAAACATTGCTTTGTGCCATGTAATGTCCAGGTAAAATGAAGGTTATAGAACTAGATTTAATAATATTTATGATTTCCAAAAGCTTGCTCTTCATTGTGGTTCTTGAAATGAGGAACAAACTTCCCTCTCTGTTATACCAATGCCAATCTATTAACTTTCATCAGAAGACTCATTCAGTGCTGTAACTGAAAGGAAGCTTCGGCTGCATTGAGAACCTTGGAGGCAGGATGTGGCCAAATGGCACGGCGTGTTCCCCTGCAGGAAGCTAGAGCACCCGTAGTCCTCTTTCTCAGATTGAAAAATAGGTAAAACAATAGTATTTTGCGTGTGTGTGACTGCCCCTATTCCAGTTAGTATGTACACAAAGGCACTGTTTTCTATTACCCCCCTGTTCAAAATATTGGTAGAAGCACTGAGGTTAAGTGTTTATTTAGGCTGGAGAGATGAATATTAGAGCTGTAGTAGTCCAGTCCAAACCGGTGCCCTGATCCATCCTCGTGATACTCTTGTTATTTCCTACAGTAAACTTTCAGATATTATAGCAACACTTTTCAAACACCATTCCTGCTTTTCACCATGTTGCACAGAAGGATGCTGGTCAACCAAATAAATTTCATTTTGAGAAACTTCTGGGGTCTTTAACGAAACTAGTTATCCTTTCTTTATGTAGTTCCTAATTGCATGATGCTCAGCCTAGACTTGCCATTAGGAAAGGACAGGATGAAGCAAAGCATCTGTTGAATAGGGGCTGGGACTTGCAGTAAATGGTAGTAGAATAGAGCTTGTCCTTTTCTTCCCTATTCCCTTCTTCCCTCAGCATAGTATGTATTAGATTTTAATCAGTGACTGTAATTTATGTAATAACTTGGTTGTGCTAGTCCCCTCACAAACAACAGTGATTGTCACTTTCCACTATTAAACCTGTGAGAACTAAGTACAGAGGTAATTCAATACACAGATCAACTTGGCTTTTGTCCCAGCACAATTATGGAATTCACCATTTCTTTCTCATGAAAACTGATGAGGATTTTTTTTTTTTGTCTAGACTTTTTTTTTTTTTTTGGAGGTCAGTGGTGTTATTTAAACTGGCTAAATGAAAGTATAATACTTCAAAAATTAGACACAGCAGCATTAATTAAGTGGGAAAGATCTGGTTTTGCCATGCATTTCTGTATTTTAGAGCATAACTAAAGAATTTTTTGGGCATAGTTTTCAGGGATAACTTTTCCTATTGACTGATATAATAGAGTCATCACAACAGCTGCAAGAGATTGGTTACACTGCTGGAATTCACCYGGCTGTACACAGGTTTTTTCTTTAATGCACGCTTTTTGAAACAAAACAGTTTGATAGCAGGTGTGACCTTTAACCCTCCCTAACTTTGAAGAACTTCATCATCATCATTTGTTCAGTACTGAATATATTTTGCAGGTGGAGGAAACAGAGGGAAATACAGTTTGGTTTTGATGGCAAAGGGGGAGGATGAGGAATGGTTGTGTTGGTATTTTTACCCCTTTTGTGTAAACCAAATTAGGCAAAGTTAATTTTTGTAAGATCTATCTAAAACAAATTTTACATTCTGTGGAGAAAATCTGTTTTGCCATATAGTTACAGAGGCATAATTGAAAGACAGAGTAGAGCTTGAAGAGAGAGAATCTACTGAGATTTTGCATGCAGAAGGGGCTGGGAAAGCTGTGGAAAGAGTGACTATACAAGAAGATACATTGAGAAGGTGCCTGCATTGTCCCCAGAGCACTGTCAATTACACATTGGTCCTTCCCAACAAATGTTTGTCTTGCCAGCTTTTTGAGGACATCAGATGAGGTTCTGTACCTCACTGTCCAAGCAAACCCTTGTATTTGGGGGGAGTGCGTAGYGATGTGGACACGGCTCTCTGGATGAACCAGCTAACCCTTTATAGAGTCATGGAGGTCGCTGTAACGATTGTACAGCATGGTGTACGATGGTGTGGGGAGTAGTGCTGCAGCCCGTGCAGAGGAAAACATTGCCTCTATGGGAGTTGATTCTCAATTAAAGCACCTGCTTGTTTTTTCAACCTTGTAGATTAACTTTGTTGTAAAAGTGGGTAGTAAAATTGACAAAGTCCGATGATACAGAAGGCAGTTTTATCTGCCAGTATAAACTGGAATTGCCATATAAACCTGTATACAAGTCAGCATAGTTACAAAGTTTGTACTAGTTGTTGTCCTTGGATGGCTGTTGGTTGTGCCAAATAGTTGTATGGTATTGTTGCTCATGGTAGGGTCCATTATGACACAGATGAAAACGGGACTCGCTTTCACAAGTGACTGAGCATATATGGAAATTCAGATCTTTACAAATAAAAGCTAGAAATTTATGTTTGAATAACCATAATAACAGTAAATATGTCTGTATATATTTGTCTCTAATCTGTAAACCCAAGAGCGTATGCTGCAATTACAAAAATCTGTTACCTGACTCTGTAGCTTTGTCCTCTTTTTCGTACAGGCACAGAAGCACGCATTCAGTTTGCATTCTGCATTGGTCCATGAAAGGGCTTGTCTGTTTAAGCATTTCTCTTCATACAGACTGCTGTAACTACTGACTTCAGATTCAAGTTTAGTGAGTTCTGACTTCAGTACCTAGTTTCTTATCCTCCAGTCTAGCCTGAGATGAGAAAAGTTAGTTTTGTGGTTGAGGCTGTAGATGGGACAGCGAGAAGTCCCCTGAGCCTGCCACAACTTCTTTTCAGCCTCAGGCAACTTACTGTTGCAAAACCATTTCAGAACTCAGTTTRTTTGAGTTTCTGTACATTATGGTTGCTGATGAGCCTGTTTTTCTTGTGGTGGTACCAGAAGATTTTGGCATTAGTTGTGAAATTGAGTATATTCAGTATCTCTGAAAGTCAGATTTGTGCATCTTGGACTACAAACTGAAGGCTGGTGACATTTCATAAATTTAATCTTAATTTTTGTGCCTGGATTTAACAGAAAATCCTTGTCTGTACATTTTCTTAATCCTTCAGTTACTGCAACTGCAGATTGGTTATTCTGCTTTTCTCCTCCTTATCTCCAGCTTCCTCACGACTTCAAGGAGCAATATTTGCTACTATGGTACTACCTACAGGCACGTCCAAGTTAGCAGCTCTACTACTTTGTTGGGTTGGAGCATTTCCAGAGAGCAGTGAATTACAACTGATAGAAATTTGCTTTTATACAATTCGTATGTCTTATAACAGTTAAATTAAAATCGATTTATATTCTTAAGGAAATAAATATATTAGCTTTATATTTCTTGAGGGAAAGGTCCATCATAGTTACATTTATGTGCTATATTGCTTGAGACACATCATGAATGAAGATGAAGAGTAAAAGAGGACTTAGTATCAGTGTTTAGCTTTGCTAGTTTAACTTGTTCTTCCATCCTCCCTGCTGAGGAAAGGGATAATAGAAATGGCCACATTTATATTACTGTGCTGTTATTTATATAACTATGATGTTAATGTTTTCATCACCCTTTTGCTGTCATGTTAGTTAGCAGTGCTTTGAATATATGTCTGAAATAGCCTGTTACTGTTTTAAGAGCTGGTTTGCATTGGATTATACTTTTTGTTTGGTGTAACAGAGCATGGTGTTTCTGGGGCTCAGTTTGTTATATGGATTATTTCCCCTTTACCTTTACAGTTGCTCAGAGTTAGAAATAGATACAGTCTAAGCAGTACTGTCACCTAGGGCGGGCATGGCTGCAACTACCTTGAGAACATTTTGGTTCCCCAGGACTGGAGTTTCAATTGTTGAATCTTATCCTTTGAAGGACAGCAAATCTCATTCTTGAGCACTGAATTAAGCTTTAAACTTYTGTGAAAATCTCTGAGGAGCCCAAAGCTGGAGCTGCTAATCCGGTGGTGTGAAAGTATGCAAATCTTTACTCTTTTGGAGACCTGAATGTAGAAATACTAAGTGATCTATTTTATGCAGGCAGCTGTTTCTTAATTCATTGTTTTCGATACCTTTTTAAAGAAGCAATATTAAATATGTCCTTGATGGTAATACAAGTCCATAACTTAACTGAAGCCATGGTTACATTGTTGGAGTGATTGTGTGTCACAGTTATAGACAGGGAATTCT
This sequence comes from Oceanodroma leucorhoa, assembly GCA_030449065.1. Classification (NCBI taxonomy): domain Eukaryota; kingdom Metazoa; phylum Chordata; class Aves; order Procellariiformes; genus Oceanodroma; species Oceanodroma leucorhoa. The sequence goes on from JASVER010000043.1 coordinate 1,248,136, forward strand.
TGAAAGGACTTACAGATTCTTCACGGGAATTTTTTGGGGGCGAAATTTATGTGAAACTTACTGATCCAATAGCTAACAAAATGAAGTGCTCCCTGAACAGCAGCAGATACAAATAATTTGCATTTGGGTTTGCGATCTCCTCATCGAAGTGATGTTGTTTGTACTAGATTTTTAACAAATAACAAAAACTTGCATAGAAAAGGTATTTTATATAGGTACCTTTGTCATTCTATTTCCTGCATTATGACAAGACAGAATTTATGTCCAAAATTATTTTTTGTAGCGGAATTAAGAAGGACAGTTAAGAAGGTTTGTGAATTACAATGTCAGAACGTGGTGTTGTGATTGTCTGTTCCCATTATATGCAAACTTTGTCATGGTTTTCAATGGTACTGAATTTTTATCATGTTAGTTTATTTGGTCTCTTGTTGAAAACTGGAAAAGCCTCTTAAACAGTAATCCCAAAAATCAGCTGCATAAAATTCCACTTTTGAAAACCCAGCTGTCTGTAGCTGTAATTATTCCCTGAATTACTTGTTTGCAAAGACTCAATTGAATATGATTGTATGCCTTCTAAAATAATTCATATTCTAAAATATCTGATTTTTATAATTTAGCTGCTTATCCATGTATGGGAAGAATTAAACAAATTGGCAGGTGCATGTATATTTCGTATATTTTCAATTACCCTCTTTTTTTCCTCCTTCCAGGCCAGCCAGACCATTCAAGTTACCAAAAAGGTAAGGTCTAACACCATCACATGTGAGGTTTGCAGAATCATAAAGGCAGTAGATAAGGTGATGGCAAAACTGCTATTCCCCACACAATGCGAGAGTAAGGAATGTTCAAGGAAATAGTAGGCAATCAAGTTAAAACAGATTAAAAAAAATAGTATTTCTTTATGCAGTGGGTAGTAAATTTCTGAAACTGCCACAGGAGATTGTGGAGGCAGATAGCATCAGCAAGTTCAAGCAGCATTTAGAAGAATTGATCTACAATCAGTCCCTAAGGAAACACTGAAAGGAGGAGTCAGGGACAAGCTCTTTAACATCCCTAATCACACATCTGTGAGTCCTGGGAGGGCAGGAAGGGGAGAGACCACAGAGACCAGTGGCAAAACTCTTGTGCTCCCCCTAAGTAGTCTTTCTTTAAGCAGCTTATTTTGGAGAGGCTTTTGGAGGCAGTATACTGGGCTGGAATTTTAAAATCTATGCAGATTTCAGGGGTCCTTTTTGGCAAATATTTTACGGTATTTTTTATGACAGTCCATGCCATTCTCTTTGTGTGTGTATATACGCTTTCTGCACAAGCATAAAAACCCTGTGACTCAGTACTGTTTTTGATTAAGGGCTATTCTGAGAAGCAGCTTGGTTGTTTTATCATTATTGATAATTCATCTTTTGGTGCTTGAATAGTTTGGAGGGAAAAAAAAGAAACAATAACGTATCAGCGTAGCCATATGCCCAGCTCATTGAACAACTGGAGTTTTAATTAGGCATCAAAAAGCAGGATTTAGAAAAGTACTAACTCTTCTAAAAATCCTGACAGAAAAGTTAAAAAAATTCATCGTAATGATCTTTTTTTCTTCCTAAGACCAGAAACCCCACACAGTCAAGAACACTAGGTTTGGACTGCATATGCTCTGAAGAATGGCAGAGAAAACAGCAGAGCAACTTATCTAAAACTGTCACGATTTGCCTTCAGTAAAGAACAAGCCTGTTTGCTAAATATCTGTTTTGAGTTACATAAATGTGTTAATTCAGCTACACAAATATCTATTGCTCGTAGTGACCTCTTTATGATATGGAAGCTATATATGGTATGTTTCTGTCTCTTTATAGGAGACTGGGTTGTGGTTTAACCTGAGTATGTCTGCATATAGGTGCTGAATTGAAAAGTTTAAAACTATCCATGTGTTACACTATAGCTTAAAATGAGAAGGAAAAGTGGAGCACTATCTTTTTTTTTTTTTTTTTTTTTTTGCCACATTTTAAGAAAGAATCTGAGGTCTTAGATCACCTTGAGGCAAATTGCTTGAAACCAGTCTTTAGTGGTGCTAAATGGGTGAGATAACTATAGATTGAATTAATTACTCTATCTCCTATGCATTTTTAATTGTTTAAAACATGAGGAAGAAAAAAAAACAAACACCAAAAAACTCAAACCTTTTTCAGGTGTGTGAAAAACAGCAGAAGGAAAGAAATTAGTGAAAATTATATGCGTCTTCATGGTACAAGGCAGCTTACAGTGGTGTCACCATTCTAACAACTGGATTGAAAGCAGGGGGTGAAATGGCATAAAAAAGAGATTTCAGCCAGTGTCATAGTTATTGAGAATTCATCTTTTGGTGCTTGAATAGTTTGGAGGGAAAAAAAAGAAACAATAATGTATCAGCGTAGCCATATGCCCAGCTCATTGAACAACTGGAGTTTTAATTAGGCATCAAAAAGCAGGATTTAGAAAAGTATTAAAGGATGCATTTAGTACCAAGGGTGTGCTTTCTGAATGTGACTGCTTCCTTGGCTGAGGAATTGATTTAAGTGCTTTCCTCTTGGACTCGGACCTTGTCAGGCAAGTGGTCATTTATGCAGTATCTCAGTCAGGGCAGTGGGTTACTCTTCACAGAGAAAATAACAAGTAACTGGACTCATTTTATGGCTTTTTAATGGGTGAAAAATAAAATTACTGCCATCTGTTTAGCCACTTATAGTGGGTTGGGATCTAAGCTGGCTGTAGGCAACTTAGTTGGAGCCAGAGCCCTCAGCAGCACCAAATAATGCTCAGACAAATAAGATTAAAATATAGTGTGGTTAGTCCTTATTTGATGTGCTAGCCCAGGTCAGCTTTGCTTATCTGAATTTCAGTATGTGATACAAGAAACAGGACAAATTTGCAGGTGTAAATAAACACTTACTGTCTTCTGTATGTGGCTTATTAACATGTTAAACCGTTCACCTAGGACAGTTTCTTTTACAGCTAGTGACTGAAGAATTTAACGAATTTAAGAGCTGCTCAGCTGAGAATGGAAGTGTAGAGACAACATGTCAAAGCGGTAAATCTGGCACTAGTGATGAATAGGAAAATAAATCTTTTGGGTATAATTTTTATGACTTCAGAGCAAATGTCTGTAATAGCTAGTCAATCTAGCACTTGGTGTTTATGAAAACATTTAGTCCTATAAATAGGAAAGTTCTATTAGGTCATTTACTTCCCTTCACTTCTACTTTGTACAATTGCTTATTTGGCAAGCTGCCCCTTTGTGATTCACTTTAATAAAAACTTACACTTCAGATTGCTTTTCAAGCTTTTGCTAATTAACCTCTTGTGTGAGAATGTAAGAATTATCCCACATTTACCTGATGGGAAATGGAGATACACCCAGTGCTTTGGACTTCCTTGCTCCTTAAAGCTGTACTTAGACCCCTAGACCATACCCATTTCCACATGCTATGGAAAGTCAGCAATAAGCTTGCTCACTGCCATTGATTTTACAGTTAGAAAACTGGGAAGCCGTTGCTGGAGTGAGGAGCTGGGCATTACCTCCCTTCTTAGCAATGGGACAGAAAATTTCTTTAGAGCTGATAATTGAGCTGTGATCGGATAATGAGTTGCTCTGAAACTGAAAAAGAACCATAATCTTTTAAGACAGTAGAAATAAGTAAAGGAGCACTCTGCTATAAAAGTTCATGTTATGTTGCATGTAAGTTGAGGAGGGAATAAGAGTATAGATCCTCTTCATCAATATTTAGTATGTACAGAGACTATTGGTATAGAATGATTCACAGCCTGTAATTATTTTTCTAATGCCTTTTAAACTTTGTGGGACTTTCTGTACTCTCTTTGCTCCCAAGATTAGACAATGTTGCCCTTGAAACATAAACTCTACGAATTCACACCTTTACTGTAAGAAAAATTAATAGAAATTAAGGTTTCTGGGTTTCATTTTATTTTCTGATACATTGCTGTCAATTTAAAAACATAAAAATATTTTATGAAAATGATGAAAATAAGATTTGCATATAAAAATTCTTGCACTCTTAAAATTTAGAATTAGCTAGGAGTTAAAATCCAAGGATATGTGTTATACTAAAAGACTAAGCAATTAATGCTGATTAGTTTATGTATCATGTTGCAACTCCCTTGCACCTTGAATTTGCAACAGATTTTATGGATCATTAGTATATAGGGTTTGAGTATTTTTTTAATGACTTTTAAGTATAGAGGAAATATTTTCTTTTGGGTTCTACTTTAAAATTGATTTTTTCCTCTCTTTGATATTTTTCTTAAAAAAGCTTAAGCTTTCAAAGAAGAAACTGCGATGTTTTCTATCATGAAATTTTTACCAAAGCATCCATTTTCTAGTGGTCCCCAACCATGGATAATATCCATGCCAAAAGTTAAGTATAAAGTTAAGGAAAAAGTATTTATATTAAAAAAATGTGTTTAGTCTTAAACAACAGTTTTCACATATGCTTTTTTTTTTTCATTTTTAATGTAAAGACATTCTGTGTACATTACTGCTATGGCAGTGTTAAATACTGAGTGTATACTAAACAACAGAAACATCTATTTCASTAGCCCATAGTTAATCACCTCTGTAGCAGCACAAAGACAATCTAAGATAAAGCCTGCATTTTTGTCAGAATCCTGGGGGGAAAAAAATAATAGTCTGATATGAAAAGCTTTTCCATGTAAGAATAGAAAGTTTCAGTATGGAGATTTGATAGAAAGTGGGGGTTTTGTTTGTTTGTTTTCTTACTTTAAAAAAAAAGTGTAGAAATAAACTGTTTCCAAATGGTTTCCATCCATATGTGATAGCTAGCTTAATTTCATGTAAGTAAAACCATTAAAACAGGTCAGTGTTTCAACATGGTTCTTTAGAGAAGTATGGATTAATTTTGTGTATAACTTTTTTTTCTGTAACGTCTTTTTCTCTGCTCCTCTCCATGTAGCTATGCTGCCCTGATAGCCGACTGGCCCGTGGTGGTCCTGGGCATGTGTACTGTGTTAATAGTGGTGTGTGCGCTGGTTGGAATATTAGTTCCAGATCTTCCGGATTTCTCTGATCCATTGCTGGTAGGTAAATATTAATCAATTGTACTGTCAAATAAGTATTTTTGGTTTGCTGTTTTTTCAGTGATACCGGTAAACAGCAGATGCAAGTACAGAAATTGATACATTCCTCTTAAATTGAGATCTGCCCAGAGTTAAAAACTGACTCTTAATATGCCTGAAAACATTCCTTGTACTATGAATCTGTTTGGGAATCAATTTCCAGAGAGATTCAGTTGATAGTAAGCTTGCAGAAGGAAGTTTTGTCTAATGAATCCACAAAAGAAATGAGCTGTTAAAGAGCCTTGTAATTCCTCTAATTAAAAAAAAAAAAAAGTATTAAATCTTGACATTGGAGCAGCTAATGGTGATGCAAAGATGCAGTTGCCATCAGAGAGTGTAATCCACTAGTTTAAATTACTTCTGCATTTGCTATTGAAAGCTCATATGTCCTTCAACAGAACTGCTGTACATTGAATAATGCAAATTCATCCCAGTTTTAGATGTACAGCACAGTACAACACAGACCATACGTTCTAAATCAGGTTTCAAAGAGTGAGGGCCAGGATCTGTTAAAGGAAAGGGAATTCTAAGTGCCTTCTGGGGATGAAATGATATCCATATTGAAAGACTGAAAGTAATTTTTATCAGATTCTATTAAATACTGCACTTATTTTTTACTTTTCATGAGCTATCTTACCCATCAGCAACTTTCAGGACTTCTATTGAAAATATCATATTTAATTATTATCCTCAAATAAAAATATACTGTTCGAATAAGTTATTGTTATTTATATTATAGTAGCGTATATCTGTACATATCCATATGTAATGGATATTTCGTGAAAACAGCCAAGTTACTAAAATTGTTTCAAAGTCACTTTCAAAATTATTTAAAGATTTGCCTTATTCTTGGAGAAATAGAGAAGATGTACTTGAGTGTTTTTAATCAGTGAAGAGTGATGATTGAGATACAGAAGAGGGCTTTGCAGAACGCCTTTGCTCTGGAAACTAGGTGCTGAACGTTTGATAGACTAAATCATCATCAATTCTCAGGGAGAGAAGTAGTACGTGCAAGAATTCTTAATCCCTTGTCACTCTATACAGTTGGTCATTATTTTGTCTGACCTGTCATAAAGCATTTTACCTTTAAAAGTAGATGCCTGGAGTAACTATGCTTCATAATGAAAACTATCCATCACTTTGATCATGTTTACACTTTCCTGTTCGAGCTAAAGAATGAAAAGTATTAATGGAATTTTGTGGTGTTCTTCTCTTAGGGTTTTGAACCAAGAGGGACGGCCATAGGACAGAGATTGGTCACATGGAACAATATGGTGAAAAACACAGGGTACAAAGCAACGCTTGCAAACTATCCTTTCAAATATGCAGATGAGCAAGCTAAAAGGTAAGAATTTGTATTAAAAACGCATTTTATTTTATAGGGGKTTTTTTGTATGTACATAGCGCTTGCTCCAATACCCTCTGAATTTAATATATATACTGCTACTGATTTCAATAAATACTGAATCTGATCATCTACAATTCTCACGGCCTTGCACATGGGACTAGATATTTCCCATTGCAAGCTCTTTAAAAAAGTGTATAATTTTAGTTTTCTCTTTGAATTATGGATATTTTCAGTACTGGGCTCAATGTAATTTCCTTTGAAGTCTCTAATTTAAACAAAAAATGCAATGAATATTTCAGGTTCTGTATACCAAAGTCATATTGATAAAAATATGTTTTCTCATATGTAAGAGCTATTAAGATGTGTGACTTGTTTGGATGCTCCTTTTATTAACAATCTCTTTGCTCAGGTAAGGTAAAACTATTTATTCTCTTTTAGTCATCAAGATGACAGGTGGTCAGATGATCACTATGAAAGGGAGAAGAGGCAAGCAGACTGGAACTTCCACAAGGATACTTTTTTCTGCGATATTCCAAGTAAGTGGAGAAACGATGTAAGGAAGGCTAAAAACTTCTGCCAGTTGAATGATTTCTGAGCTCTTCTGTATATTGTATGCCTTATTAGGAAAATATTTTTTGCTTAGTATATTCACGATAAGCACCTTCTTTCCGTGTGCAGAAGTCTTTGAAGAAATTGGGCTGAAATGTTGTGTTCCATTGGTTCTTCCTAGGAAGCAACTGTGTTTACTTTAAGTGCTTCCTTTAAGTGGTTCCGTTTCCTGTAAAGATTTTTATTAGTTATTGGTAATGCTGATCACTGTAAAAGCAGTGTTTTGTGTATGACTATAGAGGTAGCACTTAATTCACACTAGGGAAGAAGTTGTGTTTTATCTGTGCCATCAACTTAACTCTAAAAAACCTTAATAAAAATACTTTTCCTGTATATGTCCTAAAAGACATCCACAGGTCATATCTTGTACAGAATTTAGGGGTTTGTTTAGGAAAAAAAAAAAAAAAAACAACAACACAAAAAAACTCTATGCACACAAAAAAAACCCCAAACAAAATACCACCCTCAAAGAAACAAAAATAATAATTAAAAAAAAMCACCTTAAAATACTGCAGGCTTATGAAGCTGTCTAAGTTAAACTAGAGGACAAAAAAGACAAAGAAGTCTTTATTGACTTTTTACAAGGCATACTGCAAAACTTTGATAAGTTCTGTTCTGGCAGAGAGCATGCATTAGCAGATGTAGATCTTGCCTTTATTCATACAATGACTTGGGCTCTTTTGCAGCTACTTCAATATGTGAGGACTGATAACAGAGCACAAAAACATAATTGTGAAATTATTTGTTTATATTACTTGATCTGAGAGAGCAATGACCAGTAAAAACCGGGCTGAAAAACAGATTTATGATTTCTTTTTTTCGATTACAGTATGGTCTTACATCTAGGTGAGAGGATGTGAGCAAGGTTGTCATTTCTGCTCCTGTGAGCAGAACCAAGTTATATTGRGCAGACCTTCCGTAACGAAGAGGAAATGTACTCGAAACTCTACTGAGCATTAACTGCAACTTGAAGCAGAATTAACTCCTCTTATCCTGCCTACTGCTTCTGCATAGTCTCATTCTCATTCTTTCCACTACTGTTTCTGCGTAGTCTCAGTTATAGCAGTCATGAAGGAATTGCGCTTCTATGGGAAAGTTTGCCAGTCCATTATGTAAAGAAAACAGTTGATTTCCTCTTGACCCATTTTTGTCATTCCTGGTATCTTTGTCTGCTCCAGGATCTGCGGATTTCAGTTTCCTTGATCCTAAAGCATGGTCAGAGATCATAAAGCACTACCCCTGAGTCTTTTCATTAGCCTTGTGAAAGGCAAAAATTCTGCACGTTCACAGCAGTAGGAAAAATTCAGCCTTTTGGGTTTTGGAATATTGTAATTATATGATAATGTTTCATAACCCAAAGTACCATATTGTGTTACGCAGTACTGTATATTTGTGTTTGTATATATGTTTCCCTTGTTAGCTATGCATAAAGATCTCACTGCCACTAAGTAATTATTTCCTTTCCTAAAAGCTGTCTTCTAATAAATGTGATTTAATTTGTAATTTAAGCTGTATGTGTCTAAACTGTAGAATTCTTAAAAATGGCCTCAAGGATATCACAAGAATTTCCACTGCAGTCATTTGCTTCTAAAGCAAAAACATTCTTGTAGAAACAGCTTTATAATTATTATTTATATTCCAAAATGACTTACTAAATCAGCCTTTGATTACTATTATCTGTGTACTGCCATTATGCTGTGCCAAGAATTTCATAGTTTGCTGATTAGATCTTTTGATTTTTATTTGTTTGTCATATTTCAGAAGATAGTTTGCTTGAATAGAAGTCTGTAGAGCTTCTAAGTGGTATATAGTWTTGAAGATGCCATATTTACTATAAGCACTTTAAGGAAACTGAAACTTTCATGTGGACTGAGTCTTATAGATAAATAGCTCATCTTGAAAAGGAGGTGGATTCCCATGACCTGACAAAGATTTCATCTGTGTCATTTGAATGGTGGGATTTTGCCTCGGTCTTTGATACCAGACACACCCAAACAATCTATAAAACCCCTCTCCTGTAATTTCAGGTGATCGCTATTCACGGGTGGTGTTTACATCAACAGAAGGAGAGAATTTATGGAATTTGAATGCAATTAAGTCAATGTGCAATGTAGATAACTTGAGGGTAAGTAAAGATGGCATTTAATTTGTTTAACTTGCAGATATGAAGCACGTATTTGAAACTTTGTTTTGCTTCCCACTGCCATCCAGTAGCATATGAGAGGACTTCACATCGTTCACATCCTTTTCAAATGATCAGTCAGCATGCAGACGAAGTTAAAAAACAACTTTGAATTTGTAAATCAGATTATATGGGCGAATTTATTTGGTTTTGCTACTAATGCCATCCAGAATAATGGGGTGGAGGAGGGTTGCTTCAGAAGTTTCTTTGCAGGAAGGACTATCTTAGCTTTTGCTGTGTGTTTCCTCTTAGAATACTATTCCATGGATTTTTTTTCTTGTTTCCCAGCAAGTAATTCATTTTTCTTGCTTTTTCACCTTCAGGTGAACTAGCTGCATCCTCWTAGCATATGCAGTTTTCTCTGACACCCAGTAGGTCACTCAGATTTTATTTTTTTTCTTCCCCCTTAAGTCAAAAGAKAATAGGTTGGCAGATGGACATCAAAGGAACATAGATACAGTAGCTAGAAATATAGTTCAATTAATTAGATGTGGATAGTGATACCTTGAGTAATATTAATTTTCTCTTTAAAACTGAGAAAATAAAAGAAGACATTTTGGCCTTGTTTATCTGGCCCCGTTGTAATTTTTCTTGGCTTTCCTTGTACTCAATACCTTGCATAGTCAAAATAACCATTGTAATAGCCAGCTTCATAGCCGCTTCTACATGCGTTAGAAAAGAATTTAGCACTCTGATTGAAATCGATGTCCGGTTTCAACCGATGGAAGTTAACTGACAAAGGCTAAAATAAAATAAATGTTCAGATGGTACATTTGTAAAATATAAGCTTGTCAGTTGCTGGAGTGAACTCTTTTGAAATGCTGAGTAACCATAAATTTTTGTGTACTAGTGACTCTGTATGGAAATAAAGCAATATGTTTTTCTTTTATTAATAATGATCCATTTATTTCCAATTTTTTCTCATCCAAAACAAAAATAATCATAAACAATTAACTTCATATTATACCACATTTATTTCATGAGGAATATTTTCATTATTAGATTTGTTTATCATTACCTTTTAGACAACTRTATTAATTTAGCGAATTCCCAAACTGTTTTCCCTAACAGCTGGCATTTGCTTGCTTAAAACATTGAGCTGTAGTGAAACACCGTATAACGAATCTCCCTTGGCAGTCTGCTGACAGGCATTTTGTCCTGGTTGGCCTCTGTTGGTGTAAGTGGGTTTTGTCCTCACATGCTCATGAAACGTTCCTTATTTCCCCATCAGAGATTGTTGCACCGACAGGATGGTTCATGTGATTACCCTTTATCTCTTTCAATCAGAATGAGCCAGGTGAGCAAAGTACAGCGTTTAAATTAACCCAGCTCAGTTTTGAATGAACTGAGCTAGGGAGTGATCGTATTGCTGGTTCAATCAGGAGATACAGTGGAGAATAACCTTTTACAAGGGCAAAAATTGAGAGTTAGGGAGGAGATGCTAATCTGTGCATTTAACTGTAGAAGTTTAGTCACATAGACAGCTGATGCAGGTAAATGCCAGGTACTACAGATCATTGCAAAGCAATGCAGTCTGAATAAAAAAAAAATATTCCTGTATAGCAGAATAAAGACAGTTAATTACCTCTAAAGAATAAACTTTGTATTGGTTGCATTACTCCTGTGGAATTTTTCTTTTTTTCCTCCCTATATGCACACTTGGATAATGATGTATTATTTCAAATACTGCTTTACTTTCTGAGGGAAGGATGAAACTAGTTTACTTTAAAAAAACAAGCACCACACGTCTTGTATCCATAAAAATAGCTCTTCCTTTGAAATAAAAACACTTCAGAAAATTAAATCTTGGCTACTTCAGCTACACCTACAGTTGTGTAGATATTTGTAGAGAATATTGTTGTAGATAATGTTTCTATGGATCCTTTTTTGTAATGTAGGTATTTACTTCAGAATGTAGTGATCGAACATCTCAGCTGGGCAGAATGACAGTGCATCATGATAGCATTGATTATTAGCTAGTTAGTAGACTAATATGGTTAGGTTTTGCAATTATTGCAGGTCTATGTATGTAAATTTATAATAAAAATTAGATACTCAGGGCTCAGAAGGGGCTGAAGCTTTTTTCGTAAAATTTTTTTAAAAATGCTTGTTACTTACAAATAACCCGTTTAAACGATTTTAACACTTTCTAACAATTTCAAAGCACTTCTAACACTTTTTAGAACTCATGAAGTGCTGCGATATGCCCCTGTTCTGACTGCTAAATTCCACTAGCAGCCAGTCCCTAGGGAGGGTGCTGACCTGCACTGCAGCTATCGGAAGAAATTGACCTTCAGTGACCTTCTGGTCTTAGAAACTCTTAGGGCTGTAGTTATTTTTGTTGTTGAATTCGTGCTTGTTTAGGGCCACAACTCTGTGGAAATAAGTGGCAAAGCTTTCTGTATTCAAAGATAGGAAAATCAGACACTCTTTTCTGGAAATGCAAATCTTAGAATTTATGTATTTTTCTGGTGATAAGCAGGATTTCAGCACCAACTAGTATTTGCTTTAGTATGAACTAACAAAATATCCCCTATGTGTTAATTGTATTCCCATCTGCTTGTAACTACTTTAACTATATGTTTTACTGACACTTAGGGGCTCCATCCTGCAGCTGCTCAGCATATGGTAGTCCTATAATCTTCATGGAAACTTTATATACAAAATAGCTATAGGAGGTGTTCTAATTTTTTACTCCTTGGATAAGAGGAGCCCTTTTTTTCACCTGTTAATTGCAGAATGTTTTCCCTATAAACTGTAAACAGTTATTTTATAAACTTCAAAGACTGTAAGTGAACAACTCAGACTGCTTCCCCGGAACGGTGTATTTGTGATTCTCTGTCACTGTGTAGATCCATTTGGGCAGATCTGCCCACAGACACAGCATGTGCGCAGGTTGCACAGCTTAGTTGCCTTACTTGCTCCAAAATAAATGAAAATGTTGCCAGTGGCAGACCAACTCTGGCAACAGCAAAATGGCCTTTTCAATTCCTTTGGATCACCAACAAAGCCCAATGCTACAATATATTAACTTTTTACTTAGTATTTTAATGAGCTATCCAGAGCTAAATTTTGTATTTTAATTCCTGATTTCCAGCTGCCAGCTTGTGTTACTTTATCTTTGGCAACGGTTGCTTTACCAGTGAATGTTTATGGCCTGCAGCAAGTGTTGAAGAACAGCATATAAACCTCATTGTCCCATCTTGAACTTGAATACATAGGGAAGACAATACAATCCTTTCCTCCCAATTTGCCTATTATATCCTCATAGGATTAACCTGGAGATGGGCCATGAAAAATACAGATATGCTATTCCAGTGCTTCCTTTTGTTTAGTAGGTGGTTCAGTTTTTCCTGACTTTGCATGTGTGAGTGTTTTTATCTGGAAACAATCAAATGTGAATTATCCTGTTTTTTTGGAATGCCAGTTTGTTATTGTTCAGAAACTGGTTGACAAAATTAAGTCCGTATTAAAGCTTTTATAACTGCCATGAGAATCCCCAAGTGCAGGTGTTTTGTCTGCATTATAAAGGATTGCTAATAATAAACCTGTGAAATCTTGCTTAAAAGAAAAAAAGAAAAGAAAAAAGCAAATAGTATATTTCAGATCGCCTAAATTTAAAACATACATGGATCATAGTTTCAGGGCCCAATCCTGTAAACTCTTAAGCATTTGTTAATGTGACTGTATTAATACGTGTTCATCCTATGTAACTTGATTAAGACTGAAATTTTACRTATATCTATTTGAAGGATTAATTCTAATTTGTCACATATAACAAGCCAGAAGTTCTGGCTTTTAAGACTTATATTCCCTGCACCCTGTCAAGATTGAGTTTTCCCAACTTGAGAAAATTTCTCTGATCTAAACTTGTTACTTAAGAGTTTCTGTTTTATAGACACTTTCAGTTTTGCCTAGAAGTGCCTCATGGTGATTTAGCTAAGTCATGTTCTTACTGGCTTCAACTAAATCTGGAATATTCTTGAAGTGAAAGAAGAGTATCCACATCCATTAACACTCATTTAGCTGAGGAAAGTCCTTAACCAAAATGTCAAAATTGCTGTYATTTTGGTAAAGCTCTGGTAGGAGTTCCTAGGCTTTGGGTAGTCGCTGGAGCTGAGGAGTCACTTGGAGCAGCCCTCCCCCGTGGCCCAGCTCTGGGCCCTGGCTGCGCTTGCCGCTGGTGCCTGCTTGTCCCCGGGACTTCTCTGGCCTTGCTGCTGCTGCACCCTCCTCCGCTCCACTCCTGAGTCAACTCCTGGGACTTCGTCCCACGGTGGGTGCAGCGTTCAGAGGCGTGGCCGTTGGCTCTGTGCAGCAGGGCTGATTTTGGGGTGCTTCATGCCACAGCGGAATTGTCTTGTGCTTGTGCCTTGGAAATCCTGCGTGAGCTGGGGACACGCGGTGCCTGGGTGGCAGGCTGACCTGGTTGGGGGAAGTGTCTGTCAGCTGTACAAGACCTAAAAGAGACTCATAAAGTGAGGGTTGTAGAAGAGAGGTCAGATGATAGAAGTTGTAGTTAAGCTGTCACATCCTTTCTTTCTGGGTGGTTAAGTGCCTGCCTCTCCTAGGAACTTCAGTATGTGATTCCAAGAATGAAACTTCATTGATGTATCGCTGATTGTTTATATTCAGGAGTATAGCATGAGATAATAGAAGAGAGTTAAGAGTCCTCACTCTGGAAAAAAAAAAAAACACCTCAGTGCATCTTCAAACAATAGAATTACAATATTCTTAATGCTTCTGCCAATTTTATGCTGCTGTGACAAGTCAGTATACTGAGTTACTGCTCGTTTAGTCCGCTGCATGTAAGAGGATACTGATCAAAAACAATGTGTGTGGAAATAAGAATTTAAAATGTTAATACAAAAGGACCAAAAGCTGAATTTTCATCACTTTGGGATTTTTTTCTGTGGGTGAACATTTCTAATAATTCAGACCATTACTTTAAACTGGATTTTTTTGCCCTGTCTGTCTTTATACAGATCAGATCCCATTCCCAGTTTGGCGATCTCTGCCAGAGAGCCACTGCTGCTTCGTGCTGTCCCAGCTGGACACTGGGCAACTATATTGCTATTCTAAACAACAGGTCATCATGTCAAAAAATCGTAGAACGGGATGTCTCTCACACCCTAAAGCTGCTTCGCACATGTGCCAAATACTACTACAACGGAACCCTGGGGCCGGACTGCTGGGATATGAATGCCAAAAGGAAGGACCAACTCAAGTGTACAAATGTGCCTCGCAAATGTACCAAGTACAACGCTGTTTACCAGATCCTTCACTATCTAGTGGACAAGGATTTTCTAAGCCCAAAGACAGCTGACTATGTCTTACCAGCTTTAAAATACAGCATGCTCTTCTCTCCGACTGAGAAAGGGGAAAGCATGATGAGTATTTACCTAGATAACTTTGAGAACTGGAACGCTTCTGACGGTGTAACAACCGTCACAGGGATTGAGTTTGGAATAAAACACAGATTGTTTCAAGATTACCTGTTGATGGATACTGTGTATCCTGCCATAGCCATTGTAATTGTTTTATTAGTTATGTGTGTATACACGAAGTCCATGTTTATCACGCTGATGACTATGTTTGCAATAATTAGTTCCTTGATTATTTCTTATTTTCTCTATCGGGTAGTATTTAATTTTGAGTTCTTTCCATTCATGAATCTCACGGCATTGATTATTCTTGTTGGGATTGGAGCAGATGATGCTTTTGTCTTATGTGACGTTTGGAACTACACAAAATTTGATAAACCTCATGCTGGAACCTCTGAGACTGTGAGCATCACGTTGCAGCATGCTGCTCTTTCCATGTTTGTCACRAGTTTTACTACCGCTGCTGCCTTCTATGCTAATTATGTCAGCAATATCACAGCAATCAGGTGTTTTGGTGTTTATGCCGGCACGGCCATTTTGGTGAATTATGTTTTGATGGTTACATGGCTACCTGCTGTAGTTGTATTACATGAACGATATCTTCTCAATATTTTCAGTTGCTTTAAGAAACCTCAGCAGAGGGTATACAACAACAAAAACTGCTGGACAGTGTTGTGCCAAATGTTCCACAAGATTATTTTTGCAGTCTCAGAAGCATCCAGGATATTTTTTGAAAAAGTTTTGCCGTGCATTGTTATCAAATTTCGATATATTTGGCTTTTCTCATTCCTTGCCTTAACAATCGGTGGAGCATATATCGTGTGTGTAAATCCAAAGATGAAATTGCCGTCATTGGAGCTCTCTGAGTTTCAGGTATTTAGGTCTTCTCACCCGTTTGAACGATATGATGCAGAATACAAAAAGCTTTTTATGTTCGAACGTGTCCACCATGGAGAAGAGCTCCACATGCCAATTACAGTAATCTGGGGTGTCACACCTGAGGATAATGGTGACCCTTTAAACCCCAAAAGTAAAGGAAAGCTGCAGCTAGATAGCAGTTTTAATATCGCTAGCCCAGCTTCACAGGTTTGGATTTTACATTTCTGTCAGAAGTTAAGAAATCAAACATTTTATTATCAGACTGAAGAACAAGACTTCACAAGCTGCTTCATTGAAACATTTAAGCAGTGGATGGAAAATCAAGACTGCGATGAGCCATCTCTTTACCCCTGCTGCAGCCACTGGAGCTTTCCATACAAACAAGARGTTTTTGAATTATGTATCAAAAGAGCTATAATGGAGCTAGAAAGAAGCACAGGGTACCATTTAGATAGTAAAACCCCCGGGCCTCGCTTTGACCTCAATGACACCATCAGGGCAGTGGTGTTGGAATTCCAAAGCACCTACCTCTTCACACTGGCTTATGAGAAAATGCATCAGTTCTACAAAGAGGTGGACTCATGGATTTCCAGTGAGCTTAGTTCTGCTCCTGAAGGTCTTAGCAATGGTTGGTTTGTGAGTAACCTCGAATTTTATGATCTTCAGGACAGTCTTTCTGATGGTACTCTGATTGCCATGGGTCTTTCAGTTGCTGTTGCATTTAGTGTAATGCTTCTTACAACTTGGAATATAATTATAAGCCTTTATGCAATAGTTTCAATAGCTGGAACTATTTTTGTCACTGTAGGTTCTCTGGTTCTTCTTGGATGGGAGCTAAATGTGTTAGAATCTGTCACTATTTCGGTGGCTGTTGGCTTATCTGTAGACTTTGCTGTTCATTATGGAGTGGCTTATCGCTTAGCCCCTGACCCTGACCGAGAGGGAAAAGTCATTTTTTCTTTAAGCCGTATGGGTTCTGCTATTGCAATGGCTGCATTGACTACGTTTGTAGCTGGAGCAATGATGATGCCCTCTACAGTGTTGGCGTACACGCAGCTTGGCACTTTTATGATGCTTATAATGTGCATTAGCTGGGCTTTTGCAACATTCTTCTTCCAGTGCATGTGCCGATGCCTTGGACCCCAGGGCACTTGTGGCCAGATCCCACTACCAAAAAAACTGCGGTGTAATGCCTTCTCTCCGACCTTTTCAGGAGCCCAAGGAGGTAGAGGTCAAAATAAGTCACACCCTGTTAGCAAATATCAGCTGGACTCCAGAAGTCAAAAACCAGAAATGGAGCATGAGCACTACGAGCTCGAGCCTCTGGCATCACAAGCAGGTATCTGCAACCCTGCAGAGAAAGTGACTTACGAAGAAACTCATATCTGCTCAGAGCTCTTCAGCAGCAGGCCCCAAAACTCATGTATGCCTATGCATTCAGCCTATAATAGTGAAGTGAGTAAAAGCATAAAAAATGTTGCCAGTTCAGCTGTGCTACAGCCATCTATCGACCAACACACCATATGCCCAATTTTCTCTCAAAACAGGCAGTGTAACTGTCCTGATGYGTATAAGCAACTGGCAGTGAAGTGGAGTCCACATTCGTGCCAACAGTTAAGTGACACCTTCTGTTACCAGTGTTCTCCTTCACCGGGAACCGTACAGATCCAAAGCTCTSTAGCTCCTATAAATGCTTTACAGCAAGCTGCCGAAGGTTACATGCATCCAGTCCAGCATGTGCTCCACTGCAGTTGCCTTCAAGGAAGGCTCAAAAGAACGATGACGCAGAACTCTCTGCCTAAAAATTTTTTCCTCCAGTCCGTGCAACAGTTTCAGGCACATCCAAGAATAAATAGGACAGATTCACACGCTCATCAAAACCCAGAGGAAAACGTAAGAACTGTTCCAAAGGTGATGAGCTCCTCACAGTTTCTTTGCCGAAACCCAGGACCTCTAATAGTGCGTTGCTCTGAATGTGAGAACAGTGTGTCAAATAACCAAAAGGGATTCTGTCAGCAGACAGACAAGTGTGATGAAAAGGGTGGTACAGAAGCAAATGGGGTTGAAAGCAAGAAAGCCTCTCTGTCAAAGCAGAAAAAGAAAGCTGAGAGCAAGCTCGATCAGCGTTCTTTGCAGAATGACCGAGTTTTGAAAGCTGACCAAAATGATAAAAAACATCTGCTGAATAGGTCAGTGAGAGAGGCTCGCTACGAGGGTTGCCGTGAAAATTCACACTGTTGTAGCAAGGCTATCACAGTGAAGTGCAATTCTGTTGACTGTCAAATGCCAAACATCGAAGCCAATGTGCCTCCTATGTTAATGCGCCCAGAACTTTCCAATGAAAGTTTGTTAATAAAAACACTATAATAAATCTTTAATATGGCAATCCTGTGTCTTTCTTTTAAAAGTAAGTTTAAAACACTAAAAAGGAAAATCCTGAATAAATATGAATTATAATTTGCATTTTGGAATGAAAAATGTATTTTATAGAACAGTAACATTTATACAATTCATAAAGCCATTACATGTAGTAAAACCTGATGTTGTCCAGAATGTTTTTTYGCTGTAACTCACAAGCTGGATTATGCTTAATTTAGTTTTTGTCCCAGGGCATTAGAGTTTGAATTCTCCTTTTATACCATCTAAAGAAATAAASCGTTACAAAGAAACTCTCCCTTTTCTGAAGCCAGGGCTTGTGAGATCGATAACACTTGGGGTAGACTGAGATTGCCACGTTTTCCAAGTACATCATTTACTTTTATTCTACTGCTGCCTTGGCAGGCTTGTGCACACCTTCAAACAGCGGCAGGACTGTAACTGTGTTCATTCAGGATTGTCTGAAAGACCAGCTCTGCAGGGTAGCCTGTTCTGGGAATATTTTTAACTACTTATCCTAACAAAATCTGAAGAAAATCTCTTGGAGGTTAACAGCACTTGCACCACCATTGTTGCGTATCTGTGTATATAGTGCAGTAAAACATTTTAAACTGCCCTTTCTGGCAGTTACTGTATAGACATTACCATTAAATACCAGAGAATACAGGTGGAAACAATAGTAAGTGAAGATTATTTACATCTCAGTGATGACAAGAAAAGTATAATTCATGTGTATGACATAATGTATGTATATAAAATCAGGAATTATAAAATTGAGCATGAAGTGCCTTGCAATACTGAACTTTTTCCCACAAAGTATGGAAATTAGAAGTGAAGCTACTGTGGAGAAAGGCATAGTTAATGCACATGTTCTAGACTTACTGTCAATAGTGTCAGATTAAGTCAATTCAAAAGGCTCAAATACGTAAATTAAAATATTGTGCTCTGAGTTTTCTTACCCAGAGAAGTTCCAGGATGTAGTTACAAGTACTGAACTAAACCGTGTAACCAAGACATTAGACTTCAGACATTGTATTTGTGTAACTACAGGGTTTAGTCAAATGACAGCTATGATTTGGTCATGGGAATACTTGCTGGTCTCATCATTCAGGGAGAGTGGATTTGAGAGCTGGAACTGTGTAGTTTGTCATAATTGCTATGCACCTTAATGGCAAATCTCTTGATATAATCGTTTGGTTATGCCAATTATGTTGATTTACTATACACAGATAATGGAAGATAGATTTCGTGGACTGATGTGATGTCATGTACTTGGTGTGTTATGAATCACTGGAGGAAAAGCCTGGCTTTTTCTGTTCTAATGTCCATGTTGAAGGGATGTAGAAGATTAGTATCCAAACGACTTTGGTTTGTCTGGGAGTAGTGATGTTAGTGCTTATATATCCCAGTGACTGAAACAGAGTAAGAGGGTGAAATCTACAGAAAAAGCTAAAATAGTTTTACGTGGTTTAAGAAGAGTAGCATTCTTTCTTAAATACAAAATAAAACTCACTTTTAGTTCTTTTAAAACTCATAACTCAGTTTAGAGCCAGATTCTTTCTACATCTTTGTAATGAGAGCAATTCAAGGATTTTCTGTGCACAATAGAGGCTGTTAATTATAAAGAGCTAAGACTCGCAGTGCTAGCGATCTAAAGAAATTAAAAGGGATAAGAAATAAACTGGGCTGTTGCTATTGTCCAACTTTTTTCCTGACCACCGCACCTGCTTGAGTGCAGTTTCTGTGAGGGGTGTATGTAACACACTAAGCAATAAATTGTCCTGAAATAAACACAATTATACGATAGTTTAATTGACCTGCAGTCAGACCTTGCCAGAGCAGTGTGTAATGCTTATGTAGTGCCTGTCACATGAGCTGCCATTCACAGCTGTGCCTTTGAGACACGGGCCTTAGGGGAGGTCCCAGCTAACACATCTACAGAACATTGGACATTTTGAGCTGATGAGCTCAAAAGTGAGGTTTTTTTCTGAGCCAGTTTTCCACAACTGTGTTCTGTATAAGGAAACCCCTTTCGACTGTTTATATTAATAACTGCTTTTATAATGGTGAGGTAAGCGATAGAGATTAATGTTGTATTTTCATTATGATTTATATTTTCTTAAAGGCTGATACAGTGAGAAAAATGGGGCAGATAAGGAGTTGTGATGTAATGTACTTTTAGAAAAGATTAAAATGAGCTAATCTACTTGGCTAGCAAACAGTATTGCTGTTGTATTTGCCTTTTGTGGCTTTGCCATTGCTTCCCTGCTAACTTCTTTATTCTTTCCAAATCACTTAGCTGGCCAAGGAGCAATCATTGAAATAGATAAGTTTAATATTTACGTATGTAGCACCGTGTGTGTGTGTGTGTGCCGCATCTATGTCAATTCATGCATGGGCTCTAAAATCCAAGCCAGTACAACTCCTAGAGAGTGGAAGAGAATGGGAGTTAGTTCCAGTGACAGTTGAAGGCTCATCAGCCAGAAAACTCATGAGAGAAAAAAATAAATTTTAATTATTAAGTTTTTACAGGCTACTAGGAGCAAGCAAGGAGAGGTGGGATTCTGTTCCACTCCAGGAAATCTTAACAAGGACCATTGTATCCTACTGAGACATCTCTCTAAGACTTGCCAATGATTGCCAAGTCCCAAGGGAAGCTGATGAGCCTAGAATATTCTAATTTCCATTAACTGATTTGCTGTCACTGAGGTCCTCCCTTGCATTGGGATGGCACAGTGAATCTGGATGTGCGCAGGCCACGYGGGCTGCCTGCGGTGCGTCTCCTGAGGCTGCCCACTCGGGGTGAGGGCCCTGCCACGGGCACTGGCTAGCGCTTCCTCCGTGAAGTGACATGGTTTTGGCTTTAGAAGGTGTGGCTGGACCTTTATTTCTATGGATAATCCATGCTGGGGTATTTACCAAATTGGGCAGGGTATTCGGTAATTGTTCTGGCAGTGCTGACACGTGTAGCTTGGGACATGACAGACGAGCTTTCTGCCTTTTCAAAGTCTAGGAAGGACTTTACTGTAACTTGTGCGTGCAGTGAGTCTTTAAAGTGACATCTCTTTGGTTATCCACGGGAGGAAAGACAGACTTTATGTGGGAAGACGGTGACTGTTTGTGGCTCTGAAGTTGCTAGTACGCTTTCTTCAGGTATAAAGAATACAAACCAGAATCTTCCTGGGAGTGGGACCTGCATCTGAGACCAAGTCTCTCAAATTCACCTCACCCAGGGAAAAAGAAATTATATTTAACATATTAGATACCTTAGTTGTCCATATTGTCCTTAGGGTCTGTGTTTTTCAGATTACAGTCACGTTTATAGTGTGGGTAATACAGTGATTAGGTTAACAAAAAATGATACAATTATTTACAATAGGTCCTTTAAAATATTACACCAGGGTCAATGTATAATCACTCTGAATGCAGCTACCTCATACAAAGTATTGGTAGATGGGTAGGTAGCTGGTATAGTAATGTAAAGAGATTTAAGTTACTATTTCATTGTTTGTGTTTTTTAAGAAAATTAAAATCCATCTTTTTACGATCACCTGCAATCTCTTTAATTTGATCTTTTTTAACTAATGTGGGAGAATTGCTTTGAAATGCTTTGGATTTGGAACACCTCTAATTTTGCCAGATGGAGCCCTGGCAGTCAGTCCAAGAGAGCTCTAAAAATACAGGTTGACAAATGACAAAAATTTTAGCACTGTAAGAAATGTCAAACGTGATCAAAATTGAATATATTTTATTTGTAGAGAGAATGTTATACTACTTAATATAGGTAGCAGATGGGTGATTGAGGCCAAAATCACACTGACTTCATTGAATCGGACCTTAAATTTTTTCCACATGCTGGCGAGCTATATTAAATTTTACTTCTGCCAATAATATCTGAAGTGCCTATACGTTGATTTATGATGGTGATTTGGGACGCCATCCTCCTAAGTATTGCGTATTCCCACAGTGTGAAACAACACTTGCCTTTGCAAAAAAAGCTCAGTCTATATAAGTAAGAGAGGCTGGAAGAAAGGCAGTAGCTTCTCTGAGTTCGTAACAGATCTCCGCAGACTCCTGAATTTGGATCCAGYGTCACTATCACAGAACTACCCTGACTTTAATGTTGTTATCCTTTGATTGTTTATTCTGTACGGAGTATCGGCCTGGCATCAGTCATTCCGCCTCTGTATATCTCACCGGTTCACTCACTTTATCAGAATAAGGTCTCTGAGGTCTGGAGAGCCTGTAAAATAGATCGTGCACAGTTAGAGAGGCTGCCGTTTTCAGGTACTACCGTGCGATAACTTCTGAATACTAAGTAGTCTTATACACCAAGGACTCTTGACTTTGCTGTTTCCCTTTACTTGGCAGATTGTAGTCCGAGTGTTTTTCCTAAGGTCTCCACTTCAGAAAGTTGCATAGACTCAGGTGCTTCCTGGAGACACGTAATTTTCGTTTGATTCCTGAAATGTACTAAAGGTAATATGTCCAACTTGGGTCTGGATTCCATTTTTTAGGTTTTGGTAAATGTCACTTTACCTGCAAATGGATAGACATATTCCAGAGGAGCAGCTGGTTGTTGCTTTTATTTAAATTCTGTTAGTTAAAAATGTATGTTGAGTCTAGTTCCCAAACCGTTAAAGTTAATTAAAACCGGTGATGATTTGCCTTCTTAAAAGCAGCAGGGATAACACTTGCTCTCTTGCTGCGGGCTGGCCACAATGATGGTAGTGTTAGAAGTTGAACTCATTCAGCAATGACTCTTTAGAGCAGATGGATGGCTTTGCTTTGAGGCCCAAACAAACTTTCATAAACCCTTGTAAAGCCTTAACCAAAATTGTCTGTAGATTTCTCCGTGGCTTAGGAAAGGAGCAGATTATTCATAACTGACTCTTTAGTAACGCTGGCTATATTACAGTGCCCTGATCCCTGGAAAACAGTATGACTAAAATATAAACTGAGAAGTGTCAGACCCTTAAAAATTTGACCTAAGCCATGTCTTCTGCATGCAGTAATATTTTTAAAATATTGAGTAATAGGAAATGTCACGGTTTAAATTTTAAGACGGATGATGTACTGAGATTATTACTGAGTTTACATATATTTGACGTCATTTTCAGGACAAATGACGGACACGTGAGGACAGCTTGGCTTGGGATGACTGACGAGGTGGCACCTGTGTGTGTCTGCCCTCACCCAGCCGTAGCAGCAGGTCACCTGCAGTCACCTTGCCGTAACGGCAGCCGTCAGGAGCTGGCAGAGGAGCAGCCAGGTACCTGCAGCATGGGGGGAGCAGAGGGGCAATAACTGCATCAGCCGCCTCCTCTCCCCATCCCTCACCGGTGAAGTTCTTCATTTTGTAATTAAAAAAACCTTCTGTGTGTTGTATGCTGGGACAATAATTCAACTCTCGCTTTAATGGTATAAATTAAAAGTAAGTTAATTGGAGTTACTGGAGCTGTGTTGGTGTAAGAAAGAAACAGGTATCACAACTGCCGAGTTCTTGGCTCTCATAAAAATTCCTTGTACGCTTTAGCGTTTGGCCCTAAATCCATTTTCAAAGAGAGATGTTTATGTGCAAAAGATGAACCCATGGATGTCCTTACAGTCCAGGTAAAAATGAACAGAAATAGGCAACTGAAGGCACATGAACTCAGTACTGAAAAGACTGACAGCACAGAAAGATGGGTTTAGCAGTGCTTTGAGTGGACAGTTCTGTTGGTGCCATCCTGCAGTACAAGGTTAGATACTCTCCTTCACTTTTTCTTACAAAAATAGTCTGTTTAAATATATATTTTAAATCTATGTTTTTAAAATTGATGTTTTAAATATCTGTTTTATAATATATGATAGTATTGTCCCAGATATTTTCCAAGTGATCTGATACGGTATGGCTGAACATCAAACCTTTTTCCTAATATATGCTCTTTTCAATCTGACAGAACTTGAACTCGTGGCTGTCATAGCAGCAAAGCTGCCCAAGACCCTTATTCACTCTTTCTTCTATTCTGTGTTAGTTAGGGTTCTGTCTCATCTGACCCTAAAATTTGGGGCTTTTCTTAGATGCCCTAACAGCTTGATTTCTTTCCTGACATAGTACTGAATCTTTTAAGTGCCAAATGAAGCTTGTTTTGACATTAATATACACTAAATGTAACCAATTTTCCTTGTATTTCATGTATTCATAAAACTGCATGTAGCAGGCTTTCCGCTCCTTTTGCTGATTCCCATTTTGCTTGAGTTTTTGAAATACAGCTTGTGTAGTTGTGTAGCATAATCTCTTTGATCCTTTCTTATTAGAGAAGCTTTATTTACATCTGGGGAGTATAATATGTCAGCCTTTTAACACTTCACAGCAGTGTTACACTACTAAACAGGGCAGAAAGAGAGAGTACTGTGTTACGCTGACACTAGTTTGAATACTTCTAGCAGTAGGTAGTTACATGATTTGGAGGTGTTTTATTTGGCATAGCACTGAAAGAGTATAATCTTCACAAAGACGGGCGTTATGAATTTTGTAACGTAAATGACAGATAATCACCTACTCTCATCTTCTTTTGTGTAGCATTATCTTCACACAAAGAAACATAAAAGAAGTAATTCAGGAAGTATTAAGCAAAACACATAAAATTGAAAAATGCTAGGATTACAGTGGCTTGCCAGGAGGTAAGCTCTGCTACTTTCTCAATTCTRTAAGGACTTTTAAAACCACCTAGCTTAATATGTCCCAGGTGAACAACATGCTGTTGTTGAATGAGAATTCAAGAAACTGTCCTCTGATATCTCTAGACGGTATCACTTTCCAGACAAGTTTGAGTATGTGAAATAACAGCACTGGGGAAAGATACCTTACCAAAATAAGGTCTTTTAATGAAGACTATCATTCAAGTGTTACTCAATCTGGCATTTTCATCATTTGCAGCTGAGAGGCAATATGGGACTTGAACTAATGTATTTTAACGGCAAGATACTCAAGCCTGTATGCAAGAATTTGAGACAGCTCAGTAGGTGCACTGGATAACTTAGATATATAACCTTCAATTAGCCTAGTTAAGGCAGAGTGGGGGAGAGAGAGAGATGTACCCCAAATCCTTATTTGCATTGAAATACTCTTGTACACGATACAGAGGGAGTAAATGTCCTGGAAATATGTGTAAACCACAGCATTTGAGACTACAATAACTTTTATGATCTTAGAGTAATAAGCATGGAACAGTTGCAAACAATAGCATGTAAAAGGTGATTGATGTTTAATTAGGGAACTATAAACTTCTATGCATTTAAAATCAGTGGTATTTGAAAAGGACGCATTCCATGAACCTGCAATAAATGTTGGTACTTGTTCAAGATGGCCAGTAACTTAGTACATCCAAATAGTTTTTAGTGTTATAACTTTGATATACTCCACTTGGCATCTATTACACAGGTTCACAGGTACATCAGTGCAGTGAATTTGGCTGTCACCAGTCAGGACTTTGGATGGAGACTGAACTGCCTCCTGAATGAGCMGCTCAAAACTGAGACCATCTGTAAAAGCAGAATGTGAGTATGCCTGTTTGGCTTTTGCCAGATACTGGTTTGTTATGGGCAATGGAGGAGAGAGGTTGAAATCTGTACTTCTCTTTGTCCCCTGAATACAGAAGCTGATAACTTTGACCAGCATAGATGTTTCAGAATTCAAAAGGTGAATGAAGTCCTTGTGATGCTGTGTACATGTAGCTGAAACTGTGTGTATGTGCTTGGATTCCTTGGTGTTCCAAATACATACTTGGATTTTTGTAGCTAAGAAGTTACTGACATTCAAACTGATTAATTTTTCACTTCGCCCTGGTTAAGTGTAAAAAGAGGCCTGATCTGTTTCTGTTTTGACAGTCTCAAAGAAACACTATGCTCTTATGTTTAAATTAATATTTATTTTAAATCTACAAAATCTAGAATAATATGGCCCCTGTTATTATAAACTGATGTTTAATGTTATCATTACTTCAATATTTTTATAAATGGCCCAGCACAGTAGGGACATATAAACTGTTTTCATTTACCATTTTTGGTACTTCATGACTGTATTTCATGATGCCTTTAAAATAATGAATTTGAAATGCTAGGCCTGGATGCATAGATGATTCAAAGTAACTACAGCTAGCTTTAGAACTGCTTGAAACAACTGGGGGAAAAAAAGACAAAACACTTGACCCATAATAGTAAAACAGAAGCCCAATATACTTCATTGCTAGCGAGTCTGTATACACGTGCCTCATGTCTAGCTTGCCTTTTTCACAGCCCTTCTTTCAAGACTACCTCCACCTTTGTTCTATCTTCAAGTTCTCCTTTCCAGCTCAGCTGCGGTTTCCTTGCAGTGTCTGAACACGCACCCTAAAGGACGAGAGCTGGTCAGCATTCTGCCAGGGGCCAGCCGGTTCACAGGGGCTGCAGTTATGCCATTGTGTGCCTGCTTTTTGAGTGTATGKTCCCAGACACAGAGCTTAAATAAGACCCACTATTATATCTCGCCTGGTTCTCGGACCACGAGGGAGCGATTGATCTCGGGCAGCAGAGCAGGTGTGGTGGCCTATGCAGCAGGGGGGCACTGGGCCATGCAATCCCCGAGGATTAGTCTCCAGTCATAAGAACTCTCAGCAATTTATCTTTCTGATATTAGGTCTAAATTTGCCTTTTGTCCATTGTCATTGTGCTGCCCTGCAAGTTGTTCCCCCTCCTTTGGGCAACCGAGAGCAGCTCCCTCCTGGTGCTTGCAGTCAAATCCTTGCAGTCGCTGCTGCATGCAAAGAGGCCCTGCTGAGGAAGGAGCCCCGGTGCTTGTGTGCAGCCTTGTTTGGAGCCCCTCGTCAGGGGAGGAGAGCTGGCGCGATTCATTTATTTGAGTGGCCTTGCCCCAGAGATGGCTATTGTTTGTATTGTAACCTCCTCTGCCACCTGGGGACTGGGGACGGGGCGGGGGCGGCGTGAGCTTCTGAGGTGGACTGTAAATCTAAGGGCTGTGGATTTAAACCTGTTTTGTCTTCTGACTGTGCAAGAACTCAGAAATCATCCTGACATCTAACATTTGCTGTCTCACTCCTGGTTTTTGATACACTTTAGCCTGAAAAGCCTGATTGATGTGAAACCCTGCTGGAGTCTTCAGCTTTCACACTTGCTCTGGTTTTACATTGTATTTTAAGATTGGGAGAGCAAAGATTCATGTCAGATGTTGTTGCTGCTAGTGTCTTCCCCCTTCCCTGCACCCAAGTCCATGCTATCTGGGAATGGGTCCACCCTTCCTTCGGAAACCCAGACAGCGAGGAAGCCACAGCCTCTTCRTGTTTTTACATTTAGATGTGCCTGACTGAATGTAGATTTCCTCAAAGCTATCGCAGCTCGCAGACTGGTTTGTTTTTACTTCAGACAATCTGAAGTCGTATCTCAAAGTATTGAACCAGATGCAACTCTTGTTTGTAACCTCTCCTACAGTGGGAGGGGAAATGGGGAAGACAAACTGGAACTGTGTCAGAAGACTCATTCTCAATCTCTTCCATCCCTTCTCTATAGGACAGTTAGTGGCTGATCTGTAATTGATGATCTGAACTGAGAATTTGGCTCCCAGCTACCAAGTTTTGCCATATACTGAATTAGTTCAGTAAAGTGAGATCTGAGAGCTCCCGCCTGCCTGGGTATGGATGCAGCAGACAGTAAGTATGCCAGCATCTAGAGCTGACTGCTGCCACTAAGAAAAAGCACGTGCATCCTGGGCTGTGGTGTCCTGCCTGAAATCCCTGTTCTCACTGCAGAAAACCTCCAAATTAAATGTGGGACGGGAAGCTACTGACTGCCTAACAGCAATCTGAGACATACTCCCACTGTCTTCTTCAGACATCCACTCCAGGTGCAGGCTTCTGGAAGCATCTGTGTCTCTTCCCAGTGACTGTCTAGAGAGCCCGAGATCCTAATTTAGGAGCAGTGAATTGTACCTAACTTGGAACATTGAAGGTTTCCAGAGGTTGCAATGTCTTTTTGGCTAACAATACAGTATAGTCTCTTCCTTTCCTGTTGACTAACGTACAAGCGGATTGAAACCTGAAACTGGAATAACATGGGAAAGTTGGACAAGCACAGGAACAGGTGAAATATTTCTTTCCTCTTTGAGGTAGCAAGCTTGGCAAAGGGGCTACTTCGCTTCCATAAATCTTTTTATTTGACCAGGCAAAGGAAAGGGTTGACAGCCTTACCAGAGATACTTGCCCTGCTCCCCTTGTCCCAGCTCGATTCCTTTGGTGGCTAACACAAGCTCTGGCTTGGCTTATTTATCCTGCCTTCAGTCCTCAAGCTACCACATGTATCTCTGTGCTGTGCTGTGGTCTGCAATAGGAAATTAAGCCATAAGCCAATGTTAACGTCTATTGGAAGTCGTCCTATACAATAGTCTTTAGCAGTTGCCTTTGACGGACAGAGCACCTCCTTTTCAGGGTAACCGGTTACCTATTTCATGATGGGGTAGAATCAGCGGTTACAGTAGTCCCTGGGCCAGTGCTCTGAGCCCAGGTCTTGCCTCGTCTTCCCCGTGCTGATGATTTAAATCCAGTTCATCTTCTTGCTAACAGTCAGCCATCAACTGTGTGCTGGCTTGGGAAAGCTTAATTCAGTTGACTATTGTTCCCATTTGTGTAGGTTTTAACAGGAAAAGGCGTGGGTTTTAGTCTATGGCAGCAGACAGCACTCACCCAGGACACCTGGTAATACTTCTTTGTGTGCAATATGCATATTAATAAAAAAATTATAAATCCTGTGTGCTTTTTTTAAACTAAAATACTGGATTTGCAGTTCAGAGTCTTCCAGTATGTTTATACAGAGGCTAGGAAATACAGGTGATCTACTCTTGTTCTTACAGATCACTAGTTTTCTTGCACACCTCTGTACTTACATGTAGGAGTCATCATTTTATTTAGGTTTTGAACAAATCCTCTCTGACCCTGGAATTTACAGTCATCCTTTCTTGTAAGAAGAAAGGAAGTGAATAATTTCCAGTGGGAAACAGTTTTTCTGGCAAAGTTCTAGCATCATATACATATATGTAGGTGTGTGTATAAAAATACAAAATAAATAAGCAGGCATAAATGCAGATTTTTTTAAAGGTTAGATCTGGTCATAAAGGTTGAGGCTGTTAATAAATAAATAAATTGTTCTTACAGTGTTTACTTACGGTGTTTAGGCCAGCTGAAGCTTTGAGACAGATCAGCATACTTTACTTGAGGAAGCCCAGGTTTACATTAGTTTCTAAAAATGTAATCTTTCACTTCCAGCTTTCTAAGAACGTTTGGCCTTTCTTCCCTTACACAGCATCTGGCCACATTATGCCAATTCATTCATCATCTCCAGATTGTGTTACTGTGATTCGTTGTATCTAAAGCTGGGTTTGAAGATGACGCACAGATTTCAGTGGGGACAGCATGTGATTGCCTGCCTGCCTTCTCCATGCTTCAGGCCACAGTGGAYATCTAAAGCCTGCTCTCTGCTGCTTCCCATTTAGTTTCAATACCAATTTAAGGCACTGATCTAGTTTTCAAATCAATAAATGGATCAAGCTTCAGCCACATTAGAAGCTGAATATTGATCTATGTATGACTGTGGCTGCTGCATTCTTGTAGGATCACACCAGACACACAGCCCAGACATACCCATTCTCTTGATGAYTGACAAGGAAAAATCTCTCAGAAGATATTAGATGAATCTAGAATCAGAACTCCCTGAGGATACATTTCAGAGCTTCCTTAGAAAGCCTTTTTATACTTTGGTACTTAAATTGTGAACTTCATTCTTGTATCTCTAAATCTTCTCCCACCTGCCCTTTCTCTACTAAAATATTTACCCCAATGACTGTTGACCTTCAAGAGGGAAGACTGCCAGGCACTACATGGTATCTGCTTCATTTCTGCAATATTACAGATAGGGCAACAGTGAAAAGAATGCCAAAATAAGGCAGATGGTTTGGTTGTCCAGCTTTTTTAGTCCTGTATTGCTTCTGCAGCCTTTTGTGGATGTTCCAGGATTTACAGATAAATATAAGGCCAGCTCTGGAAGGCAAGGGTATTACCAGAAAGGAACAGATGCGAGAATTAGGGAGAGCCAGGTAACTAATATACATATTAGCTACTCCTGATTCAGAATTTGCACAGCTCCAGGAGAAGGCACAATCTTATAAATTACATCTCCACTGTGATTGCATGATTATTCTTATTAAAAATGATGTATGAAATAAAAAGACAAAGCTAATTCTCAGATGATGGGTTAAATCTACAGCACTGGCGGCCAGATAAATCCTTCTTCTGCCTGGTAAATAAAGCAGAGACAGAACTAGCTACTCAGAGGTGTATTTAATATCGACTGAACAAGGAATAAAAGGGACATATGTAGAGGCAGACTAGCTGAGCCCGAGGTGTACATGTGCCTCTGAGAGTGTGCATTACTGCCTTGTTGAGTAGTGGACTTTAATGCATTAGAGTTGAGTTAGGAAGAACTGCCAGACTTAATGAAGGCAGTTTGACCTTGCAGGACCAGTGGTTAGAACAACTACAATTAAACAGTGTGTGCAGAACTGTAAGATGGGTCCTTGGTGGATGTGCAGACAATATGCTGTGAAGCAACTGTAGTACCTTAACAGACACTCATTAATGTGTTGGCATGAATTGCAGCAAACAGCCATATGTGGCTCATCTGCCAGCATTTCAAGAGGAAAGCCAAAATTCCTTTATTACCTTGGTCTGGATTGCTACCCTGTCTATTTTTTGTACTGCTGTAGGAATTTTTGAGGCGAGTTGTCTGGTCAAGTGTTTTCTTTCCAGTGCTTCCAGTTGTGGCTGTTCCAAAAAAGGTTTAAATCTCATTGTGTTCCCTTTGTAATTACATTGAAGCGTGTGGGTGAGGGTGGGGAAGCTATTTTTTCTTGACCTCAGCTGGCGATCAGTTTATCCCCTTGAAGCATGACAGTTGATGTCTTTGGACATTTTTCATTAGTGTAATATTAGATACTATTCTTATTCGTACAAATGTCTAATCCAGCTTTTGTTCTGTGAGCTGGCTCTGCCAGAGGATATCCGAGCTGAAGAGAGATGAAGAACAAGGAAGACAGTGTACTGATGCGGTGTGACTGATGTTACAGGGAATGCGTAACAGTAATTGCAGGTTTTTCCTGCCCTAGTTTCCTCTTCCTGTTGGTACTGAAGTTAATGAGGATTTGAAATAATTCTTCAATATTGTGTTTGTATAATAATTATTGATATTATGAACAATGAAGGCTTTAAACATGCAACATACTGACATGCCATCAGGAAATTTTAAGTGTTTGTTGCTGTGGGTGGTGGTGGGTCACACAAAATACAATGCAAACAATATTTGTTCAAGTGAAGCAGGAAGTCAAAACCTTCCCCAAGCCTTTATAGTTCAAGAATTTGTTCTAAATTTTGCCAAGAGAGCAACTTGTCTAAGAAAGCAGTTTCTGGAGTAAATCAAAGTCCTTGTTGCCCTTAGGGCCTCACTGAGATGCTCTTCTCAGATATCAGCTGCATGAGAGATGAAAATAAGTGTGTCTTTCTGACTGATTGCTGTTCTACCTTGTCTTTCCAGCAGCCTGGAGAGAATTAACAGAATCACAGTCCTGGAATGAGTGTGGAGTTGTCAGAAATCTCAATATTTGGGAGGCCCGAGCTTTAAGTGAAAACCTCAGAACATGGCTGAACTAGAAAACTCTTAAGGAAAACACAAATACAAGAAACTTAGCCATTTAAAGAAATAAACCCTGTTTATCCGCCCTGGAAATTACTGTCTTTAGCTGTGTCTGGCCATGGATTGGCAGTAGCAAGTGCTAGTTTTGTTCTGCTTGCCATTCAGCATGGGACACTGGGCAGGTATAAGCAACAGTGAGGCTTGTACTCCAGCAAATGTTGTCTTTAAAAAGAGAAGCTGGAGAGAGAATAAGAAACAGTCATGTTACGCACTTTGTTTTCAAACTGATGCTGAGTGATACCTGAATCTGGAGACTCAGACCTCCAGGATTATTGTTTGTTTAAACTGTTATTACTACGATTTTATTCAAGTGCAGTTTGGAAAATCCTGAAATGTCAGAAATGCTTTGTGAAACTCAGAGTGTTATTTTAGGGCTTGTGAAGTAATGATGGTAGAAAAAATATCTTTAAAAATCTTTTTAATTTTGAAGGCCTTTGCATACAGCATAAACACCTTATTAATTCAAAATATTTCACCAGCATTTATACAAAGATGTCCAGGTTTCTTTGTGGCTGCTTGACATTTTCTCTTTTTCTCTCCCTCTCAGAATCTTTTTATTTCGCCACTGAAAAAGTGAAAGAAGAGGAAAAGTGATAAAGGAAATCAACCAAACAAAAAAGACAAGAAAACTGAAGCTTCTTTAATTCAGGGTTTCATTTTTTAGGAAGATGATTCTGACAATAAATTTTTTCCTGGAAATTAATATTTTAAATCTTTCCTGAAATGAAAAAAAAAAAAAAAAAAGCCTCCATCTGATAAGGATAGCTTGTTCTGTTTAAGAACTTTGATCTCTCTCCTGCCCCTGGCCTTTGTGCAGCTTTGTCTCCCCTTTGTATAAATCACAGGCTGGTCTTTTCACTCCAATTTGGGAAGAATGTCAGGTATGCCTGTGTCAAATTGCCCACATAACCTTCACTGCTTTAAGGCACACACTGACATTAAGTTGTCTCTGTGTGACAGTGTCTAAGGTATCTGGTTTAGCTCTGTCACCTCAAGGTAAAGTCACCKTCTACACTGACTTTTTCAGGTAATTCGATTAAAATCAGTATCTGCCCAGACTTCTCAGCCCTGCCATGTGTGCCTAACGGCATGGCAACACGAGTCCCTGCAAATAGGGACCACAGAGGAAATCCAGCTCCAGTGAAGTCTGAATTCCTGTTAATTTTAGCACCGCAGGATTTGAAGAAAAATGCCTGCTTTCTCCCATATTGATGAACTTCCTATGTGGAGATGACTGGATCTCCAGAATCCTTCACCTTCTTTCCTTCTTTTCTCTTAGGAAAAGTTACATCTTCTTTCAAGTGCTGGGATCCCCACAGCCTATCAGTGCTTAAAAAAAATCAGAGATCACTGTGGTTTCAGTGAGATTATTTGTGTGGTTTTGATTCTCATCAAGATGTTCATACAGTGTTGTGCCAATTTCCCTTGCTGTATACCTTAATTTCTGTTTGCAATTTCCTTCTCTTCTAACCTCAAATTAGTCTATCCTGGTAATACTTAGTTCTGCTTCTTTGCTTATTTCCATGTTTCACACAAAAGCTGTTCATTATATTTTGCTTAGCAAAGGTACTTGGAAATTAGGGGCACTGTAAGAATAACTGTGCGTTGCAATGAYTTCTTTAAATCTAAACCAAACCTCCCTCCCTATGAAGCAAAAGCTTTTACAAGTTGAAAAGCAGCATATCATCAAGACTGTGCAGTGAAACTGCTATCACAGAAAATTGCGTGTGTTCCCCACTGAGGTGTTCGGTGTGTCCACCCAGTCCCTGGGCAAAAACTGCATCTTTGGATTTGTCTTCTGTTGGAGCACAGATTCAAACCAATATCATGAGGTTTGGAGTGGGGATTTTTTCTGTATGAATTCTTTAATTATTCCCCAAAATTCTGTGGTTGATTCTGTTTCACACCTTGCAGCTCTTCAAGATCTCTATCCAGTGTTGTCATACTTGGAGATACATGTTAGCTTAGATTCATCCCATATGTCAGATATTGCTTGGAAATGAGATAGAAACCACTGCACTGGAGTGTGACTTCTTCCACGTGATAYTAAAGCTATATAAAAAGAAATTATAGATGCTGAAAAACTTCCATGACTTAACTATCTCCCAAAGTACTGGCACTTAACCATCCTGTGAATCCACTTTGTCCTAGGTCAGTTGTATATGTGCTTAGCTTTTGGAAGTAGTTTTGGTTTGTAGCATGTGCAAATGGAGTAGAAGTCACAGAAGCCACTCATGTATAATCCAAAGACAAATATGGTGCTCAAAACTCACAGAATTTTGCCTTTAAATTGTCCTTGATCGATTACCCAGTTCTTCCTGTTCCAATAATAGCTTCTCTGATTCTTTCTCTGAAAAATGAAATCACATTATGAAATTACATTAGTGTGCATTGAGAGAGTACCAGTTATCTGATCTGACATTTTATATATTGATTGAAACGCTGAGAGACAAGGAAGTCATGATTTATAACASTACAGTGAAAAACTGAGAAACAGATGAGGTAAGGTCACAAAACATGAACAGTAAATGGGAGCTGAGCGCACTCAGCTCCTGYGTAGCATGAGGCTGACAGGGCTGCTCCGTGATGGTAAGGAAGGATATGAGGGGTTCTTATTCCCCAAACCAAGTTTGGTTTGCTTAGCTGTTCTATTTTTCTATGTAGTCTTACCAACCTATATGGAACAAAAACTACTGATAGTAAGAATATACATTAATACATAATCCAGAACGTCTTATTTATAGGTCTCAAAAATACTTCAGAAAGGTAAAGTAACAGAGATGTCCTGAGGTAATTACCTAGCAGGTTGGTGGGGGAGCCAGGAAGCCCCCAGCACTCCTGAACCCCAGTCCAGAAGTCTGTCCTTTTGGCTGAATTGCCTCTAATCACGAGAGCAAGGAATGGAGATGTCAAGATTGTGTTGTCGTCCACAGTTTGAAATAGCTGGGCAAGTTACATTTAACTTGAACTGGTGTGGCATGYTTGGCTTTGTCAGCCTGCCAACCTTGGCCACTAGGGAAGAGCACAGAGTATCTTTTAGGGAAGGTTTTTTTAAAAACAAGATTTTTGTTTTAATTGCTATTTACACGTTCCACCCTTTGCCCTTTTTCAGCTGCGGGGAGATGGTGTTCTATTTTAAAAGCTAGGGCAGGAACTTGAGGCTGGAGACTGCAGCCAAATCAAACAGGAATCTCACCAACCTAATAGAGGGTTGGCTGATAATAAAGGCTATCTTCCCAAGCCTTTAAAGCTCTCTCCTTCCAAAGACACTCCCTTATCTGAAGCCTCTGGCTTCCCATGAGAGGTATAAACATCTCCCTATGCGGCAGGGTACCCTTTGACATTAAGAGGAAAGTACAACTCAAGATAAGTTGAAGAGGCTTTTATGTCTAATCTCAGTCAGCATTCAGAGGCTGTGAATGTCTTTTTATCCTGAGTTGTTGGGGTTTGTTTTGTTTTTTTGGTCAGGAACACATTTTGCTTGGAGTTTTATTACATCCCTCATGGCTTTTTTTTTTTTTTTTAGCTGAGCTGTCAGTGCAGTACTTGTTTGGTCCAGACTTGTGTGTTTACTTGGCATCTTCAGTATATAAAACTAGTGCTGTTCACATGGCTTCCATTCAGCCGATTCTGCTAATATTTTAAGGCTCTGACTAATGCGGCTTGAGGGTGAATGTTTTCTGACTTTAACATTGTACCTTGCTCACAGGAGCAAGTTTTGATGGCTTTTTTTCATTGGCAGAGGTTTCAATTTTGTCAATTCACTGCTATGCCTCGTTAGAGGTTTTTTTAAAGAGGTGGCGAAGTTTTAATTCTTTTTTCATAGGTGTTGGGATCCTGTCAATGAACATCTCATAGAAAGCCCAGCTCACTTTCATACAAATGCATTAGTATATCCATGTGATCACTGAAGGCAAGACCACTACGCTTCCGCTGTAATAATAATCTGCCCTTCCAGGAGCGCTGGGCTCCGATGCGCTCTCTGGGACCTGTTCAGTGATCCTTGTTTCATGTCCCTTCCCAGCCCTTGCATCCCAACCACCGGTCTCCTGGCCGATGCAGAGCAAAAGGGATCTCATTCAGAGCCTGAYATAAGCGGCCCTGTGTTGTCCGTAAGGACCGATGCCGAAGGATGTCAGGGGCTTCATGTCAGCCCAGGGCTGTATGCTTTGCTTCTGCTGCACTCCAGACTGTCTGGCTGGGAAGATACTGGAGGAATTGACCTTTCCCTCCCAGCAGCAGTGCCAAAGGCCTCTCTCTTCTGCTCACTGGGAGCCAATTAGAGATAAAACAAAGACATTTCAGCATAAGATTTACCCCTGTGGCTTGGCAGCAGCAGTGAGCATCAGTGGAGGCTTTACTCAAAGGCTGTCTTGAACCTCCTCCTTCTATCCCATGAATGAAGACTGGGAGTCCCTCACATGTTCCCGGTAACCACCAAAGGCCCTCCACAATAGGTGTTCCCCCGTCTTCCAGCCACCCTTCAACTACCTTCATTTCTTTCAAAAGGAAAACGTCCCTTGAGGCTCATGATGCGAACTTGTTTTTAGGTAAAGCACATGTATTCAACTACCATAATTAACCTTCCATTTTAAAACCTCCAWTTTCAGATCAGCTCCCTACAGGCTAATTTTTCTGTTTGCAGGAATGCCTGAGTGATGCACAGATGCTCTGTCGGGATACTTTACCTATTCATTAAGTTTGATTAGATAGSATTTGCACTCTGCCATCTAAGAGTGCGCCACTTTCTGATATAATTAGTGTTCCTCCAATTAGGATAAATGGCTGTTTCATTACTTTTAAGTGGGTCATTAAAGTGCCATTCCTGTCTCATGCCTCTAGAGCTGACAAGGGTACCTGCACACTCCTTTTCKCAAAGTCAGATCTAATTTCAGGAGGCTAATGGAGAAGGTAASGTACCAGGGCAGATGCTGCTCATGACTCCTGCTGAGAGCAGTTCCTGGGTAGCTGATTTTCCTGTGTGCTTGAAACTCTGATTTACGGATGAAACAGAAGTACCTATTTGCTAAGGCACCTTTTGAAGAAGTTCCTGCAGGCATCAAAATCTGGGCATTATTTAAAATATGTATTGATAAGCTTCTGTTACCATAGTAATTCCTGTTATGACTGTGGAAGTGTGTTGTTATCACAGGGAAGACACAGAGATTGTGCCTTATCAAGAGCAATCCTTGTATCTTTGTTTTCTTATCCCCACATTCATCCAGGAAGGATGCCTTCTCTCCAGGGGTCATTATTTGCTTGTAACCTGGGTGTAGCATCCCTTTCTATTTCTCGAAGAGGCCTTGCAATTCCTGAATCATCGGATACTGCAGTGCTGTAAACACCATTTTCTGAGAATTGGAGGGCAGATTTCTGGCCCACATCAGAAAATTGTGACTCATATTTTGGGAAGGGATAGAGACGTTTTTTTTGCAAGGGAGATTTAAGAGCAGTGAGTCCCCATGGTGGTCTCTTTTCTGTGACTTCTCCTTTTTAGATGTGGAATTCATAGACAGCTGCGTATTTTAAAAATGCTTAAGGCCACATCTGCAGGAGAATAATCTTGATAATTTTGGATGCTGTAAGGCAGAAGTTGGTCCAGGGCTGAGATCATCTGATTCTCCCCATCAAAATCTAATACTGTTTTAAAAATTTCTCAAGAAGGGCTAAGATTTTGGAAAACAAAGATTATACTTCTTGCTGTAGGATTAATCTACTCAAGATGTAGTAAAAATGCCTTTTTTTTTTAACCAAAATATTTATGGAACTCCCTGGGTACCTTTTTGTTGATGAAACTGGGTCAGATCTTAGATTGCTTAAAATGTGAAAAGACCATTTGTTTTTCTCTGCATTTTTTTGTTTTTCTCTGWTTTTCTCTGATTTTCAAGCCCTTTTGTTTTCTTCTGCCTTGTGGTCCCTGGTTCTCCTTTTACCACAACATAATTGTGTAAGACACCTTGTCCCCAGTTCATCCAGCTTACAACCATCTAGATATTTCTCAGGCGCTCATCTCAGATGACTTATCAAAGCCAAACCACCAATTAATCAGTCACYGTCTTACTGATTAGGTTTATTTCTATTAAGTGTATTAGTACGGAAGAAAAAATTGTTCAAAGATGTTTTTCCCATCCTCCTCAAAGTCAGTGGATATARGGCAGGTGGGCTGCAACCATTATCCCCTTCAACCACTTCTCAGGGGGTAGATCGAAACATGCAGAGTAGTCACAAAAGGCAAGCGGGAGCTAGGCAGGAGGGATTAGGTCTTGAGGAATTTTATTTAATTAACCTTCCTGCTAAAGCAATCACATCTCACTTCTCAGACTCTTACCCTCCTAGGTCATGTTTTCTCTATCAAACTGAAGTAACACACAATTAAAGAGCTTTCCTGGTATCWTTGATTTAAAAAAAAAAAATTCTGAAGTGAAATGAAAGTATAAATACATGGAGTATGAAAATATTTACTACTGCATWAACAGTTATCACTGACAAAAATCTATGCAGCTGCTGGACCTCTGTGGGAGGCAAGCCTGAGTCACACCTTGAGCCACTTGTGACAAAGGTTTGCATTGATCCCAGATGCTACTTTGAAAACTGAGGCTTGATACATCTCTAGCCTTTGCAGGAAGTCAGAATAAATCCAACAGCTTCTGTCTAAAATCTCTGCTGTTTTTGCTGTGGATGGTGTTTTGGTGCCRTGGCGGCTTTTAGTGAAGATTCTGGTTTTAGATACACGTCCCAGGAGAACAGAATGATATTTTGCAAAGCTGAATTTTGGTGACTAAGGCATCAAGCACATCATGATAGCTCATCAGGCATTATTAATGCATGTATCCTGGAGCTCTAAAGATGAGGGTCTGGCCAAAGGTTCATAGGTTCAGGCAGGATGTGCTGCTTTGTCATGCCAATGAAATACAGTCAACAGGATATGGGGAGAGCTCCAACCTGCGTGTAAGGGCTACCAAAGGGTCACTGAAAGAAAAGCTGCTGCTTCTATACGTGAAGTCCAAGCTGTATCTCTCCAGAGCATCTCCTGCTAAGCTTCTTCCTTCAAGGGGGTAAAGCCAGGGTCAGAGAGCAGTAAGTTGTTAAGTTAAAACCTCTGTATTCTGAGGTCATCTGAGAAGCCACAGAATCTACAGCATGGCAGAACGAAGGGGGAGGCTTTGCCGAGAAGAGCCGCTATTGTGCTTCTGCAAGATGTAGGTCTGTTTGGTGGATTTCATCACCCATTGCTGCATCTTATATATGTGAAGTATGGGCCAGTTTCCTGATAAACAGCCTGCTCCCATGGGAGAACAGACATATGAGAAATACCATAAATATTGAGACATATGAGAAATACCCTCTCTGAAAATTGAGAAGGCAGAACAGCCCAGCCATAGGGGTTACTTGCAACTACCTACTTTGTAAAATATTTTTCTGCAGATATTCCTGAGAGGTCCCTAAGTTATAGTGCCAGGCCTCTTTCCTAAGGGCTTGCAAATACTGAGTACATGGAAACCTGAGGTGAGTCAGGGGATCCTTCATAAACCATGGACCCTGCAAGGAGCCTGTGGAGAGTAACTGAGCGGCAGAAATTATCGTTTCCTAAGAACAGTGTCCCTGCTCCCTGAAGTCAGTCAGTGGGGTCTGAGAAGGTGTTACAGGTTGCCTATTGAATGGGAAGGACAAAGCTGGTAGAGTGGCCGCTGCCACCTCCTCACTCTGTTCTTTACAATTTTTATTTAAGTAGCTTCTTAAGTTTGGCAACCCCACCGTACCAGCAGGGACGGACGGTCCCTGCTAAAAAGGTGCCTGTCTGGTACCTTTGGCAGCTGCCAGCATACTTGCTGGACCTCCTGTGTAGAAAACTGCAGCATCTTACTTGTTCTTCTTCCACAGGCTTCGTAGGACTGGGCAGCCGTTTTATCTTCTGACAATTTTAGGACTATAACATGTGTGCTGACATAGTGGAGCTGTGCAGAGGAAGTGTCAGATCGGCTTCATAGCTATGTGCTTTATAGCACTGTAACACGAATAAGATAGTGTCGTTCTGTCCCTTCAGCTACTACCAAATTACGTTATAACCCATCCTCAGACAGGCTAACATTTTCTGTATACGCTGGCCCTTCCTCCTCGCAGGGCACAGTACAGGCAGCGGAGCAGCGGACGGGTCCCCAGCGCRTGCATTGCGGTTGGCCAGCCGCAGCCTGGCCTGCCTCTCTCTTCGGGCTCGGGCTGTTGGCTGACGGGGTTAGTCTTCCCCAAATTATTTACTACAGTGACTCTCAAGCATTTTATAGGCCTTCCTCTTTGTCTCTTAGCTTGCAGGTAGCTTATTCCTCTCTCACGAGGTGTACAGTATGCGTTGTGACGGCACACATGTCCTGGTGTGGAAACAGCCACGGTGCCAAATCCTCTAATATTGTAAAATTCCAAGACCCAGTCCAAGTCTCCTAAAATAGCACGTCTGAGCAAACTTCCTGGGGCTTTTTAAACAGCCTTCTGATGTGTGTGCTGGGGTATGAATGGAACTGCGGATTTCTGAAGCGTCAAGGGAGCAAATGTGTATATACCCAATGAGAATATTATGAATGAGTCTCTTCAGAGAAGAACACTGATGAAAAGGACACTGTTAGCAAAAACAACCACAGAAGTATGAGCAAATACTCGAAAGGAAGAACACCCAGGGGGAGTGGGTTCCCACTTTCTAGTGAACTACATTATTTTCTTTTCAGAAGTCATGCTAAATAGGAAAGATTTTCCAGTTTTAGCAAAAAGCTGAAATAACGTCTGTCCTCAGTGAAAGTTCTTCTGGGTGTGAAGACAAGTGTCAGTGTACTTCCATGGCTGTAGGACAAACCTATGGATTCCTCTCTTAAGAGGAGAATAAGTTAAAAAAAGTTAAGAGTCTTATCTGTCTTCTGTGTTTACATTGCTCCATCAGCATGGTGTTTAAATGTCTCTCATTTTTAATGTATTTACAATTACAGCATCCTTAGGGTAGAGGGCTTGTGCTAGGCTTCCCATGAAAAAGATGAAGAAGTGAAGCATGAAGAGGGTGATTTGCACAAGATTCCTTAAAAGTTGAATTTGTCTCCTTTATTTCAGGTTATTGGCCTCTCATACTATTCTTTACCTTTCAGTTAGTCCTTGCATCTACAATATGAATAGATAGTGAGTTGGCAGGGACAGCAGCTCCTCTTTCTTCACACTGGAAACTTCTGTTAGCTTCAGATGTAATTTTCTTGCAGCCATTGTTTTTGGTAGTTCTTTTGCTCCTCTGGGTTCTTCAGCTCTTTCAAACCAGACTACAGATCTTTTGCAACCTGTCTTTTCTTTCATAAAGTAATTTGTTTCCATCCTCAGCCAGAAGCTAGATTAGGAGAATTGCACAAAAATGGAAAACAGGGCAGAAAACTGACTGGGATTTTCTAAARCCTGTCTCAAGTTTTAGGAACAAAAAAGAAGAAATTCTTTCATTATTCAAACTAACCAAGCTCTGTTGTTCCCAGCTAGAGTCTGTTCTCCATCAAGTCACATTCCAAGTTACTCCTGATAAAGAATTATAAAGACAGAATTGAGTGAAATACCACTAGCTTTGTATTAACCGACAGCCTACATTTTCCCGTTGCTGGATGTGTCTCTGAAGAGTATCAAGGGATTTTTGTAAAGGTGCTGTGTGTTCTGGACTTCTCTTTGTTCCACAAGAGCTTGTATTTCCTCTTCTGCCATGAGGTCTGTCAYGGGCAGCACTGGCTGCTACAGCTGAAGGCAGAGCTGGCATCTTCTTAAAAATCGTGCCTCTGGCAGGAAAAGGGCAGTCCAGACTTCAGAGGCATGAGGAAGGGCTGTGATTAATCCGTGAGTTTTATCAGAGATCTGGGTCGTGAGTATTGTAGACATACCTAAGTAAATGGTTTGTAGATCTTTGCTAACTCATATGTAATTGCGCACACATTCCTGCCATGCAGCGTACGTGTCAGCTGTTGTCAGTCCTCGCCGCAGCACAGGACAGTCCTTTCCTGGTGGCTACAAATCCATTTGCAGCAAAAGATGGTCCAGGGATGTTTGACAATGTGGAACTGGGGAGGTTATAAAAAGGAGTTACAAAGCAGTTAAAGTTTGAAATTAAAGAAGCTGACACTGAGAATTGCAAGATGCTTCCAACAGGAGCAGTTGGAATGCACTCACTTTGCAGCKTGAAGGCTATTCTCCCTAGGAAAAGAGTGAGAAATCCAAGGCCTGCTGTTTCAGGAGTGATGAATGCTTATGTCAGGAGGGCTGCCGGTGCTAACACTCTTAGAACAAAAGTGATTTACTCTGGCATTTCTCACCATCCCGAAAGGAAGGCTGGGTGCGTGGGCCTGGGGTTTTCCTTTCTGATGAGCAGCTGTAGGAGTAAATTCAAGAACATCAAATCTTTGGAAAAAGGAGGTTATAGTCAGAATGTGTTTGTGCATTTCTTGTACTTCCTGACGTTAATTCTCTTACCCTTTTTTTTCCTTATTCACATTAAATTCTTAGGCTTGTTTTGAAGGAACATATCCAAATGGCTCACTCCAAACTTTTTCCTGATCATTGATGAAATTTTAGTATCTTGGAGTTCTCAACAGAGAGTTCATGTGTTTAAAAATACTTTGCCTTCTCCCTATTCTCCCTACTCCATTGCTGGCATTCACACAGATACTTCTTCATCTGGGCTACGCCGTATGTCCTTCACCGTTTTTCCCATTGTTCTTAATTTGCAAGCCCTCATTAGAAATACCAGTCCATGTGGCTACCTGAAAAGTGTTTGCAACTCCCAGTGAAATGCCCAGTGAATTCTTGCTCCTATCCTGAAAAGGCCCAGATCATCCCAAAATCACTGGCACTCAAGATGGCAACTCTTACTGAATCTTCAGCTACCTTCTCCTCCCTGTAAAACTAGTTCTGCCCCAGACGGGCAAACTGGTGGCACATGAAGTGGAGACCTTACATTGTTAATTAGTTCTGTGGATAAATAGAAGACTTTAGTTTCCAAGGTAATAAAAATGCATGTTGTAAAACTCCTACAAAACAGAGCAAACAGACTTAATAGCTTATCCTTTGTCAAACCTGAGTTCTCTTCCCAATGCTGCCCACGACAAAAGGTACATAACTTCATTCTCTCTACCTCAATTCCTCCGTCTTCAAAGAGAAGATAATAAAATCGTTACAAAGCACTTCCAGCTTCGCTATTACAAGGTGCCATGTGTACTAAACATCTATGCTTTGATACTGCATCTAATCACAATGCTGTAATTCCATTGCCAATTCAATTTTTAGGAACAGCATCAACAGACATGGCTTGAAGTATTTAGCTTTGGGTGGCAACATGAAACGGTTACACAGCCTGGAAACACTCTGATGCAAAAAATCCTGCCACATCAAACCGTTGTTTTGTATGATGTTTCTCTGTTTGCCCCACTGCTCTCCATCACTGCTGTCCATGCACGCTTGAGGCAGCCTGATAATGCTGTTCTTATACTGTGGAAGACTGCAAGAAGCAAGCATACAGGTGATCAACCCTGTGTAATGACTGCTCATAAATCCATTTTTGCAAGAGGCTGGTGAGCTGGTAAAGATAAAGATACTCTAAACAGCAGTGTAGCATTTGGGACACACTAAATAAAGACTGAAGCCTTCTTTGATACTTACTGATGTTTACATACCATATAATTATTATTATCATTGAAAATCCCGACTTCCTTTCTTTGAACATAATGTCTAAACAGGAAAAAGCTAACCTTCCTGTTTGGAGAATTGTTAGTTTCAGAAGAAATCTATTTTTCTCTCTTACTTGCAGTTTTAAAAGATTTTATTTTTAATACAAATGGAAAAGACAAACAATAGGCTATCTAAAAGGAAGGAAAACCGCATGTCTGAAACAAACAGAATCTGCTATGAATAGTCAGTCTTTGCGCTATGAAATAATTCATGTCATACCTATATACTGACTTTTGCATATTGGGAAAGGAAATGTAGACTTATTTTTGGCACCCACTACACTGTATGTACACAATACAGAAAGCAAAGGTAAGGTTAGAAAGGGAAGAGAAGCCTCCTGTCAATCTCTGTGCAGACAGCAARACAGAATCATGCAGGAGTTGGGTTGGCCCAACAATAATGCCTCGATGTGATACAAGGTTGACTAACAAGGCTGAATTTAGAATTTCTGGTACCTGCTTGGCATCCAGCATTCCCTGTCTGTGCTCACAGTGGCCTTCTGGGTAAATCTTGGCTTTCACACTTTGCTTTTGCAGCTTTTGTTTAGTTGAAGGAAATACTGGTGGAGCAGTGCCTGCAGTTCTGTTCCATGTATGAGGAACCTTTGATGGCTGCCCGGAGCAGCACAGTGAAACTGAAGACCAAGATGMTCAGCTCATGTTTCTGAGGGACAAAACAGAAAACAGGTAACTAAAGGCTATGTATGAAGAAGTGCTTGTACCCAAAAACAGAACGAGCTGTTTGGCATCCCAAAGGTGTTTGATACCTTCTCACAGACTGACAAGCAGCCTAACGGAATAACCACCAGAAGAGGCTTTGTAAGGACTACTGATGTAAATTTGTCTGTATGGGAAGTCTTCATATCATCATTTCTCCTTCAGGTTATTTCACTGTAGTCAARGCCGTAGTTTTGTTGATCCTATTTATCAGCAACAACTACAAAATCTTGCAAGAATGAAGGAGGA
Organism: Oceanodroma leucorhoa; assembly: GCA_030449065.1. NCBI lineage: Eukaryota > Metazoa > Chordata > Aves > Procellariiformes > Oceanodroma > Oceanodroma leucorhoa. The sequence goes on from JASVER010000043.1 coordinate 1,292,494, forward strand.
TATATGTGATATAAGACCACCGTCCAGAGCRGACTGGGAAGCTGGAAAGGCCAGCCTGACTTTTCTTCACTATCTTCCTAAAGCTATTCTTTACTCAAGGCCTGACTAACTTAGYCGTACTTCACAGTTAAGCAGAAGTCCTGAAATACTTGGATTATTTCTTAAAGCCTTGGCTCTTGTATTCATGGACTGCATGAATATCCACCTTCTTATGATCATGAAGAAAGTGTAAAAATGTGGTCTTACAGGGTCAAATACCAGACATTTATAATTGTTTTCTAATCTTTTGGGTTTTTTACACCAGTCTTCTGATTTTGGAAGCCTTATTTCACACAACTGCATGCTTGCTGTTGGGAGTACTGTATAGTGCAAAGAAACCTTGCTAGTGCTGGTCCTATTTTAAGTTAATCTGCTTACTGTACTAGGGCATTATTTTTGATCGCGTTTGTAGAGTCAGACCCTAAAGATGTATCTTGTTCCTTGTCTGTCTTTGCTTCCTTCAAGTTTCCACTTCTCATGGAACGCAAGTCCCCTTTTGATGGCAAGATGCTTAGACAGCCATACGTACCCTTTCTAACTTTGCTGTTCTCCCAGTGATTTGCATGGGCTGCTTCTGCTCCATTTGCAGCGTCTTCACCACTCGCTCCTGCCACTCMGTTGTGTATTGCTCTTCATCTGTAAGTATTTTGCCAGGTATGGGCCTTGCTTTCTGATTTAACTGGACTGCTGCTATTCACAGTTCCAGCAAAAAGAGAACATGTTAAAGCCATTGTAAAATAATCAGCACCACATGAAATTGAGAAGGTAGGATGCAATAATCTGAAACCCAGATGGTGTCTGGCAGTGAGGAGAGCTGTCATGCTGAAAAAGACCCAGACGTCAGCAAATGAGCTGAGTTAATGATGTGACACAAGACAAAGAAAGGCAGAGTGATTCTGAGCAACATATGTAGGAGTGTCCCACTCAAGAGACTGAACTCTCTGTATCTTATCTATGCTAGCATTCTCCACAGAGGTAGTACAGCTATTGGGGTGGGAGCAATGATGGATACTAACTGTAAATTAACAAGGTGATAGATTTACCAGTACGTTGAACAGTCTCTCTGAGGAGGGCTTGGCAATTGGGATTAGCAAATATAATTGGACAACACTTGCTGAGACTAGGGTGCATGTTGGATGGGAGGGGGATGAGAAGCCTGATTTCACTGTATGTGAAATAACAATCATGTAAAATGTGAAATAATATGTGGGCGTATCATTGTTGGCTTCTGTTACCCTCCATAGTAATATGTTTGTAGAATCCGAGTGCTGGTCGTGAGTGCCTTGATTTCKAGTAGGAGCCCATGTAATCTTTGGACTCTGCCAGGCTGGCTAGCTGTTACTGTTGAACAACACTGCCTGCTTGACCACTTCATGTTTATAATGTATGTTGCAGTGGTGGGGGTGGGCTTTTACTGTTAAATATCTGAGCTGATACCATGTGGCACTGAGTCACTGTCCTCTGAATATTCCCTGTGCTGCTACTGCAGATAAATTCACCAGCTTCCGTCTTAATRGCTTGCTTTAGAGCCAGTGTCACACTTCACACCCTATTCTGGACACTATCCAACAAGTTAATGTCTTTCACTGAGGAGGGTGAGTAAAACTGATGAGAGTATCCTTAACTAAAGAGCCATAAAATTCTAATAGAGCAGTAATGTTCCCAGCGAGCCTGAAGGGAATCTGATCAATAGTTATGAGGTTGAGGCTCAATTTATGGCCTTAATTCATCAAGCGTAGTCATTCCCCATTTTTGTACAGGATGCTTATGTGGTTCCTGCTGAGCAGAGGAGTATAAAGTCTGCACAAGCCCTTTCTCGACAATTCCCCAGGCTTTGTCATTCAAGGAGAGGTGACTCTACAGAGGTGGTGATCAGGGTCCTATGATCTATTTGAAGTCAATTTTTCATTGTATAGGACAGAGTGTACCAACTGCCTTTGTTCTGAGAGTCTCAGGCTTGGAGTGGTTTCACAGTGAGTAAAAAAGAAAGTTATTTCRGGTTTCTTTAAAATTTCACACTGCGGTTATTCATATGCCTGCAAACCACTCCACAATCAGGAATGGTTCAGTAGCATGTTCTCCAAAAATCCCTTTACTGCCTTTTATGGATCCTTTGCAAGAGAATTTGCAAGGGGCAGATGGGGGCTGGGCTGCTTCTATGTTTCTGAGCTGCCTCTGTGGTAGAAAGAAGTTTCCCCAGCTGCTCCTGACACAGGTTTGATCTCTTTAAGTTTCCAAAATGGTATATAAGCACGGAGGCAGACAACGAAATTTTATCCAAAGGCTTTATAAAAACCTTTATGTAAAAAGTCAGACCTTTCCAAAGACTGAAGTAAATGCAAGTTTTATGTAGCTGCCTTCCACCAGTGGCATTAGCATGAAGAAGACGGAAGCATTTCAAACAAAATGGAAAAGCCTTGGTTAAAGCCATCTCGGTAACCTCTGTATCTACTTGTCATTCCTGCRTACATAGCAGAAGTAAGTTTTAAGTATCTGAAGTGATAGGAGTGTCTTGTAAGTACACAATAAGGTCCTAACTGGAGAGGGCTCTCAACACTTGATCAAAAATGTTTTGTGACATTCATTCAAATATCATTTCTTAAGCATGCTTTTAAAATTCCCATCTCTTAAATCATGTACAGATCCATAGGCTAACAGCCTAGACCTGCACATGATCTTCAGTGTACAGATTCATTCCTGCGTTGGCTACCTGTCAGTGATTTTTAATGTGAAATACTCTCTGGTATAGCCTCTGACTTTAAAGGACGCCTATAAATATTTGCACTGGTTGGGGGGAAAAAAGGAAAAAGGTTGGACATTTTCAGAGAACTGTAAGAAATGCAGAGCGTTGAAATGCAGGTGGTAGCTTTTCTGACAGCCCAGGGGGGCTCTGGGAAGCCAGGGCTGCTGGTTCTTTTCGGGACCCCCCTCTGGAGCAGCGTTTTGTCCCCGATGCCGGCAGCGGCGGCGGCGGGGGGGCGGAGGCGCTGGGAAGCCGCAGCCCTTACCCGAGCCAACAGCGACACCCAGGGCTCCACCGGCACGGGCCGGCCCGCGGCTGCTCCGCCTGGAAAGTCTCCCAAGGTTTAGCCCTTCGCCGTTCCTGAATGACTACACTGACTGAGAAGGAAGTAATATTTTACTGTAGTAATTTAATCAATAGGAATCCTGTATACTGCTGCACTGAGAGTAAATTAGATCAGCCGCAGGCACATCTATATTCAAACAACTGCATTCACATGAAGTGGATTGTACTTTTTCATCTCCATCAAAATAGGTAAGATGGTATTATTTGTTTGCAGCTAAGGTCAAGACAGACAGCTTATAAAACCTCCCATTCCTGCTTCCTCACTTCAGTGAAAAACTCACTGACGCCATACTGAAATTATTTTGGTAAGCTTTTGTGGAATAAATGTATAAACCGAGATGAACAGTACACTCAAGGATTATGTCACCATTGAAATAATAGGTGGAGGTTCTATAACAATGAACAGAGTAAGACCTTTATTAAAATGACCCTGAACAAGCCCCTGAAGACACATACCTGAACAAACAGTGGTAAAATGATTAGAGAGGTAAGAGAGTACCAGGCATTAATGACCCTAGAAAAATATTTCAACAGAAGCAGAAAAACACCTTAGAATTGATCGGGACACAGGATGTACAGCGAACAACCCAAACTACACATCAGTTGTCTGTACTTTCCACTCCCAGAATGTGAACGCAGCCTGGCAGTCACTGGGCTATTGGCCACGTCACCGGTGTACAGCCCGCACGGCTGCCGAGGTAGTTTCTTGTTCGCTTTTCAAGCCCAGGCTTGCTTCAGATCTGAAGGGGATACCTGATCCTCTCTGCAGGGCAGGAGGCAGCTCAACTGAAAAAAACACCGGGCTGAAACAGCAGCAAATGAAGCAGACCAATGACCATAGTTTTACCACCAAGCAGAGAAGTTGTGGAGGGAAAGGGGCAGAATGAAGTTCAAAGTTTGTACGTACCTGTTGAGAATCTGAGGCTAATGGAGTAGAAAACAAATAAATGAAATCTGTGTTACGCCCGTTTAAAGCATAAAGGTGCAAAGCACCGATTCTACTTTGAAACAGACCACGAAAAGTTACAAAGTTCAGAAGGCACAGGAGTAAGTAATCCATGAACCGATGGTCAGGCTAGGCCATACATGAAAGCATACTTGATCACTCCTGTACAGTACCATGGGCTCTTTTTCAAAAAACAACCATGGGCATCCTTCTCTAACTGAAACAGACCTGTAAGTAAGTAGTACTCCAAAAATCAGGACTAAAAGCGTCTGAAGCTGAGCATCCACAATGTGAAGCATCTGTGATTCATTTAATTCTTCTGAAAATGTGTGTCACGGTCCATAAAATAATTGCACTTCCATATATATGCTGGTTGCTTTCAAGCTGTCTGCATGTTTAGTAGGATTTATACTGAAATAGTTATCTTTTTACCTGCTTTTTCAAGGAAAGATGAAGCAAACTTCTGTTTATTCCTACCGTGGCACAGCTGGAAATGGGATATTTAGAAAGCCAGCAACCCATACACTATCAATGCGAGAGTGTTGCTACAGTTTGCAGCTCTATACCACTGGCTTTCCTTTGCACTTTTTTTTCCTTCAGAATTTGGCAAGAAAGGTTATTTAAAAACCAGTCTACATCTTGATAATCTTCAGGCCACCGCAAATATCGACTCCTTTGTAAAAAGTTTCTAATTGGTTTGTGTTTCATCAGTTGATATTGAGAAAGTGACCCAACCACTACCATAATGAGGACATCTTTCAGATCGCAAAAGTACCTGCTCTGGGCAAAATTAAAGGCTTCCACACACCATCCATCTTTGAGAAACTGCCTGGTCACAATGCAAATTGTTTTCCTGCTGTTCCAAATGGCATCACGAATATTGTTGATATGTTCTTCCCCAGGCAAGAAATCTCTTTCCTCAAAGCACAAGGTAAATCTGTTTTTATCAAAATACTGTGAATCCAGGTGCTTTAGCAAAGAATTCTGGACCCACTCAAAGTCATTTTTGCTGTAGCACAAATACGCATCATATTTGTATTCGCTTTTATCTGCTACTTGTGGATGGCTGTCTATAATTTTTTTTGTGATAGTTTTATACCAGACAAAACAAATCCCCCGACAGCGAGTAAAAATGATGACTGCCATCAGAAACATCAGAAGAGTGACTGCGGTGAAGATGAATATTGAGAACACAAGTGTCTGCTGGAGTTCATCTTCATTGCAACCATCATATGTCAGAGACGACAGCGGTACCCCTGCAAATGCAGGTGGGTATACACAGTACCTGTCAGATTGTGAGCCAGCTAGGGTTACATTGGTTTCATTTAGCCACACCAGGAGGCTCTTTAAAGTACAATCACAGACATACTTATTATGTGTTATATCCAGAATACTCAAAGTCATAAAGACTTCAGGCTCGGGGGAAAAAAGCTGGTTTCCAGATAAGTTTAGGTTTGTTAAGCTTTGTGGAAAAAGCCCAGGAGAAAGATGAGACAATAGGTTGGAAGCTAGATTAAGTCTTTTTAGAGATGTTAGACCTCTAAAAATCTCCTGTGGAAGAGCACTAAGGTAGTTGTTATTCAGGTGTAGAACCTGAAGTTTGGACAGTGCCCTGAACACATCCAAACATAAATCTCTCTCCCACACAAGCTGTAACATATTTTCACCTAGATCCATATAGATTAACTGATTGTTTTCTATAACATTATCACTTTTCACACAGTAAGAGAAGCGATTCTGTTTTAAGAAGATATACTGCACATCTAGAACTTGGAAAAGAACATACAGGTCACCCAGGTTTGCCAACCAATTTCTTTCTAATTCAAGGTATGTGGCTGCTATTGCTGTGCCAACTACAGACATTAGCTTATTGTCACCTAAAAAGACAGAGGTCAGATGTGGAAAGGAGGGGAGTTTTTTAATGGCGTTGTCTCGGAGATCGATTATTTTCAGACTTACTAAGTTACTGAATGATTTTTCACCAATCATCCCGATATGATTTTGCTGTAAATCAATATACGTTACACTATGTAGCCCTTCAAAAGTATAATCGTACAACTCACCTAAAAGATTACTTGAGAGATTGAGAGTTTTTAGGTTTCCCAAGCCAAAAAATGCTTGCCTTTGGATTTGATTTATCTTGTTTTTGAAAAGGTTCAGCAATTCCAGATTACCAAGGCTTTGAAAGATTAAAGAATTGAGAGAGAAAATGTAACCATTTGAAATATCAAGCAAATGAAGATCACTACTTGCTAGTCCTGCAAATGTATCATTATCTGGATTTTTTAAATTGTTAAAGCCAAATCCCGAACCCATTGTATGAGAGCTAAATATTAAAGAACCGATCTGAGTCCCTTTAATGGCTGTACAGAAATATTGGACTTTCTCTGTGCTCCAGCCATTCTCACTAAGGTCTAGTGAGTTAAATGTAATGTTTCTGAAAGGATTTGGGCATTTGGCCCAGGCCATTTCATCTGTCTTGTACAAATTATTAGAACTGACGCTAAAAAATAAGAAGTGTTTTCCTCGGAAGCTGGTAAGATTGCTTTCGCACAGGTTGGATATCTTGTTGAATTTCAGGTTCACAGTTTTCAAGACTGTTAGATTATAAAATAAGGGATGAGGCTGAAGTTTTGTGATTTGGTTCCCTGAAAGATCCAATTCTTCTAACGAGCTCAAATCTTGAAAGTAACGTTCCTCCAGGATGGAATCTCCAAGGTAGTTCTGAAACAGACGGAGTACAGTCAGACTTGGCAAGCCCACAAAAGCATCAAGATCCAGTTGAAGAATCCTATTGAATCCTAAGTCTAAGACACGAAGGTTTGGCAGGTTCCTGAAAGCTCCTTTTCCTATGGTGACAGGATAGACATACTGCGTTCCGATTTCCAACACCAACAAGTGCTCCAGCAGTGGAAACGAAGTTGCAGTCACTCGTCTGATATAGTTGAAAGTTAGCAAAAGCTTCACCGTATCCTTTGGCACAAGTGGAATATCTGTGAGGTTGCAGGAATAATATAGGGAGACTTGGGCTTCTGAATAACAGGTTCTAAATGCACACACATCACTAGCTAGTGATATTCCAAAGACAAGTACTAGCTGTTGGTGTAACATCACGAATCTATGTGAAAAAAGCGAAAATAGTAAGCATTAATTCTGAAGTTGGCTATCTATGCAGTAAGTTGTAGAGCACATTTTTAACAGTAGTAGAATAGAAGACTAATGTCACACTAAAAATTACTAGTGATTTGGGATTTATCCTTTCTCTGAAGTCTAACAGGCATCATCTGATAGGCTGGCTCCCTAAGAGATGCGAGCACCTCCTACGACCTGAAAAGTAACCCTCCTTTATGTACCTTAAGGGCGGCACCAAAACCCCACTAGGTAARTGTGAAAATCTTGGCCGAGCTATTTAATTTGCGTCATGGAACTGGTAATGCTGGTGTATTATCTTAATTCCTTAATCCAATCCAAACAGGTTTAAACAGTTTGGATTACCAAAGTGCAGTCATCCAGTCATCTCAACAGAGCAGGCCAACGCTGCTCTTTCCTTGAGCGCTCTCCTTGTGAGGGCAATCACACTATTTGGAATTCAGATTGCTGTCACACAAAAGTGCCAAACAGCCATGGAATTTTAAAAGGGGGACCTCTTTTGGGGCTCCTTGAGCCTCAGATTAACCCTGCAATGTGAAATTGTTCTTAAAGGGTTGTAAAATAGTTTTGAAAGTATAGGCAGGAACAAAGCTAACGGTGAAGGAAAAGAAAAAATGCGGTAACCTGAAACTGTGCTGCAAGATTTCACATTTTGTGAAAAACTATATTTCCTGAACTGTAAATTCCTAAATTATACAAAAAGGTGCATAACATAATTTATGCAGCTCACTGATGAATCCATTTATTAATTTATTCCCACTCTGGATTTTCCTTGCATTATGCCATCTGTCTGCCTGTCTCTATCTGAGACAAAAACCTCTTCAAAGGAAGGAAGGTCTTTTTTTATTGAGCATGGTAAAGAACAGAGCAAATTATTAGCCCTAAAGTGGTTGTTTATGTACTGTAATTTAAAAAAAACTTCTAACTAAGATCGCAACCATCTGCCTCTCCTTTTAAAAAAGCATTTATTGAAATGAAATGACAACCCAGTGGAAGAATTTTTGTGACCTACAGCATAATCTGCTTAAAAATTGGTTAAGTGTAAATCCTTGTGGAACCAAACCCTAAAGGCCATCTAACGGCTGCAAAGTAAATCTACTTCAGAGAGGAAAAAAGTCAGGCTTTGAGCCAGTAATTAAAAAGAGGTAAATCCCACTAATTATTATTATGATTTGAGCACACTGCTTCTTTAAAGCACAAGTACAAAATTCTATGCAGAATATTGCACTTGAACTAAAATCATCTTATGCTTGTTGCCATCACACAAAGTGATTTCTGGGAAATGAAAAAGTATGTCAGTAGAAACCACTATGATATTCCTATTGCAAATACCAAGTGAAAGAGCTAACCATTTTTTAGATACTATCTGCTAAATAGGGAGTACAAGGATATTATAGTATCATCGAATCTCATAACTGACACAATCTCACTGTACCTAACATTTTTGGTGACGTTCTCAGAGTCATCTGATTATACTAAAACCTTAACTTGTAACAACTGTGACTACTAGGGTGAGTCTGCAAACTATTACAATGGTTCTTGCTGACACCATAATATAAGATGTTTAGCACAAATAGTTTTAAATTACTTTTATCTTTCAGATGTTTACATTTCCATTCCTTGTATTTGCCCAAATGCTACAGCTCTTTTTTAAAGTTTGGGCAGAATCACAGCACCACCAAAAGCAGTGACAAAGTACTTTGGAAGTCAAAATGTAATAGACATGTGTATCAACTTACCACAAGAAAAAGCTCAAAATATTTAGAGAGGAAGAATTAGAAAACGTTGTTGTTTTTTAATTTAAAAATGTACTTTTATTTTTAGTATTAGATAATAAGAAAATGGTGAAGTGTTTCTAGCCACCTTTGCTTTTACACTTACCTGCTTTTCCACGTTCTTGTAAGGTAAAGAAATTGCTAACAATCTCTTACCAGTTGTTACATTCCACCTCCGCTCTGGTTTAGTGACAAGGAAGGTTTCATTTGTAAACTCTTTGCTCCCCCAATTTTTTCTGCATAAGTTACTACCTTTTCCCCTGAATCTTGGCCCTCCATGAGCAGGAGGAGGATGCTGGCAGTAAGTAATGCCTCTTACTGCTCTCATGAGGACAGCAAAGATTTTTAATTTAACAGAATCCTTCCATGTAGCATTTTATACAACCCTCCACCATTGTACATTAGCACCTAATACCTTTTGGGAAGAATATTCTTCCCACAAAATGACCGTCATCCCATTCAGTTACATGCCTGTACATGGACATGGAGGCGAAGGGATGTGTAAATGCTTCATTCATTATTGAAAACTGGAGCAATGAAGTTTAGAGAACCAGAGCTCAGCATCTGCGATTTTGTTTCTTTCTACTGCGTTGATGTCAGAAGGGGTAAGGGGAAAAGTAGGAGGGGGAGGAAAAATGCAGCAAATGCTTTTGGGATGGAAAGTCCTAAGCAGGGTATGTTTCTGAGCAATGGAAAGAACTTTTACAATGCAGGGTGGATATTCTACCTAGGTCTAAAGGCAGCAAGCGAGTGCATACAGAATGCAAATACTCTAGCTCTGGTCTCGGCCTCCTCAGGGAGTGTGCGTCTGGGCCAGGGAAGGCCGATGCAGATGCTTTGAGTAGTCTGGAACTGACCAACAATACTGTACTAACTTTTTTTAAAACTCAGTTTTGTTAACTTGGTTTTACACTACCTCGAAACCTTCACTAGTACAGCAAAAAAGGAAGGGAACTGGCAGTACCCGAGAGTGGATGTTGTAGTAGTGCCTGTCCATCTCAGCACAGCTGTGTACACCACACCTTAGGACATCCACAGAGGCTGTCAGCAAGCAGGGCCYGAAGTATAGCTGAAGAGGAAGACTAAAACTGTCTCCTTTTCGATGTACACAAACCAGGAAAGAAGTTAGAGTAACAACTCTCCCATGGAGAGTTAGAAAGCACTTGCCATTCCCCTTTCCACACCCCCAACAAAAATGCACTGGAGTCCACATAAATAAAGAACAGGTTACATACCCTATTTGTCCTTGCTGATGGCCGAGAGTATTTGCTTGTGTTTTAAAAGAGTGATCTGAAAGGAAAATTTTGGTCTCAGAAGTGGTTTTGTGCAGCATTCAGTAGCATGCTTACTCTCTTCAGCAGCCTCCCGTGCTTCTGCCACATAACCCTCAGCCAAATATGAACCAGCACAGGCCAGTGGAAGTGAACAGACGTGTACCATACGTGCTTATGAAAATGAGCAGTGGGCCTAAATGGTTTTCAGTTGTCAGCCATATGTTTTGGGGAACCAAGCAGCAGAGGTGCTGGCTATCTGGGTGGACTCTAGAGAAGACCAGTCTGATATAATAATCAATAAGATTTAAAGAGTTTAAAAATCTTTTCAGTAACCCATTGCAGTGACCATGATATCCTCCTAAGGAGATTCTTCCTAGATGACGACTCAGTCAGCCAGAGGAATTGTGTGCCCACCACAACCACAGATTGCTTGAAATAATTCCACAAAGATGAAGTCCTGTGACCAAGAATAATGGTCATTTAGGTGTTTGGGATGTGGTCAGTGGATAAAAAGGTAAAGACAGCGGTAAAGCTGGTAAATTTTTCATTATCTGCACCAAAAAAGAAAAAAAAAGTAATTTTTTGCTCATGCTAATTTTCACAAAAMCATTCAGGCCATTTTCTGTAGGGCACTGAATCACAGATGAGTAGGGTTTATATATAATAAAGGTAGCAGTATCTTTTGATGAGTGTGTGAGAATCTCATCTCTCATTGCCACAAGCCTGCTTTAGAATTAAGGATTAAGGGATAAACATTAATCCGACTGCCAAGTTGGAAGGCTTTTTTCCCCTTTACCTCCATAGCTAASGGCCTTGCTGTTTGAAGAGCAAGATGTGAGAGCTCACTTGGAGCCTGCGTGAGTGCTGCTGTTACCCTGATGCCTTTCTGTGAAACACCGCTAGTTGTCACAGGTAGCACAAAAGCTCCCCAGAGAAAGGGAAGAAAGAAAGGTAGGATTAAACAACTTCAGAGTGTATTTCTTGCCTGTAAAATCAATGCAGAGAAGATAGTCCTCTTTCTCCCCTCTATACCCAAAAACATTAGGCACTGAAGAGACAAAGATCATCTTAATTGTCCCTTATTATTTTTTTTTCTATAGTGAGATGGGTTTGTGTATAAAATTACACTGATTTAACTTAAAATTTGATACGCACACTGCTTTCGTCATCAGTGTACAACTTTTCTTGTGAATGTTTTGAAAATACATTTAAGCCAACTTCGATATGTACACGTCCAGAGTCCAGCTAACTGAACAGAGACTGTTCTACATTCATCTAACCTAAACTACACTGAGTTTGCAGCAATGTTTATGAACAAGTTTCTAGACAGGCTGGTGGAACACTTCTGCTTTCTGGCAAATTCTAAGATTTGAAATAATTCTCTGGTTTCAAATCTAATCAGCAATAGATGTCTCTGTGTAGAAAATCATATAACTTCAAATGTTTTGCTTCTGATTGTTAGATACTAATATAAATACATTCTTGCCAACTTGTGTCCCTCTCATACGTTCACCAGAGTAGCTGTCCTGCCTGATAGGGCTGGACACGTTTACAGTTGTGATATATTGAATTGGGGGTCCTGCCCTTATACAGCTTCTGAATTCTGCTTGAAGTAGTTATGCTCTTAGTCTGAAATTGTTCTGGTGTACTGTGCCTCTACATGGCATTCAACATTACTGACAAAAGTTACAGGATGTCTTTCCCAGACCAGAAACAACAGTCAGTTGTTAAATCCTTTTGGGACAAGGGACTAACCAATTCCTAGAAGAGTTAGTTAACCCCAGAGCTTTCTGCCAGAAGCTGCCAAAGTGCAGCACTCACAAACAGTATCAATAAGAAATCAGCTGCAGGTACAAAGCACAAGGGTGTGGAAGAGCCACTGGGAAAGGGAAACAATGAACAGGAGGAGTTTGGAACCTTTGGGTAAGTGAGGACATTTTTGCTAAGTTTCAGGTTAAGACTGACTCTCGGTATAGATAATCTCGGCTAGGAGGACTCAGATTTCAAAGGGCTCTTGATTCAGTCTACAAGTTCTGGAACAGAATCCCRACAGAGTCAAAGAAATCCTTCCTTTCTTCTCTCCTCCTTCCTTTTTCAAACCCAGTTTACTTTTGAGAACAAATGTTAGGAAAATGTTCATGTCCTGATAGTATGAAAGTTGTCATGGTAACTCCGTCCCAGCCGGAACCAGGACAAAGTTTAAATACCTGATCTTTGTACACCTGTAACTGATCTTTGGCCACGTTGCATATAAGGTGCTTGGAACGGCTCCAGGAGAGGGGTTAKGGTAGATACAACAGTCTGTTACCACTCAGCCGTGCTGGCAGGACAAAGCTGAGCTGTAAGGTACAACGAAACACATGCAGCTTGTTGGCAGTTAGGGCTGAAATGGTCTCTCACAGTTTAGCAGTGTGGGACAGCTGAGCCAACCCAGAAGTGCTGCAGGAGCCTATGCGAGACTCACTCTACTCCTGACCTGAGACTCAGTATGTCAATGAATGGTCTCAGTTCCCATCTCCATCTTCCTTTTTTTAGTCCCTTTCTCTTTTCACTATACTTCAGCTTAGGCATAGACCAAGTGCACCAGCATATAAAGGGAGTTTAACTCCTACATTAGTATGACCTACTGCATCTGTTCCCTTTCCACATTGCTAGTTAGGCTGAATGTAGAGGTAAGACTTAAGTTATTTGCCTGGGGAATTTTGGATGTTAGCTGCCCAGTGAGAAAAGTAACCCCCGATCAAAGTCTCAGAACAAAGACTAGAAAGCATGCACAAACCTAACGCAGCCCACGCACAATTATGTGCCCTATCCCTGGTACATGGCTAGTGCAGCTCCTATCTTATTTGGATTGCACTGACCCTTCTGTGCAAACACCCAAACAGAATGAAGCAGGCTTGGGAAAAAAAAAAAAAAAACAGGAAAAAAGAAGAGGAGAATAACAAGCAAACCCCACTGCAAATGATGGAAACTTGTCTGTTGTTTATATGTCACAGGGCTGAGACTTCCTCTAATGTATTTAGAGCAGTTGGGCTGATTACCTATGACTTTCAAGTTTTCTGAGAATGGGTCAAAGCTATTGAGGCTAGAGGTTGTAACTTTGGAAACTGGTACCTGAAAGTGGAAGGAGATGCTAAAAGAAGAACTGAGAGTTAACTATTGTTCTCCAATTCCGCAAAACAAGGGGAATACTGATTGGATACAACATTATGCCAGAGGCATATACTGACAAAGGGAAGTAGAGGATTGTAACGTCAGTTGCTAATTCTGTACTCAACACTGGTCTCTAAAGATGAAGTCTGGTTATAGATTTTAGCTAAAGTAGCGCTTTGGATTAAATAACCAAAAGCAAGCAAGCAATGTCCTATTCCGAAATAATTCAAGGAGTTTATCCTCCAACAGCTGCTCAGCAAAAAAAGCTCACAGCTCTTGCATTCTTTGCACAGCCAAGCTTCTGCAGGAGAGATGTAAGGCACTGTTACCTAACATACGTGCTTATAGCCTCGTGATTAAAGCAGTTTCCTTGAGTGAGAGCCACACTGAAGCTTCTCAGATTGAGGAAGGCTAAGCATTCAGGTCTTCCACTTCCTTTAATGGTCTAACTGGGTCATAATATCAGAGACCTCTCCTTTCCTTGGCTAAAGTTTGAAAGAAAATGTCCAAGGCTAGTGTGCTCTGCACTAGACCCAAAGCTGCAGCTCTGCTAGAAGTGCTCCATGCAGGCTCCCCCAAGGAGGCTTGCTTGGGGCCGTGTTCTTCATATCGATCTCCACAACATCTGCAATCGCTRTGCAAGGCTTCTCACCCTGGGGTGCTCCTGTCCAATGGCTTACACGTACTGGGAGCAGCAACAGAAACGGTGGTGCCATGTGGGTTTATGACTGGAAGGGCCTTTTGATCAGATTTTGGGCACTTGGCTGCCTAAAATCTACTGAAATTCACCTGAATAAACAAATGCRTCTCAATCTCACTCTTCAATTTTTGAGTCCCTTCCTGCCATCCAAATGAAAGAGTCTCCCTGTTCAGTTTTCCCTATATATTCACGTCACAATTCTGTAGGGAATTGAGAGTCATTCCTACTTCTTGGAGAAAGTGCAGAACAAGTGAAATAACCTCGTCTAATACTCTAATATCATTAGTCTTTTCTTCACTCATGGCAACAATTACGGGCATCCTTCCCAGAGGCTGGTGATACACACTGACTGTGAAGGACTATTTGTATTTGGCACTTGGTAAAATTTCTCAGAAAAAAAAACACAAAGACCGTCAAAGAGCACCCTTTTTCTTTCAACCTAACCGAAGGCCTACTGACAAGGAGTTTGTAATATTTATCTAGGTCATAAAAAAGATCTTGAAAGATATATCACAAACAGTAAGCCTTTGTTCTTAGACTGGCCAGCTAAAGGCCAACTGGTATTGTGAAAATTTGTATTGCTGCTGTTATCTGATTAGACCAGATCTACTTACTGAAACAAAAATAAAGCTCCAAGCTTTTGCCCAGGCTCTAAGCCATCATAATATATGCATTTGTGCTCATAAAAAGCTGTGTAGTRTAAACACACTTTTCTTCATGGGGCCCCTCTAGCCAATTACAATCTAAAAAAGAAAAAATTTCATTCATCAGATGATTAATGAGTGTGCCCCTTCCCACCCCTCGGGTTCTCCCTTAAGTTGCTAGGATGCTTAACTCAAACACAGTATTTTCCAACTTAAAATCAGGAAGCATGTTATAAGTCAAGTGAGTACTGTGACAGTTGTTATCATTGATGGGGAAAACCTAAGACAATGAGGCATTTAACAACCTGACAGAGCAGAAGGACCACAAAAAACAGCCACTGGTTTAGGTAATCAGAAGCTACCTATGGGATGTAATGATCTAGTTCCTGTTCATCATCTAGATTTATTTGTTTGTATTTATATATTTGTTTTGATACCTCCTTAGATTATATGATGAGATGTGGACACACAAAGACAGTGAGATTCCTCTAAAGAAAGCAGTCTCCAGAAGGATGGGAAAATAAACTTGAAAGTATAGACTGAAACATGCTCTGGCCTATTTCTCTGGGGGACAGGAGTAAACTGCATAGGCACTGGGAGGGTGCTGTAGCCCCAGCCTCCAGCCCCTGGCCCCAGCTCCATTGTTCTTAGCTGCTAGCACTGTTTCGAGTGCCTCCCTCCTGAGCAGCCAGCTGGGCTGGTTGTTCCAGTGAAGTGCCCCAGCGCTGGGCACTAGTCCAGCTGCCAGCCCCGGGCAGCCCAGGCTCCTCTGCCCCTGTGTCTGACAGGGGATGACGAAGGCAGAGAAAGCCTCAGCTAGGCTTGAGAAGAGGACCAGCAAGGTTTCTTATGCTCTTCCAGGTCCTAAGGAAATGAACTTCTCKAGGCTTCAGTGAGGACAGTGAAGATTCCTGTTTTTTTTTTTCAACTGGGTGCTACAGTTGTTTCCCAGCAGAGACGGTTGTTCAAAGCTGCACAAACCACCCGTGGCCGGTCACAGTCACCACTCAGGTATTCTTGCCTCACACCCTGAATCTATGTTCACTTTCTTTTTCTTTGAAAACTGTCATGTGATAACTGCCTGGTCTAGACTAGAAGCCACTCCAGGAAAGTAGCATTTCCCTCCTATTAGTTTCCCTTCCCTCTTAGCTATTGTTTTGGACTGTTTTTCACAGAGTAGATTTAGCCCAGGGCCAAAATGTCCTTTTTTGTGCTCGCAGGATAATTATAAGCAGCCAGGATTAAAACTCTCACCTGGAAAAGATCAAAGTGATAATAGGAAAGGACTCTCAAGAATGACGGCTGAGTTTTTACCTTACAGGAGGCCAGCTTTCACAGATGGGACAGAAATTCTTGAGGAAGCAGCAGTTAAGTAGAGAAGCAGCATTCAGACTGTAACTCCTAGGGTCACAAGCAGAGCTCTGTACAGCCTTATCTGCAAAGCTAACCTTTTTATAAAGCTCATGAGCAATGTGATGCCTATGAAATAGTGGTCAGGCATAAAACAACGGTAATGGTTCGGTAGCTGAAATTAGCAAAGATGACTGAATGGCTGGCCAGAGAGGAAATGGCATGGTTGCCAAACCCGCACTCCTGGGGCCCAATCTGGGCACGTTATTTATTAAGGAACTATTTTAAAAGAGTATGGAGACAGGTGCCTAAATAATGTGGAGCCAAACGGAACAACTGATAACAAAGAGGTGTTTGCTTTTGCAAGTATGTTTTTTGCACTTATGTTTTAAAAAAGCAATCAAAAAATAACAAGCTGCAAATGTCCAGTGACAAAAGGACCATAAATATAGTACAAAAGGACCATAAATATAGTACAAAGGCCAGCCAGTCTGCCTGGCATTTAAGTGAAGTTAGAAACCCACTCCACTCTTTCCTGGAACGGAGACGTTGAAAGGATACCTTCTGAATTTCTTTGAAACAGGCTTTAGATCAGAATAAATTTGAGTTAGCTCTTCACTTGTCAGTGAAAAATGTGAAAATTACACTCACAAGTATAGCTGACATAACTTTGTACTCTAGAACCTGTTGTGCAAAGGAGACCTAACAAGTGAAGAAGGTAGAAAAGTAGCTAGTAGCCTTTCTGAAACAGTTCCTGCGTGAGACACTTGGTGAGTTAGCTATTTCACTGACTCACAGTATGGTAGTGCAGTCCTAGGGCTCACCTGCATATATATCCCAGGTCAAGTGCTTATCTACTGATTATCCTTATACAAGATTGTCCCAACCCAACCAAGAAGAATAGCTGTCACACAGGCTAACCTGCATGAAAGGCATTTAGAGTGGAAGCAGGAGACCGAATTATACACTCCATGCAGTGCATGTAGAAAATATGCACCTCATTTCTGAATCCATAAAAGACCTGCAGTCTGACACCTAGGGACTGCCAAAACAGAAATCCTCATGCTGGTTATATTTTAAATTCTGTCCCTACCCAGCTCTTTCTGGACAGAAAGCTGGTAAAGTCTTCTTTTAGCACATTAATCTATCATGTAAAACAGCTACACTCAATTCTGTTTTCTGCACAATGCAAAT
Source organism: Oceanodroma leucorhoa (assembly GCA_030449065.1). Lineage (NCBI taxonomy): Eukaryota > Metazoa > Chordata > Aves > Procellariiformes > Oceanodroma > Oceanodroma leucorhoa. The sequence goes on from JASVER010000043.1 coordinate 1,309,807, forward strand.
TGGTTATGTTGGACTGGAGGCACTCTACTCTTCTGTTACCGCTCTTCCAACTGAGTGAATAATGTTCAAGATTCACTAAATCAAAGATATGTTTCAGCCTAATGAGGGGTTGGGGGATGCTTTGTACGGGGGCCAAGGGAGGGGAGGGAGGAGATCTGCTCCGGGGAGTTTCCATATTCTGACTACACACATGTTCAACCCAGAAACCACCCTTAGAGAACAGCTTGGAGGCCCTTCTTGCCCTCCTCTCTAGTTCCTGCCTCTTACCATCTCAATCAACTTCTAGAAGTTCTTGCACAATGACACAGCTTCAAAAGGAAATTGAAGAGTGCCAAAAGAGCCTGTGCCAATTAGGAGGAAGACGTATGTTTCATTTGCCCTCAGGCACACAGTGGAATTGAATGAACTCTCCCATGACCTGAGTGAATGCTCCTAGCCATAAGCCACTGAATTAGAGATGTACAGTAACAGTTCACCGCTCCATTTTAAAACAAAGCAGCAGCCACTGCTGTGTTTTGGGCTGGGTCTGAGCTAGAAGCATGCCTACATCAAAACACCCGTGCAACATAGCTAGATTAGACACTGACTGATTCAGGCATTGCTCGGATCTGCAAAAGCAAAATGTTTCGTGCTCGAGTACTGAAGGGRGGGGTGGGGAACCCCGCTGACATCCAGCAAGCTGGACTCTTCCAAGATCAGGTGCAGGTGAGGCTGTGCCTCATCAAGTCCTACCTCGGATGCCTTTGTGCCTTTTAGGAACTTTATACCCCACCTAGCTATTTTTTTCCCATAAAATGAGTATAATAATCCTTCTCTGCCTTGGGGGGGGGGGAGAATGCTAAATAACATACCGCTTTGAAAAATGCAAAGCGCAACCCAGGTGCCGAAAGTTCTCCTAGGGGTGGATAACACGTCTTATTTCTTAGCGGCTCAAAGAGGAAAGGCAGAGGGCGGCAAGGGAAGGAGAAGCTTGACACCTGGACAACGGTAGGCTGCGAAGGACCTGGATAAGGCTACCGCACCGTTCCCGCCTGCCGCTCTGTCCCCCACCCGCGCCCGGCCCGGCCCGGGCTGATGTCCCGGCGACGCCTCGCGGGACACGCCGCTGCGGGGCCCCCCGARCCGGGGGCCGGCAGCCGCCTCACACCGCCCCGCCGCCCGCGCTCACCTCCGCCGGCCCGGTCCGCGCCGCCACCACCTGCGGCCCGGCCCGCGGGGCTGAGGCCCCCCCGCCCCCGGGGCGGAGCGGCCGTTAAGGGAAACGCGGAGGGTGGCGGGCGTGCCCCAACGGCCGCGGGGCCGGGGCCGGGGCCGGCCCTGCCGGCGGCCGCGCAGCAGAAACTTGCGTAACCGAAATGGCGGCACTGCGGTGCGCGGGGAGCGTCACCCTGCTCGCCCTTTCCCCCATACACACCAGCCGGCTGAGGTGAGGGTTTTCAAACACCCAGCCCGGGTGAAACGGGTGAGGTGCTGGGGGGTGCCAGGCAGGCAGGCTGCYGGCCCCGGGCGCAGCGGGGGAGCCTGCCTCAGAGAGCGGCTCTCACAGCCGCGGCAACGGGGGGTCGCGCGTCGGCTGCTTCACCCATGCAGCGCCATGGGGAGGGGAGGCCAGCACAGCCCGCCGGTGGGGTGCTGCAGGGGTAAGGAATAGAGGGAAATGGTGATTATGTGGATATGGAATGAAAAAAAAATAAAAACCTAAAAGAAGAAAGGTAGAGACAGTAGTGAAGAAACACGGGCGGGTAAATTCCCCAGCAGGATGGAAATCCTCCCCAGCTTTCGGAGACCAGCCACTAGATGCCGAGAAGGGGCAAGGGGAGGCGAGGCWGAGGGGTGCCGCCGGGGCGCAGGAGCCAGCTTTTACGGGCTTTGCTCAATGTGAGCATTTTAATCTGTAGAAGATGATCGCACCGACTCATCTCAGTCTAAGAGTGTGAAAATTTGTGTTTGCTGGCTGCTTGGCGCTTGAGCTGTTCTTCTGGTCTTTTGCAGGTGGAAAGAGACAGCTCGTCTCTGTCTCTTACCTCTAGTATGGCTGACCCTCTGATGTGTCCTTAATCTGACCCAAGCTACCTGTAAGCGGCTGATCGTCTACTCACATTCTTATCCTATTTCTAATGGTCATTATATTCCATTTTCTACATTACCTTATACTAAGTAGAATAGGTAGGCTTACTAAAGAAGTTAAGACTGAATGATAGATCTGTAGCTGAAGAGATTTATTTGCTTGTTACTGTAATTCTTAAAAGAGTAATCCAGGAATGAAAAAGGGGGGTAAAAGAGAGGACAGGATAATTTTTATTTTAAAAAATTATAGTAATTTAAATTTTCATTTTGCATTTAAATACAATTTCTGGAAATTGATGTTTGAAAAAGTGGCTACTTCTGAGCTAAGTCTTGAGCACACTGCTGCCTGGCCATATCCGCAGCAGCGAGCTGGGGATTTAGTTAACATTTCATGGAAGACATAGGTGCCTAAAGCACTGGATCTACAATATAGGCATGTAAACCAAAGCATGACCTAATCTGGACAGTTGGAAATGCAGAACTGGGGGTCATGTCTTAAGATTCACCTGTTACATAAAATGAGGTTTCACTCTGTTGGGGTTGCACAACTCAGCCTCTTTTAGAATTAAATGCCTAAGGCAGCTCTTGCTTGCAACTCCCAGCAAGTTGTAGCACCCTTCTCCTATCCCTCCACTCAATGGTCAGATTCCTCCTTCTGGAGCCTTTCTCTTCCTAATAGGATCTGAACTCTGCTTCTGTCCCTGATGTTCCCTGACGTCCCACTGGACCATGAGGGTATCTAGATAGGAAATTCTCATTCTTTCCTGCTTAAGCTGTTCTGCTTTGTATGGAATCGATTGGGCCAGAGATGATACCAAAGTGCCTGTCCTCATGCTAATTTGGGCTATGTACCTTTAATTACTGATACTTATATCACTTCTGTATTAAGTAGTTAAAAGTGATTGCATATATATGTATTTTAATGGTATTAATGCACCTCTCTGGTAGCCTGTGATATATTCTACTAATGTTAAATTGGGTGAGAGATAACACCACACTCGGGCACTGAAAACAATAGTTCTAAGGCCACTGAAAACAGGACCTGTGTATCTGGAGAGAAGTAATTTTGCTAAATTTGGAATACTGTGTTTAAACAACATAAAGGGAATCTGACAAAGCCAAATAATCCAGCTTAGGGAAAGTCCTACAGAATTCTGTCAGGTCATACGGGATATTAGAGAAGTGTCTGGAAGCACCCATTGTTCTGTGCAAATTTACAGTGTGAGGAAATGGTTGTGATACTTATGTTCAAATATATAATACTTATTTTCTGCTCGGTCCTGCTTCTCTCTCTCACTTACAGTTGAATAGATGGAACTGGGTACCTGAAGTTCTGAATATTTTCAGGATTACTCTCAGCTGTAATTAATAGGAAAAGACAGCAAGTCTCTTTTCTACTGAGCCTGCCACCACAGCACCTCTTCCCAGGTGGTGACAGTAAGAACATGTTTGCCCCCAGTTTACACATGTCTCAGTGTGTCTCTAATGTGGATACTTCACTTATAATCCCATAGTTGTAGCTTGTTGATGCAGGTGGGGAACACCTAGGTTTTTGTGGATCCTGTCAGCTTAGGCCTCTCTTTGTCCATATACATAAAAGACTGAGATATTTTATATTGAATTTACTGAAGCAAGGCCTAGAACCCAGTGACGGTTTAGGTGCCAGTTGAGCCAGTTTCAGACTGTGAATAAAAACTTTAACAGTGGCTGAAGCAGAGGTAAGCAGGATTGCTGTCTTTTCATGGCTATAGTCTTTGAATATCTTTTTGTTTAATATATAATGTACATTTCAGCATGGAAGCAAGGTATTCACTGCTGCTTGTTGTATACTCGACTGCTGCTAACAAGTGGTCACAAATTTACAGAAGTGTTTTTGTAAAAGCTTTTGCCAAGTTGTGGTTGCAAATCCAACCTGGAACTTTTTTTAGTGCGGTTTATTGACTTTGATTTATCACTGAACAACGCTCACACACTATTATTACAACTGTAGACTTGCTTCTGGATTAAATCTTTTTGATTCAGTTATTAAAAACCTCCAAGTTTAAAATGTGTAAATCCCAGGACTCTATAAAAGATGCCGGTATATTCAGCCACTGTGCTTGTGTAACTCGGAGAGAAAAGAAACAGCTAAGTTGTCTGTTAATGCAGTCGCATTTTCTGTAGCACTGTGCTGACATCTTTAAATGCCTTCTTGCACAGAGGAAGTAACGTAATTCCAAATGATGCAGATGAGCATGTTATATTTTGATGACAAAAGGCACACCTACACAACCATCTCGTGTTGTTCTGTCACTTGCAAGAAATGATGGAAACTAAAACAAAAGTTGTCTTTCTGCCAAAGTGTCTGTGTTAAGCAGAGATGTGGTTTTTGTTCCTCCGTTGTCTTATGCAAGTCACATACACGTAGCGAGCTAGACACCTAGCAGGCACCGAAAGGGATTAGGAAAGAGGGAAAAAGAAAAGATGTCTTCTCCACTACACACATGAAAACACCAAAAATTAGGAACAATTACTTACAGAATTTTACTGTGTCCTAGATTTATGCAGCTTCTTGAAATTAGACACTGAGATACCTAATTTTAAGCATATTACTAATTTCAAGAAAATACCCTATCTGAAGGTTCATTTATAAAAGGTCAGTAAATGCTTTAACAGATTTTGTAACAAATAGTAATTTGTCTCATATTTTGATAAAGACTGCAACAGGTTAATAGGCTGTTTATTGCCATGGTTTATCACCAGCTATGATGTCTTCTACTGATGTGCTTGTAACATTTCTAGTGTATCCCACTCCATTTTCAACATGCTAATAAAATACATTAATAATGTGCAATCTTTATAAGCCCCCTAACAACGCAACCAGGATATAATCTTTATTGAAATAAGACCCAAACAGGTGCGCTCTGTCTTGTATTTAATGGAGTGGATTTAATACTGAAAAAATATGCTTCCAGCCAAAAAACAGACCCTTGTGTGTGCTGGTTGTGCAAACGACATTTGCCAGTTGTAATGAACTCAGACTATGAAATTCTAATAGCCACTGAAGGTTATCTATGGCAAATGACTAATGCCTTCTAAATTAAGGTCTATAATTGCACTCTAGTGATTAATGCATTAAACTACTGATTTCTTCAATGTAGGACACCAAATGTGTATCTTATTGCACCTCTGGGCTCACCTATAATGTACAATAGGCAGGTGAAATACACGATCATTTCCCCCAGTCGTCTTCTAAAGCAGGTTTCCACCCACACAAGATCAAGGCTGTAATAAGGTCATTATTTCTGAAGACATGCATTTTCCTATCTTGCATACGTAATGACATTAAGTTCCTTTAGCTTATGAGTCTCAGTTAGAATTATCGTATTAAATACCAAGAATGATTTGATTTTTTCCCACCTGGTTTTCACAACAAACACAGGAAAATCTGTGATCTTCTTAATAAACTTCCGGCTTTTAAAAAAAAAAAAGCCAGTGTGGGTTGTGTTGAGTGTTAAACTGTTTTAGACAGCTTTTATCAAAGTAGTGAACTCCACAGTTTGTCCACAGAATGGATAGAATAAGAAAAGATAAATTTCTACATGTACAAAGATAATCATTCTCCCTTTATGCATATAGAAGGATCCAAAATGAGCCTCTGCAAGTGATTTTTTTTTCCTGGTTCAGGTAGCATTGATTTTGATGTGAATGTGCTTCTGTGAACTTCATTCTTAGTGAAACTGAAGACTTTGGAGAGGCAGGGTTTTGCATTTATATGCCTTTATAGCCTTGGCTACCACTGAGTTCAATTACAAATATGACTCTGTTAATTTGAGCAAAGAAGAGAAAAGCAAGATCAGTGAAGTCTAACTGAGCAAAGTTTGATCAATTGATGTAAGTGCTCTATCAGTCTCGACCTAAGAATAATTCAACATACTACATTTGAGCTTGAAAATGCTGTTATTTTCATTTTAATACATGTTGAAACCAAAGTTTCATCTGCTGAAATTAGCGTGGTTGGATCTTGGCGAAAAAGCTCAGAGCTTTTCCTGCTTACCCTGTTTTGGATTCTTAAAAATAAGGTAAAAATATGCGAAAGGGTAGTGTCTGAGGGACTGATTCAGCCCGCTCTGCTTCTCTCCAAGGTCTGAGTAGATTGTAGGAGAAAAATGTACTCCCACACTTAAAAAAAAAAWAAATAAATATATATATATAAAAAAATACAGCCCCGGATTGTCTGACCTCCACAGCTGTACAGGGCAAATGCCTATTTCGGGCCCTGCTGCCAGGCCAGCCAGACGCAGCAGCAGCTTCCCCCCAAGGCCACTCAGAGTAGAAGGAGACCTTTGTTCAGGCAGCGCCCGCCGGCCAGGCAGCTGTTCCCCGTATTCTGCAAAGAAAAGCTGACCAGAGCTGAAGCCTAATTTTATACTAACCTAAATACCTTTCAAACTTCAGGACTGTAGTAAATTGGCCTGTGACAGCTTTCTTGTTATTGAATTGTCTGGCATTTGTATGTGAGTGTACATACGCACGCACTCATGCAAGCTCAGGTCTCTGCCCACAGAAACCCCCCGGGACTCACACAGCACACACAGCATCAGGTAAGACAGAAGAGAGCCCCAAGAAATAATTCCTGCAGTGTTAACAAAAAGGGAAGATGAAGGTAAAACAAAATCCACTGGTAAGACCAAAAGAAATGTCCCGTGAAATTGAAAATTGTACATGCTGACAATATGCCAAGGTTCTGCATGCAGTTGGGATTTAAAAGTCAGCACCTCCACGACAGCCTCGTGACTCCTGTTGCACTCGAGACATCTGTCAGTTAACAGTGTATTCGGCTGGGATGGCTGGATTCCTCCATTCTGACCATCTCTCCAAATACGAAAATGACAGATGAATTGCAACATGTCATGTTGTGCCACTCAAAAACACAAAGGGTGAGGAGAGCATAAAAACAGCACATCACTTCTTGCACTCCCAGGAACATTATTCTCTTAAGGATCTACAAAGCGGTTTATTAGCAAAGCACGTAATATCATAGAGAAAAATCCTTAACATTTTTTTCACATGGAAAGATGCCTGCAGGCATCAGAATAATAATCTGAAGTCTCGATACTAGGTCACATTTTTACCAAGAATTGGGAGGAAGTAATCTCCTACCCAGATTCAAGAGGGAGGACTGCTGGGCGGCCACGCAAGTTCCCCGGCTGGCTGGCAGCCCCTCTGCTGCTGCCTCTGGCACGTACGCCCAGGGCAGGAGAGGCCCCAGAACGGTGCAGATAGCGGGACCGGCCGCCACGGAGCTCTGCCAGAGGCCGTGCTTCCCGGCGGAGCCCTGCCACCGCAGCCCTCTCCAGAGGGCTCCTGCCACTCAGCCTCCTGCCCCACAGCAGGTAACCCCATTGACTGGGGTCTCACCTGCCAGGGCAGAACAACACAGCAGTTGTGCTGCGCCTCACTCGGTGCCTGGTTTAGCTGAGCTCCCACCAGTGCTGCTTGCGCTCCTGCTTTTACGCTGACAGCRGGCTGCCGGCCAGAAGTAACTGGAGAAAGCGCTCGGAGCGGGAGGTGGCTCAGCAGATGTCACATCGCTTCTGGCTTCACCCACAACTGAGAGTCCAACCTTTTCACTTTTATATGGCCTCTTCCTGTATTTTTCCTACCTGTTTTGACTTGACAGCAGTTTCTGCTCATTTTGTGCTATCAGCACAAGCGCTAAAACACTGCTCTTACCTACACCTGTTCCTGCCGCGRAAAGTGCTGCCTAAGGAAAAGAGAGATGCTGCAGAGGCCAAGCTTCTGTGAGACTGCCTGTGAAGCAACCATCACCTCACGAATCATGTTTGCCTGAAAACAGCATGCTTGCCATTTTCAGTAACCCCACAGATTGCTGATATTTTTCGTTTACTTTGTACATTTGAGAGAATTTTGTGTTTAGTCACCTTTGCTACTGGTTTTCCTGGCCGATGTGCCGGTATTTGCATTGATGGAGCTGTGTGGGTCAAGACCCAGTACACATGGGCTACAATAGCATAAACTTGTGTCTCTTTTGCACTAGTGTATATGGTACAAATCAACAAACAGCCTTCAGCAGCAAACAGCTGRTGTTTTAAGTAAGAGAGCAGAATCAATTCTCCATGACCAAGGGGTAAAGCAGTTGCTCAAGTAGAGTATTTCCCAGTTATCACAAATTTGTGCTTTTGAATTTTTTGCATTTCCTGCCTTCTTAGCATTATATAGAAACAGTTGTGTTTGGCATCCGCACATGTGAGTCCATCTACATTTGGAATTTAAAATCTATTGCAATCTGCTTGGCACCAGTTTCCCTGTAAGCTTTCAGCATATACTTATTGCTCTCCACAGTCGTTCTTCATTTCTTTCTTTGTGCCCCACTAATTAAAGCCTTAGCTCATTTTCCTTTCAAGGTCCAAACTGTCTTCACTCTGTAAAAGAGAAAAATATTAATCAAATGTCAAAGGTCTTCAAACTGTTGTATTTGTGTTGCAGCCTGTGATGATTACACAGGACTCTCTCTGACCAGCAGCCTGGGTTGTATGCCTTTCTCACTCAAGTAAACAAATCTTTTTTCCACAGAGCTTAAATATGTAATTGCATGGAAGAGGCTGTTTCTTTCCACAAAAGCACTTATGAACACATATTGCATTAAGCTTTGAGATTTCAGTGCAATCATGGGCTAATATTTTTCTGGTTTACRTGTTGGTTTTTCCTTCCAGGGTCCTAATTCTGAACATGAGATTTGGCTGCCCTGTTGTGAACTTTCTATTCATCAAGTGCATGACTAATCTGAACAGAAAAATGAATGCACAGGGACAACACAACAACGAGGCTACTCCTAAGCTTGATTTTTTTGTTTAAGGTTTTCTAATTTGTTTAGTTTTCAATGGCACTCGCTTTGGAGCCGGTGTGAGTTGAAAATAACTCACTACCTCATACAGCTGGGTCTGAAGAACATGCTGATACAATGATCTGATAGTGTTGTATGCTGCTGATGCAAAAACCTAAGAGGAYAAACCAAGGAAAAGAAATGATAAAGCACTGCTGCAGGGGGAGGCCCATTCAGCCACGGACTGTAAATATACCGGGTTCAGTGGGGGCTGCGGTGCCCAGCGTACCTGAGCGAGCAGGAGCAGCAACGCGRGCAGCACAAGATGGCATGGGGGCCAGAGCGCTGCTCTCTCCCCATTGCATGCAAAGGCATCGGCCTCCYGGTTCTCATGTCCTCCACAGATGTGGCTACAGGATGTGCAGATGTTGTGTGCTGCAAGCACGGGTGCTGTCAGAGACCCAAGGCCCGCTGTCATTTCTTGCTGATTATTTGGGAAAAAAGTCACCTTTCTGCTCGCTGTGTGTTCAGTCTTGGATCACAGAAGTAAAGTGCATGGGGTTCAGTCTTCTTTTGGGCTAATTATCATTTAATTTCCTGAGAAAGGATACCCACTACCTTTCCTTCTGAAAAAAMCCAACATCTAAATTTATCTTGGGTGKTTTTTTTTTAATAGATTGTTTATAGTTTTTAAATTATGTAGTGAAAAAAAGGCATTTAGAAGACGAGACAGAGTGGCAGGTTGTTGTTCTTGCCAGCACTGCAAACAAACTGAAGCAATGCCCCTTGTGCTGGAAACCGACAGGCAGACCTCTGAGGGTGAAATTGCATTTTAAAACTGAATTTGGAAGGCAGAAAATCCTCTCAAGAAAATATGTCTGTGTTAACGGATGGAAGTAATTTCCTCCCTTGTTATATATTCTAGAGCAGGCAGGTATTTGATTTACATCTGCTGTCTCCTAGTGACATAAAATATGGTTTGGTGACACCATCTCAATGAAGAAACTGAAGGTCAGGGAATAATTAGTCACTTTCTTGCTCATAATTTAATACRAAGATATTTAAGCATATTTAGGATACTTAGGCATCCAAAGATGAAGACAGCACCGTGCTGGATTTTAAAAGTATCTGAGAGGGGAACTGTCATCGTTTCACTTGCTTGTCCGTGCCTAGAGCAGCCAAAGGCTATCAATGACCTCTTGCACRGCCCTATGTTGTGAAGGCTTGAATGCAGAGTACCACAATGTACCCAGTCAGCCTCAATTCACTTCAAATAGTGTTAATGCAAGTAAAATCAGAGAGCTGGGTGGAGTTTCCAGAGTYCAGATTTGCTCTAAAGGAGTGTAATGCTAAACCCCAGCTTCCCTTGGAAGGGCACGTGGCCTTTCTTCTGCTTCTGGGAATCAGGAGATGGGGACTCCTGACTGCACAGTCGGAAAAAGCTCGTTGCTGAAAGGGGCTCAGAGGTGCCAGTTCCCATCCATTTCACTGGAAGCTGAAAGCAATGCATATATCCAGAGCCTCCTGTCTGCAACAGCTCCTAGATTCAAAATTTCAGGGAACAGGACACTGCCAGACCAGAGAAAACTGACATTAAAATACCTTTAATGGTGCCTCTGCTTGGCAATTCTTCCCCCACTTTTTCCATAAAACAGAGAGAACATTATCATCCAAGTCTTGTCACAGATATGTYTATCTCCAGTAAGATGTATTTGTGACAGATCAGCCCAGCACCGTAAGCCTAACTGAAATGCTGGACCCTTTACAACTGCCATGATGTCCTTYTTAATGCCAGGCTTCAGCACTTCTGCAGCTGTATCTAAGCTGCACACTGCTGCAATGTGAATGGGTATGTAAGGGAACCTGGTAAGTGACTGTGGCACTTCTCCTCCCAAGTGGTTGCCCAAAACCCAGTGAAAAGCCWGGCAGTGGGTGTACAAGCAGGCAGCTGACTTTGCCAGCTGGACTAACCCTCCTTTTTGCTGCAGCACTTCAGTAAGAGCCAATTATACCAAACTGCAGTGATAGACTGCAGACATTTATAGTCTTCATCAATGAACAGGCTAAGCTATGCTAAATCGTTCTGCTAAACTTTTTAGTAAGTAATTAACCCTGAATTATCAACAACAGGCAGCTATGGTAATGGTTATGAAAGAAATAACAACTGGTTGCACAGTTATTAATACGAAGGCACCGAACMAGGCAGACGAACAGCATGTGCTGCCATGGAATTAATAGAAGGGACAACGGTGGCAAGTGCCATCTCCCGCGGGGTGGTACAGTTCCAGGGGGCTGAGTTAGCTGCTGAAAGACACTTGCTTTGGCAAGAGCAGCATGTACTCGGCAGTACATGGATGGAAGTCAGAAGCGGATGGTAATCAGGAGCATCAAAAATAAATCTAGCCTAATTAGGTTAAAAAAAAAAGATGTGAACCTGACAGCTCAGCAACTGGCAACTGTTTAGTTCGAGCAGTTATCCTGGGAACAAGAAATTCATACTGGAGCACCAGGAAGTGGACAGATGAAGTGACCTGCTGTGCACCCTGTGCTCCCTAACTGGACTGTATCAGTGCCCATTTTCTGTAGCTGTGAGCTCACCAGTTTCAGAAAGGAGGTTCTCTTTAAAATGTCTTGCCTTGAAACACCTAAAATATTAGCTAATTCTTAAAAATCTTGGCTCCTGTGTTTGTACAGGAGCATCCACATGCACCTGTGAATTCTGGGCCAATGAAAGATCATGAGCTGACAGGCTTGGGACCGAGGCATATAGATACATCATGCATGTAGTAATGTGGGCTTCCCTCAGTGTCCCTCTAACCATTTTCACAGCCCATTTGTCAGCGRAGTGAGGAGCTCCATGTCCCTTGTCCTCTCTGCTGAGAAAGTAAATGAGGAAGGCAAATAAAGACAACCTCTTGTGAGGAGGGGACAGGTCCTGCTGGGTACTGCACTGCAATTAAGCAACTTGTTTCGCTTCCCAGCATGACTGAGATGGCAGGATGAAACTGGAACAACAGTATTAGTTACAAAAAAAAAAAAAAACCCACGAGAAAGTGAGTAGAAGGATAAGCAGTGGGGAAACAGAAGGCAAACACAGTAAAATGGAAGAAGTGGATCCAAAYGAAAATCAAGGCCCTTATTGCAAGCAGAACCAGTCTGACCACTGAAAAGCAGAGGTGATGGAAAAGAGGTGCTGGACCCCCAAACCAGGAAGCTTGTCTTCCTTCCCTGCCTCTTGACTTTCTTTTGAACCAGTTGTACTAAGAAAACAGCTCCCTCTGTTCTTACTGGAGAACATGGGGAACTTATCCATRTACCCCCTGGACTTTATTAAAACTTAAGTGGCTTTTCTTCCTTCTYCAAGTTTCTGTGTAATATATTTTATCAGGTGAATCCAGTTTTCCTGGGTTGCAAAATGTCCCCACGTAGCAGCTCCCCCTGCCCTGCAGGACAGTCCCTTTGCCTTGCTGAGGAAAGCTGCCTCAAGAATCCCAGTCASCCTTATCCATCCAGTTGCTGTATGGGGTCTATGTGAATTATTAAAAGCCTGCTCTGATACCTGGATAGCAAATAATTTGATCTCAAGCTAATACCCTTTCTGTTATTGTTAAATAACATCTTACTGTCCTGGAAAAGGCAGGGTTGGAAGAATGGGCTGCAYGCTACTATATAATGGTAGTGACAAGAGAATCTTACAATGCATGAAAGAAGTTCTATACATTATTCTGGGGGAGAAGGATTTGTCTGTCTATTCTGGCTGCACACCCTGGCCTGGGAGAGCGATAGGMAAAGCAGGGCCTGTCTCCCCTCCACCGTAGTGCAATTCCTTTGGGAACCGTGTCGAAGGGACTGGACGTGCCCTTGACAATGGGACATGCTCCTGGCTTTGGGGCAGATGTTTACTTGCTTTCTAGTTCTTCTTGCCCTGGAGTCCTCCCTGAGAATCCACGGGAGACCAAGAACAGGAGCTTGAGATGTGATTCTCTCATCTGCGCTGCCCCTCCTCTGACAGCTGATGTGGTACGCTATGCTACCATCTGCAGCACAGCGCAGAGAGGAATAAATAGCTTTTGTGGCATGGGAAGCAAGTTTTGCATAAACATGACAATAGTCTCTGCGCTCCAGTGCCTGAGCTGCTGTTTTTCCTTAAACTCAATAGATGTCTTCAGATAATTGCCAAGAGAGGATTTACTTCACCTAATGCGCAGGGAGTATTAGAAGGGCTGCRTTCATTTAACTGCCTAAGATAGACACGAAGACCAGAAAATCCCAGATTTGGATTTGTCACAGAACAAAATTCTGAAATCAATGTCACTTTAATGCAACAGGGTTTAATTTACAGGATTTTACTGCAGTTCACCCCACGCTACACGAAAAGCTTCTGTTGGTGGAACACAGAGTATTTCTGGCTGTGATTTTGATGACTGCTGACCAGTTTGCCCAGTACCATCAGTTTGGAATTAGTCTATACGGGGAAAACTGTGCATCAGCCAAGTTTAGTTCTCACAAGCTGGGAATCACACAGAAACAGAATGAGAAGGGGCCCCAAAGTTCACGGAGTGCATCCCACCCCAGTGTTTTCCTGGCCCCTATKTATTTAAAACAGTCTTTAAAAATCTCTCATAACAGAGGTTTTTGACAGCTTCCTCAGACCATTTCTCCTTGCTTGTAACCATCCCTGTGGCTAGAAGGTTTTTCCCTATATCTAACCTAATTCTCTCAAGCTGCAATTAAGCCTATTATTCTTGTCCTACTTATATAGATAATTCCCTTCTTCTTTGCAAAATATGCTTCTTACAGAAAACCAAATTTCTGTGTCCCCCTTGGTCTTCTGTTGTTCACACTGAACACTACATGATCTCTAATGTGACCTGTGAGGACAGGTTCTTCCAAACTTCTCATAATTCTTGATTCTCTCTGCTTGGCTTCCCTCCAGCTACTTCACATTTCCCTTGAAGAGGAAAAAAATGGCTCAACATTTGACATGCTGCTCTAGCTGAGGCCTTACCAGTGCTGAGTGGAGCTGAAGGATTGCTTCATGCATTTTATAAGTTATAGTTCTGTGTAAACAACCCTGTATTGACATTTAACATCTTCACAACAGCCAGGTCCTGTTGACTCATGCTCAGGTTGTGATTCACTCCCTGCAGAGCTGCTGCGAGACCTTGGGCTCCCAGCCTTCCCCCAGCACTCTGCAGGTCAAGCCCTCATTCACAAGTCAGTGTTGAGGCTGACACATTGCTCCACCTCCTTTTTCATTTTTAGAAATATTGGCATGCTGCAGCCARTTCTTGTTTTTCTTTCCTGGATTTCTCAGTACATACCCTTTCCTCCCTCTATCGAAGGCACACAGCTTGTCCACTAACGTGCTGCTTCTCCCCTCACCAACAAGGGTTTTCCTGTTGTTTTTTTTTATTCCCATCCCATTAGCTCAAGCAAAAACAGCTTATGATCTGCATAAGACGCGCTTATCCTCCCTATGGTTTCATTTACACGGCAAACATACTGTCATGATCTTACCAGCTCTCCAGTCTCTGGGAGCCCTAAGAGTATCCGCCCTCCTGAAGGTTTGGCTGCCGGGGCTCAGGGAGTGCTGGAGGTTGACCTGAGGTCTGAGGCCAGGGAGCTGCGGGGTTCTCCGGGCTGGCAGGGCGGCCGGGCASCTGGGCAGGCTGGGGGGCACCTGGGGGTGCGGCATCAGCTTGTGGGTCGGGGCATGGGTGCAGATCCGGGGGCAGGCAGAACTCTCATGAGAATTCAAGCCCCATGTGGAAAAAAAAAAGCAGCAGAAACAGTCCTGTCTTTCCCCCCAAATATTCAAGCATGCAAAAACCCCAAACTCAACCACACAAGTAATCCCCCCAAAACACCCTTTCAGGAAGTCTTATACATCATAAGCAAAAACCGGTAAAAACCTCTTTTTTTACCTTTGCAAGTTATATTTAGTACGGTGCTATCAAAGGACTATCAAGCAATATTAATACATCAATGTTTTCTAGTGTATTTGCAGTTCTGCACATTTTAAAATAAAATGGTCTAATAAGCCATAAATTTACATTTCTTAAGTTACCCTGTCTGGCTCCCTTAACAAAATGACTGCAATACAATACATATAGCAGTGTAAATCTGTAAAACCGTAGAGCTCCAAATATTAATCAGAAGTTTTCCTAACAGAAATTAATAAATGTAAGTCCAGAAATTTAATAAGGAATGAAATTTCACAAGCTGTTAAAAGACCAGCAAAGACAGATTTCATAATATTTTATAAGGCATCTAAATTAAGTTCAATACTTTTCAATGACATTATGAAACAAAAATCACTTAACTGACTGTAGGCTTGAGACGTGCTTCAGTTCAAGGTTGGTGTTTCAGCACTCCTGTCTTGTTTGCTGGGGTGACAATCCTGAACTTGAGTTGGTAGTGCAAACACCTCTGGAAAGCATGGGACCTRAAAAGGAAGGGGTAGCAAAGAAAATACTAATACCCAATAGATATGGCTCTGGGATAAACCTGAAGCTGTGACTGCAATTGAGACAATTTCAGCAGAAAAAAATTTAAATCTTATGTAAGCAAGAATGGAGGATAATGTGGAATATGTCTCATCTTTCGATACCAATCACTAYGTTCTCATCAATGATACCATAGAATAATTGACATTATTGTAATAATTGCCATTATACAGATTTTTGTCTCCATTCACTTCTTGCTGTCATATACAGTTGCTGACAGGATGCTAATAAACGCTTTCTTGAATGGTTGCAGCACATCTATCATTCTACTAGCCTGACTCATCAGTGGGGCCACTAGATGCTACCACAGTACAAATAAATAATTAAACTATCATGAAAAAATAACAGAGCAACTCRTAACAATCCTCTGTTTAGAGCAATAGAGAAATTATTGGTTTACTTTGTACATAAAATCAGAACTCAGTCTCATTTTTTGCTTTGGTTTGGATTAGCCCACATGATGGCAATCTCTATCATTAACACATGGCGAGTTCTTCCTTCAAACACTGCCAGTTTAACATTTGTTTGTGCAATACCAAAAATAAGATGAGAAAATCTGCTTGACTTTCAGTAAGTATATTGAACAGTCAGGAATTTTCCTGACAAATAACAAACGCCCTGTAACACCACAAACGTGAACCGTTCATTCAGACTTTAGCGCAATGCTCCGGCATAGAGGAAGAGACGAGCCAACAGCAGCATCTACAGAAGCCATGCCACTGCTGCACCCATTTCATGTGCTGTGCTTTTAACCAAAACCCCTCTGTCCCTTCGTAGCTGGGTAGTGACTATAAAGCTGAAAATGCTACAGACCAGGTGTTCTGCTGCCATCTCAACCTTCAGGCGGGAGCAGGTGAAACAAATGAGGAAGGGAAAAAAAAGGCCAATTACACACAGTCRAATAAGTCAAAAGAACTGAAACTGAACTTTATTATTTTTTTAAAAAGTATTCTACAATAATGGCTCAGAATACTACCACAATGTACAGGGACAAGGCAGTGCTCTGGGCTATGACTGTAGATTACTCTAGTATACATATATTTGTAAGAGCTAAAGAAAGGTTGAAGCAGGGCAGTTCAACATTTCTTAAGCACATATTTCATAATTTTAACATTTTCTAGATCTCTCACTGAAGTCTTGCATAAATAGAAATATCGATACTTTACCTTGAATATTGTATATGATATAAATTCTGCCTTACCTTTAAAAAAATCTCCAGATCATTATGTGACCTGGGAGTCTCTCCTTTTCTTTCTCTTTAAGAGTTTTTAAATATATATATATATTTATATATATTTGCTATCATACATCAAAGTATACATGAATCCCATCATTTCTGTTATATTTTCTGCAGACGTGGTCTGAAACAAAATCACCAACAACTAAATCAAAAAATTCCTGGTTAACATAGGAAAGCCAAAGAGGATCTTTCCTCTTTTTTTGAGTTTCAGTACCAGTATTTTTTTAAACTTGTAAGGATTCGTCATAAACTAGAGGTCCATAGATCATTTAAAGCAGTCTTTATAAGCAAATTTACATACTTTGACATGCTTTTGTGAGGCAGTTAGTATCAAAATCCAATAGTATTTCTTACAGAACCATATGACTTTCTGCGATGCAGATATACATTTCATTTCTAAAAAGCCACAGTTCTTTTTCTACATCTGCTCTCATCAAATCCCCAGGATTCATTCATAAAACTGCTGCTGTTCCAAATGCTGATGCTGTTATCCCTGCTGTGGATTAAGATGTACACCCAATCYGGTGACATCATCACATGGAAGATTGATAAGTAAGAAAATACCCTCCCAAAATCCACAGATAGTCTTTTCTATCTCTAAATCCTCATGATTCATGTCACCCAAYAGTGCAATGCGACGACAACATGTCTCTGTGCAGGCTAAGGGTCTTCTTCCATCAAAGGAATCTCTAGGGGAAAAGAAGAAATAGCATTGATTGCTGATTGTAACTTCCCTTTATACTTTTGCAGAGTATAAGTATTAGCAATTCTGGAAAATAGAAATAGACATTGCAAAAATCTGAACAACACATACACTGTCTCTAATTCTAGACCCACTKACGCTCTAACACCTATGTGAAAATTAACCTACAAAAACTACCCAGTTTTTCTAAAACAAGTTAGGCCCACAAAAACCAAAATGCAMACATCCTTCCTACTACACTAATTACTGAATCAGCGTTCAGAGTAGGCAGAGACTTTTGCTGGCACTATCATAAT
Organism: Oceanodroma leucorhoa; assembly: GCA_030449065.1. Taxonomy (NCBI): domain Eukaryota; kingdom Metazoa; phylum Chordata; class Aves; order Procellariiformes; genus Oceanodroma; species Oceanodroma leucorhoa. The sequence continues at coordinate 1,327,448 of JASVER010000043.1, forward strand.
TTCTCCCTCCTCCTTCTAGCTGTCCTCCTCCCCTCGTGATGCCATTACAAGTTAGCCCCAACCCTATGAAGCAGGAAGACTTTCTCCACTTAGACCTTCACCCACACTAAATTTAGGACACCTGGCTTCAGCTCTGCTACCGATGAATCATAGAGATTGCTTTGCCTAGTGAYTCTCAGTGACTGTGGAGAGCAGGATCACAGCCATTCCTTTTAWATGTCTCCGAGGAAAGCTATCTAGTTTCCTAAACACGCTGAGCAGCACACCATACGGCTCCGTCAGAACTCAATGAAATGATATCAATGCATGCTCATGTTCAATTTAAATGCAGACGATAATATATGGCAATCTCCCTTCTCATACATGGTCCTGTGGGTACGTTCCCCTTATGCTGTGACTCCCATGTCCACGGCTTAATGCGTACATGCTTTAGACGGAACAGTTTGCTTTACACGCAATGAGCTGCTAATTTTGGCTTAGTACGAAAACATCATTTGCTTTCCATTTTAAGGAGAAAATCCTGTTCTTTGCTGTGAAAGCCATGGCATGTAAGGGAGTTGTGAGTGTAGGAGCTGAGGAGYGGATGAGCAGACCAACCCAGGCATGATGATGGTTGGCTTCGCTGCTGTACACAGGTGCCTGCTGACATCCCTGTTGATGGGACTGCTGATAGGGGGGCTGGACAGGAACCTTCTGGCCTGGGATTCAAATCCCTTGYGCCACAGCTAGCAACGACATATCACAGACGTGAAGCTTTGTGACCGTGGAGTAGTATGGTTTAAAAAATGTCCAAATTAAGATGTGGACAAAAACATGGAGAAAGTAGGAGCAGGTCAGCTGGGTTTATTCCTGCTCTGACGGTACAAACAAATGATGGCTCCGGTTTACGGGCTCACCTATTGCACCTATGCAAGACTCACCATCTGCGATATCAATCCGTGGACTCGTGGACGCAGCCTCCCTGGCAGTGCTACGGGATACATCAGTTCGATCTGAACCGGGAAGCACTGCCGCTTGGCACGCCGGGGATGGGTACAAACTTTGGAGCAGTTCAGAGGAGGCCGACCTACTGTCACAGGTCTCAAATTCGCTAGGCAGCGTGTCTGTAATCCTGGGGCCGGGGTAAGCAGGAGGATTCTGATCTTCCGTCTGCAAACTATGCCCCTGGTCTGTGGCAGCTGAGTATCCGGGTGCCAGAGCATTCAARCCGCTGCTTACAGCTTCATCGTAGGAAGGCAGCATGACAGGAACGCCATCCACCACCACAAAGTCGGGGTCACCCATGGAGCCCTCCTGGTTGCCTCTACGTCAAACACAGATGAGTTATCACAGAGAACAGGAGCATGTCAGAAGCACCTCCGAGCAACTGCTGAACTTAAGTAAACACAGCACTTTCTAGTCATGCAAAATGAAGCTACAGGGTCATTAACATTCACAGAAATGTTTGCTTCACGGGTTTGCAAAACTCTGTTCAGGTTGACAGTCAGGTTACAATCAGAAAAATGAAACCAGTAATGTGAAGAACAATTTCAAGAAGGGAAGGAAAACAGGTGCTTGGAAGAGATAAGGAGCACCATTTGCTGTGCTGTGCACAGGAGGTATCATGGATATAAGATCACAGATGTAGTTTACCAGTCAAAAGTGTCTGAGCCCCTGGAAAGATGTGTGCTAGAGCACAAAAGTGTTTACAGCCCATGTAAACAGGCACTGAGACGACTACTACTGGATGACAGGGCTTCGGTGGCCAGATTTGTGGCCTTCTTCAGATCTTACTTTCAAAGGATGAAGGCTTCCTTAACCAGTACTAAGCTAGTTTCTTTTTTAAGCAAAACATTTCTATTAATTGGGAAGGTCTGTTAAACCCTAAAGTATCTGTTCAGTAGCCAATTAAATCACAGTAGAGTCCTAGCAGGAGGGAATTGGTCCCAGRTACCTTTAGGACATGACAACGTCTGAAAAGGAGAGGACAGAAAGCCATTTCAATAAGCTAGAAAAATACAGGCTATAAAGCTATCCTTAGCGCAACCCATTACCCTAAAGATCTTCCTAGTTATATACATGTATGTATACATATACTGTATGTATGCACATATATATGCATATAAATTTACACATTACTTATATAATCTGTATACTTTTACATACACATTTCTTTAACATTAAGATCACCAAGTCCTTTCTGCTGCATATATTTACTGATATACAGCTTTTTCATCCTTGTTTTCTGCACGTGGTAGAATAAAGACATGAGAAAAAGCAAGCACGGGAGAAGAGTCACACAGTGAAGGTCCATAGCAAACTGAGCAGGCTGAAAACTAGAAACAAGTCTAAACCCAGGTACAGTACTAGATTTGCCTAAAACTCTGCATGCCTGCCTTTGTTTTTCCAGTTGTATGATAATAATAATAATACCCACCTACCTGTCTCGTGAGGAGTGCTGTGAGAATCAATGACAAATGCTCATAGCTGCACGGTATTTTATGGAAATAAAGGAAGATGTAGGAGATGTTTATGAATTGTGATGAAAATAATACTCATGAAGGGAAAGCAAACATTTAAAATAAATTTGTCCATAGAGAAAAAGAAAATCTTTCTTAAAACTTACATTACTAAGTCTACAGTAGTTAAAAAATTAATTCCCCCASCACCTGAAAATGAGCATTTAAAAATATTGTCATCTATTTTCACATGCAGAAGCAGCAATTCTCAGTAGTAGAGCTGTAATTACTCCCAAAGTGAATCTGGCAAACTTTGCCTTTTATCTTAGTTGCAGAAAGGACTGCTGCGGGTTTTTGGGGGTACCCTTCTACACCAGTGGTTCAGAGACTTCTGCTCAGAGCAGAAGAAGAAGGTCTCTGCAAGGCTTGTGAGCCGTGCTGCCTCCTCACCCAGGAGTGCTGAATGTGAAAACTGAATCAAGGTGCTCAATCTTCAAAAAAAAAGAAAACAGCACAAACCTTGGAAGGAAATGTGTCTTAAATTTGGTCTGGAACATCCTGGCTAAAATAACCAGTAGCAGTACTAACAAAACGCTGGTAGCAGTAAACGCCACTATTTTCCATGTCGTCAGGAGGGTCTCTTGTGTATTTGGCCAGGTTTGTTCTGTAACAAAAAGGCAATACAAGAGTTGTGTTTGATTATTACYGCTGTTATTTTGTATTAATACTTCAACAATACTCAGAAGTGCCAGTTTGGACAAGACAACTTTTATACGTATGTGGTAAAAACACACATGATCTCAATTCCATATACCAAAAGCAGCCTTAACGTTAAGCAGCCACAGGGGCTGGACCTTGCTTTTTCCCCTCAACTTTTTTATAAATGCAATCGTGAACTTAGCTTATATACATATAAAAGTAGCCAGAGGATGTTAAAAAATACATTTGAAGAGCTAACGATTGAAATCATTTAGGATCATTCAGGATCTTGGAAATGTACTATATTTAATAGCATCTTAAAATCGATGTTCATCACTTAACCATGAAACAGATGAAGTTCATCAGGCATTACAGACCAACAAATTTGCTCTAAAAAAGAGGGACCTATAAGAGGATAGGAGTAATGCCATTGTTGCTCCCTTACCTGTTTTGACACAGTATACTTGGTAGGAGGGGAACCACTCTCCGTACTGGCAGGTGATGTACTTGTAGTCATTGGTGAGGGTGTAACCAGGATCACAGTAAAACTCCACGACCGTCCCGTGGTTGTAACGCTCGCAAGGCCGCGGGTGGCAGATGTAGTCTCCATGACTCACCATTGGAGGTAGTGGACAAACTTGGGCAAATAAACAAAGAGAAAAGGAGGAGGACGTTAACGCCAGCAACCCCCTGCTGGGTAGCTTCAGTGTGTCAAATGCATGGGGCACACTTCAGGCTCCCTTTCAGGCTCCCTGCAGTTTTGGGTTCATCCCAGCGGTACCAGACCACTGCTGCTGGGAGATCACGCACCCATCCGCACCAGCGGAAGGATGCACACCCCCCCCGCGCGGTAACGTGTGCTGCGGTGGGTCACTGTCGGCTCTCACTGTCACCAGCAAGCTCTGCTGTCACCTGCTTGTTTAAAGGCCTGAGAGAGGGGATCTGTGAAGCCTCCCATCCTCTGGGGGAAGAAGGGGCAGGAGAAACACAGAAGGGGACATGTATGCCTGTAAGATGGCTATATGGGGATAGAGGGGGACAGTCAAAATAAGGAGAATCCCTCTCCTTATGAAGCATCTCAAATTCAGCTGTAACATCCTATTTTTTGTTGCATTAACACTAATTAAATTCCTAAATAATAATTTTAAAAAATAAGTTTGCCATCAATTGTGCTGCAAGAGATGCACAGCACACAATGTTGCTTAAGCACTCACAGTCTGTACCACTGTAATATTATTAAGTTGAGCTTAAACTCTACCGGTGTTATTTGTGTTTTGTTATCTCTGAACACCCCAACTGATCTCAGTGGGACCACTGGTGGAGTGAGGTCTTAAATATAACAGAGGCTGAGCCTGTGTTAATTAAGTACACTGGTTTACATAAGGTTAGGTAAATAAGAGAGAATTGCAATATAAATATGTGGAACTTTTCTTGTAGGCCCTGAAACGAAATGTTCTCTCACATGGCTGGGCAGATGAACTCAATGGAGAACCAAGAGAGCACTCTAAGACGGGGAAAGCAGCTCGCAAGCAGTATTTTTATGAGAGGAAASTTTTCCACTGAGTGTTAGTTAATTACTATTTTCTTAAGTGCTTCTAAYACAGAGGAAAAAAAAACCCTACAAAGTGTCATGATGTCTCAAATGGGTACATACTGACCCAAAAAGGGCTTAAATTACTGGATGGCTTGTTTTATTTCCTTTCAGAGGCAGTAACTAACTGGCTCAGCGCCCCATCTACAGGCTGTTCCCTTCACTTCATGCCTCCTTCATGCAGGCAAGACCTACTGCATTGATTTAAATAATGAAAATGCCATCTCTCAGAAGAAGAATCTTCCCAGAAATTACAATTCAGCTGCTTCTCTCTGTGAACCTTGTTACATGAATAATGCATTTCATAAAAAAATACCCAAGGTATTAAATGAATCTTCAAGAGAGGCTGATTACAATGTGCAGCAATGTCTATTCCCCATCCCCTGGAGACATGGTTTTGTTTGCATTTTCACTGGCAAGGCTTAATAATAACTTGAAATCAGAGCAAGTAATTCACATAAAAATTCACATCCTCAATACTCTGCATACTTTCCAAAGTCTCTGGGCCCACAAGAAAGAGGAATGCTTTACTGGGAAGTCAACTCAAGATTGGAAACAATTTTCTTAAGACTAGGGCAAAGGTGTCAGAATGAAATAGTAGGAAAGCACCTTTTGTCCATATCAGGGATCATTCTTCTATTAAAAAGAAAATGATCAGTGAAAGCAATGATTCTGGCCTGCCATAAGGAAACCTGATATATTTTTATTATCTACGCTTAGAGCATGAGAACAAAGGAAGACAGCAATTTAAGCTTCTTAGCAACTGAGTTTTGGCAAGCTACGGCAGGCTGCAAGAGWTGTGTAGATGCCCAGTACCTTTCTAGCAGTGAGCAAGTAGAGCACACCTTATCACAAAGAGCACCACTCAGAGAAACAGATTTGCCTCTCCAGCAATGTACCTGCTGCCTCATCCCTAACCTCTTAATGTCATTAAGAGCCAAAGCAGCCTGCTGAATTAAGAAAACCTCAAAGTTGGTGTCCCAGCAATGTGGGTCAGCTCAGGAATGACACATTTCCAGGCAGATAAAAAACAATACACTCTGGGGACAACCCAGATATGGAGCTGTCAGTCTGTTTACAAATGGAGATGTGTTTTATAAAACCTGAGAACACRAGCATCACTCTTTGTGTAGGATATGTCCCCAGTGCTAAAAAAGAGTGCCACCCCTTCCACTGGCACTCTCCATATTTCAAGGGAAATGCTCATGTATTGGTGCTGCCTGGAAACTTCTGCAAACATTTCTTTAATGCACTGCCGAGCATTAGTCATGCATGAGAGTCAAATTTTAACCGGTCGTACCTGCCAACAGCTCTTGTAAACACTCTTACAACCAGCAGATGCAATGGAGCGGGTTTGAAAATGAGGGCATTTAGCTCAATTGAAACAGTGCTTCATTCTTACGTCAGCTGGACTGTCAGAGTCAGGGGTGTTCACTCACTTGGGGTATCCCTCACCACCTCCTGTGAACTTTATGTTCATCCAGTTTCAGTATCCCTCAACATTTGCATGGGCAAACTGGCCCCCACGTACACTCAGTAATGCTCAGGTTTGGAGCCTCTTTTTCCAAATCAAGTAAAATGAGATACGTCACAAACAACCAAAAATGAACTCGCTTTGAGCTCTGAGCAGTTAGTCGTACACCCAGTCCCTTTCTCAACTCACTCCATTCCCATGGTCATCCTGGCCCAAGATCCTTTAAAGTCAGTGGAAGGACAGCCATGAAGCGGCCTTAGAAAAGCAAGATTATGAAAGTCTGGAGGGCCGCTGAACACTCTTGCCTCCCAAAGACAGAAGATGTTTAGTGCAGAGCTAGTCGTCTGACAAGGTCAGATCCCTTATTTATGCTGGATAGCAGTGTATGATACTGGTTACACAGATTAAAGGAATGTGCCAGATCAAATAAAGAGGAAAACTCAGGTGGCAAACCTAAGCCCACTGAAGTTTTCTAGGAAAATTAGGGTTCTAGCATTCACAGTAATCAACCCTAATTATATTTGGAAATTGCAGGCCATGGACTTCAGGCAAATGCATCAAACTCACAGAATGAAAACAGCCACAAACTGATTAAAATAAAAATGTGGCTGGCAAGTACATTTTCACTGTCAAAGCYGACAGCAGTCTGAATGATAAATAATCATAGAAACAAGTGAATTCTACTTCAGGAAGTTCTCACAGCTTAAAAGCAGCCCTAGGTGCTGTTCTTAAATATGACACCAAATCTTTACTACCAATAGCTTTCAGCATCTTCACTTTATAAGGCTTCTGAGACTTTAATGCGCTAATAGCAACATCCAGCATGGATAGTGCAGTAGTATCTTCTGACGACCAACATTAAAAGACCACATGCRTGTGTCCTTAACTTTGGAGCTTGTCAGAGGGATGGACATAATTCAGGCAGTGTCTCCTGATGCTTCTGCAGCATGTGATGCTGGGTTTCCGGATCTGTCTTTGTAGAGCAATTGGCCACAGACTGTAAGGGGACTTACAGGAACTTTACAGCTCAGCATTCTCAGCTGAAAAGCTGAATCATTCATCAAAAAGAAAGAATAAGTGTATTTATATGGCAATCAAATSCCTTCCAGGATGCTCAAGACGCCTGTTACTCAAGGAAGTCGAAGGGAGGGATTCCTGATTTGATTTGATGGACTTCCCTGCCTGCTCTTAGGAGCTGCTGGAGCTGAGGGCTCTCCTCTGAGATCAGCTACGGGCTTTCTGCTCTGACTGATTTTAATGAAAGATTAGCAGTCTCAGGAAGAGCTTAAACCCTGGGCAGTCRAGCCTTGTGTTACAAACACCATCACATACTGGCTTGGAGCAGAGGCAAAGGCAGGTCTGCCCCACGGCGTGCCCCCTCCATCGCAGCCTGCGCAGTGCAACAGCCGCATCCCTTGGACCAGGGTCACAGCGAGGGTGATGCAGGCTGCGGGCGCTTACTGCCCAGACACTGGAGGAATAAATGGGGTTTACCCCGTAATCCTTCCTACCCATTAAAGTCAAGAAGTTTTTTAAACTCTGCCCAGAGGATGCTGCAGTAATTCTGCACTGTTGACACTGGAACTGTAGGCGGGAGGGAAGATTTTTTGGCATTAGCATGTTCTCAATTAACATTGATGGCACAGAATAAAGATGTCACGTCACTTTTTAAAAGCCACTGATAGAGAGGTAACAGAGGAGTTACAGATATTTACAGTGCTCAAAACCTTCTTTTTAGTCAATCAGTTCAATGGCTAGTTTAGTCTTTGGTCAAAGTAGGCAGGAGGTAAATTATTCAGGTTTTGCCCAGCATTTGTACATAAGCCAAAAAATAAAAGCAAAAATGTCTTGAAATACAGGGCGCTTACTTATAAAAAAGGGRTAAGAATAAGCAAGAAGCTTATTTTCCACCTGTGATTTTTTGCATAGTATGTTTTTTTTTCTCTAGCTACTAGTCTGCCTTTCATGTAGGACATAAGTTGCTTGGTTAGCTGGGTTAGCAGAAAAACCCAGTGTAAGGCCAGCTATTTTCTGTTTGACACAGGGATGGACAGGGTTAGCGACATTTGCACCTAATAAAAAATAACACTTCTTCCAAACACACTACGAATGCCTGCTCATTATGCAAAGAGTGAGAAAAGATTAAGATGAAACTTCATGATGAGAAAGACACAGACAAAACCTGCCAGTTCCAATGTGCGGGGAATACGCTGGTGTATCTTGCTAGACAGTAATCAGAGAGGTAGACACACTGCCTGGTTTGTGCACAAACTGGAAGAGAACAAGAGCTTCTCCTGACCCTCACTTGTCATCTTGTACATATTAGGACACTAATTAAACACCAGAGATCTGGACACCTATCATCCGACTACTGCATTCCAACCAATGTTTAATTCGAGCCATGATTTACTCCATGAGACCGCAGCAGTATCCATCCCAGCAGGTCTGACTCTTCCCATCTACGGTGGCCTGGTTCCCACCTGAGGCTTTACTGGCTGGTTTCTGGGGCCTCAGTAAGGATCCTTTTCCATATATTGCCTTCATACAAACACRTGGTTGGGTATGTAGGATCTGAAAATTCATTTTTTTACAGTAACATAGAAGATGAAGATGATGTTTGTTCCTTTTCCTGCTTCTTTATGAACACTGTGCTAATAAAACTTGKTTCCTTGGTTACTTCAATGTCATCACCCTTCAGAATAAAATAAATACTCAACCAATAAGCCTTACTCTCRTATATCTCAACAATTCCTGTCAGTTCACCTGACAGACCTGGCCGTTTCCACAGGTATTACGAGCACATGAATCACACTTGCACTGCACAGTACAGAGCCGTAATTTCAAGCTCCTCATACTCTCACATACACATAAAAACACATTATAAGATAGTCAGTAGGGAGGGGAATGTAATGCCTATATCCTATATTCAGTTGATGGAACACTGGTATTAGCACCTTTCACAAAGGAAAATGTTTCTTAATAGTCATGAGTTTGTAAAAAACAGCAAAGTAAAAGAAAATAAATCACAGTGGTGTTCAAAAAAAAGTAGCTGTTACTTGTGGATTTTTAAACTCTAAAGACACTGTACTATTACCAATTTATTTGTTAGCCAAAAAGATCTCAAGACAAAAACTGGTATTTCTAGTGCAATATCAAATAGGGAAATGCACGGGGGAAGGGGGAGTGGATGACCAACTGGAAGAACAGGAGGCAAAGGAAATTACTTTTGCACTTTAAATGTTAAAAAGAGGATTTTTCTATTCTATACTTAGATTTCAATTTATAGTAATGTAAAAAAACCCAAAAGTATTTTAATTCTCAAATTGCAAAACAAAAATTCCCATTAAGTTGTCCAGTATTGTAAGTAGGATGGAAGAAAAACTGTTGGACTCAACCACTCATATGCAGTTGAGAGCTTGAAGAAGAAATTAAGAGGTTTGTAAAAGGAAGGAAGTAGGAAACCCAGTTGCTTTAAAATAAGCCCTGTCAAAACATCTCAGTCTAGAACAGCTGCTTAACGTGAATTTATTTCTAATGACACTCTTCAGAAATGTAAGCAGAACAGGAAGCATTACTAGAGTAACTTTTCATTTATCATGAACATCAGCTTAACAATATCCTAATTATACATTCCTATGACAAATGGTGCCAGCGTTGTGAAGGGAGACTTAGTGCATATTATAGCTGTACTGCAACAAGTGAGAAAAACTTTGAGGTCATTGAATTTGTGTTTTGAAAGTGAAGACATGCTTTGAGGAACTTTTCTGATTACTCGTTCCCACAGCAAAACAACAGCACCGATAGTAATACCAGAATAGAAAGTTTAGTGGAAACAACTAAGTGAGCACTAATACACAAACTAACTCCTATTAAGCCTGACAATAGACATGACTTAAAGTAACGAAGATACAAAAGATGCTTATTTTGCACTCTGAAGTTGCCAGCAAATTTACTTCTTGAAAGCCTACAGCAAGAATTATTAAAAATATTGTATTCTTAGCCAATAATTTCTAAATTCTTTTCAATCTTAACCTTTCTCAATTACTTAACCTTCACAATGCCACTTACATGTTTTCTTCTGAAAAGACACCTAACAGTTAAGCAACTTCTTCTCGACCATTCAGCAAGTCAATGTTCAAGCAGYTAGGAACATACCCCAGGGCTCATGGCTCCAAGCTGCTTGCTCTACCCCTAGACAATCACCCCTGGGTAATTCTGTACCAGCTACAATAGCGAGGTAAGCCTTTCCATGTGCACACAGTGAGAAGCACTTTTCACCTTCTACAAAGTGTGAAATGAATTAAATAATTAAGTTTTTAATGAAAAGCTGCTTCTCTGRTCTAGCTTTGACAAACACCATCTTGCTGAAAATTGCAATCACTGCCACCAGCTGTATGAGCCTAAATGAAACAGTATCAAACTAGTTTCAAGCCTATTTTAATAAGAGTTTAACATTAGCTGATTCCTAAATGGAAACAAGGTGATTTACAATCACTTRTTGTACACAGAGCTTCCTTGTTACTGGAGTAACAAATTACGGAGCCTGTTTTGCAGTTCCAGTCAGCTGAGCTCCYACAGGAGCATCACGCCAAATTCACACTCATCCTCAACAATCCTGCTGTTCCCAGCACAGCAACCTGTGAAACATTGATCTTAATGCCAAAGTCTTTAGTTTTAAAATGCATTTCACAACAGATACGGGATGAAACACACCCCAAATAATCTTCCTCCTATAAATCATAAGTTAAAAAGTGCAATTTTCATTTAAACTACAAAAAATTGATGATGAGTTTGCAGCAATAAAGAGCTAGGAGTTCTTGTAGCAAGAGACCCATAATTATCTTTAAGGAAATATTTATACTCATTATTCACATGGGAGTACTTGGAGCACTGTGGTCTCATTTACAGCAGATCATTCATCACTTGCTTCTAGTTTTGTTTCTTCCTTTTCTCATGAGTGGTTGACTTCATAATCAGTAATGGTCTTTTTAGGACTTTGAGAAGCAGATGCTGGTGACTGCATAAACACCTAACAGGAAGGAATCAGAGACCTTCAACATCAGTCAAGGCTTGGGTATTTGACAGGCGTCACAGGATAACCCCAGACCTGGAAAAGGTCAAAGTGCTTAGAAGTAGAATGGAGGTGGAGGAGGGAGAGTGAGCTGTGGGGAAGCTGGCTAAGACAACCAGACAGATAAAAGCACCTGACAGGGATGTCCAAAGAAGCCAGCACTCACTGTCAGCTGGACATATAAATGTTTTTATGCTATCTTAACCCCTCTTTCTTTAATTGCTTTTTCCTCTTTGTTTATAAGCAAGAAACCCTTGAGGCTGTGTGGTGTCACCTACACCAGTCATCGGGGATAAGACTGGAATGCCAAATCCAGCTAGACTTGCTGGAATAGACGAGCTGTATTCTAGGGCTTAGTTGAARGCTGAGGAAATCAAACTATACCACCTGAGAGAAGGAAAAGTACAAAGTCTCATTCCCAATGGAGTGCTACCAGGAAAAAAAGGGGGGAGGAAAACCGGCAGGTGATCTTACCACCGTAATACCACAGCCCAGCTTACAAGACTAGGGAGGCGTGGAAGAGTATCGGTTTCTGTTATTTACATGTAGTTATCAAGTGCCTGCCTACACTGATTGATGAAACTGCCACCCTTTAAATATTGGTTTTATCTGTGGAAGTAAACAAACCTATGCAGCAAGTAGACTTCCTAATGCATAAAGTCTGTAGCTACAGTCCCCTCCATTTGTGGAAGATGTTCTGTGATTGCACTGTGCAGCCAAATTTAATGAACATGTCAATAAAGCTCAGAGATACTTGATTTCAAGGTAGACAATGTAGTGTGCCTTTCCTTTGCGAGGAGCCCTGCCAGATACAGTTAAAGATTAATATTATAAAACAGCCTTCAGGGAGAAATTTTGTCTGCCTTCCCCCACCTAATCCTTAGCATATTTAAAGCGCCATGGATAAAATACTACAGGCATCTGGCAGCTAATGTAGAACTTCAGGGCAGAAATTATGGCTCCATAAAAAAGTGGGGATGTCTGGCTGATGCTGGAAATGCTAAGGAGTTTCTGAAAGGTACACAGGTGATAGAGCAGGTATAAAACAATGATTTACTGTGACAGTCCTGTGCATCAAGCAGAAACAGAAGACATAAAAGAAACAGATTACAAGTTGTTGTTCTGTTGCTTTCCTGAAAAACTATGATCAGTGGAGAAGGCATCTATTTCAATCACAGCCGAGATCAAAGATGATTTCTGCAATGCAAAAAAGGAGCAGTCACTTAGAAATATAATGGTATTTATCTTCGTCAAACAATGTCTTCAACTTGGAGACTGTTCTTTAACCCATCCCTCATAACGAGAGCTGTAAAAAGCCCACTTTTGTGTATCATTCTGTCTCAAAATGTGGTCCAGTTTTCCTTCTATTTCACTTTGCAATACATCTGCTGGAATTAAGTGATTAGATGATTATTAAAAAGTAGGTCCACAGAAGAACATGACTTGTCTGCCTAGTATTTCGTGTCACTGTGCTCTTTCTGAATTCAGTTCTTTTCCACGCCTCTTCAGCTGTGGGTAAAGGTGTACAGGTGAATTTCAGCATTCTCCAACAGCACAAAAATCCAGATATTCCAAGTCACCTACAAGCAGCTCCTTAAAGTTTCAATGTCCACACTCCTACAGGGTGGCCAGACATGTATAATTTCTGCGATCTCAGGTGATGAACGAATTAACTGTCTACAGTGCAGAAACACATAGAATTATTGAATGACTTTTTTAAAGAAAACTATCCTTCTAAACTTCTTCATCACACTTGCTTTCTACAACTTAATCACCCCCAGGGTGAAAGACTATCAGCCTATTTCATCTTTTGGCCATCAGGCTAAAGGTGTCACCGATGTTGCCCAAGTAAAGGTGCTTACAAATACTGTTGGCTGCTACTATTTGAGCATTTACTGCTGGTTGTCATTCCTGAGTTGCAAGAAGTATTGCTCCAGGCAGTGAATATCTTCTGAAATGCCACTCTAGTCAGAGCTATTAAAAACAAGGCTATCAATGCGTCTTATGTTAACATTAACTCAGTTAACTTGGATGACCTCTTTGGCAGTTGAGCAATATTTAGTTTATTCTCCCTCCTGCCCGCAAGCTGAGTAGGTGTAAACATAGAACAGAATCCTGGTATCTACCTCTCTTAATTTCTTAATACCACAGCGTTTTACAGCTTGCTTGTATTGCTGCCCTCTGCTCACTCTACAAGATTTTTATCTGTTGGAGATCTGCTGCATCAACATTCTCTTCCCTGAGGATACGCATCAGTCTGTCATGCTGGAATTTATCTAAAGCCTTCTCAATGTCAACAAAGAAACACAGAGAGAAATCCATTCGTACTAACATACAATGTCTCAGGCTTAGGCTTGCTTACTTTATTCTGACTCCTGAACATAAAATGATTACAGGCTGACTTATATCTTTTTTCTCAGTATATTGCTGTATGTTCCATCAAGAATTTAAAATATTTTAAGGGCATAGTTTATCAAACGTATAGCTCCGTGTCAATCAGTATTTATGGCAATAGCAATTATTATATAAGAATGAAGATTTTTGAAGCTTTCCTTCAAAGTATCCTGCATGTAATTGGTTATAAAGTTTAAGCTACTTTGTTTTGAAATATTAAGTGGCTATGGCATTTCACCTGTAATATCACCCTCCTCCAGTGCTCTTTCATGCTCTTTACTTTCCAGGTTCACCGTCAGAATTATCAGACCCTTTCTATGACTGTCTGTCCTCAGGTTTATGAGAAGAATCATTTTAAAGCTCTGCCCTGTATTCTTGCCTGTCTTTCCAGAATATTTTTTTTATGTGTAGCATACTTTGCTGGTTTTCATTTTCATATGACTAACCCCCTTTTATTCTTCAGAAAGTTCCTGCTGCTCTAGGTAGGGACTTTTTGCGTTCCCTTGCACTTMTTCCAGTTTGTTGTGCAATTTTCTTAATTCCTTCTTTCTCCTATCTTTCTCTCATAGTTTCTACAACTTTCAGAATCCCTTCTGTAATCAGTTGTTAGCTTAGTATTATATCTTTTCATCTCCCCCCACAATGAAGTTGTTTTCTACACCAGAGTTCTGAAATGCCTTCAGTTTTCCTCTATATTTTTCCTCTCTTCTACTCACTGACTCTCCCCTTTGAAGTCTAATCCTCACGTTTGTTTCATTTTTATTTTGAATCTACCTAGAAAAATTTGAAATATTTTCTATTTAACATTCTTTCAATCTTAACCTCAGCTAGAGAATCTGTCGATTCTCGCATGTAGAATGAAGTTTTGATATTGCAGTGTATCCGATTTCCTGCAGGACCAGCTTTTGTGTTCAGCTGGGATGATGCTGAAACCAGACATTCCAGATAACAGGATCATGTCCGTTTGCAAATTCAATCAACCTGTTTTCCCTTTCACTCTTAAATACAAAGCCAGGAATTCCCAATTACACTATCCATATAACTGCTTTATATTCTAGCATTAGGACTAAGATCAAATTCTCCCAGCCTTTCCTCTCTTTGCCTGCTTTCCCTTTCTCTTTTATAAGAACCATTCCTCACATCTTCTTGGAAATCTTCCAAAGGGCATGAAAGATTAAAATACAGAGTCCAGATGGCAAGGTGTGTAATCATATGCAGATCATGTTCCCAAAGGACTAATGGCCAGGCTTTTTTTTTTTTTTTTTGATTTCTCCAAATCCTGTGTAATGTCTTTATTCACCTTAAAGTATCATATCATAAACATTTCGTAGTTCTATACATTTCATTTCAGAGAGTTCCATACCAGTACGTTTTCAAGTGTTTGATCTCCCCCAGTGTTTCTGGAAGCCATCTGATTTTACAATTAATGTTTATACCCCATGCGGTAATCTTCAATTTAAGAGTGTCCGTCTCCCCCCCCCCCATTTTTGCATATCTGATTTTACAGAAGGCAATCACTAACTCACATTAATTTCAACAGATGCATGATTAACCCAAAATTGGTAAGTTAAAAATCATATAAATAAGTAAATTAACATTTTCCTTAGATTTTCATATATCCTTGGAAGTGTCTAACAAGTTTCAGTACAAAAGAAATTTAAAAAAACTTTTGCATAATTATGGAATTCCACTRGAAAAAAGGATATTAAGAAAGTTAAAGATGTAAATCAAGGAATTAAAGGAGAAGAAAATTCAGTGTTAAGATGTTTCATCGTATCCTCTAAATGACTGTAAAATTTTCTAGCACTGGTAAAAACACCACCATTTCCTCTACCGTCATTCTCAGATATAGCTGAACCATTTCAACTGAAGCTTCCCAAATGATTCAGCTGGAGGCAGACACTCAAAAATCAATCCAAATGTTTTAAATTTGGCAAAGGTACAAGCATTTAAGAAGAGGATCTCATACCAGTAAATACTTGGCAATCTGAACTAGAGGCATCCTTATTAGCCCAAGCTATAACAACCTCCCTGATCACGTCCAAGMAGCTGTTTCTGAGAAGCCGCCGCACAGCATTGCAGTGTTGGCTGCACGTCAGTACCAGGTAACGCGGTTTTTATGCACTGCTGTGAATAAAGCMACAGTGATTTTAATTATCAGAAAAAATCTTCTCCCGTATCAGCAAAAATTAGTCTGTCACCAGAGTTGGTGGAAGCTCTGCGCTTCACAAGATTGGGAACAAGACTGGACTGAGCATTAGAAATCATGCTGTAGGATGGGAGCTGAGTGGTCCCTGGTGTAACTATTTATTTAAATGGAGTTGCAAAGCATTCAGAATTTATTTGGCCTAACAAAGAGGGAAAAATTAATGAGATTGACATATAGCATTTGTGTGATTACACACACATTTAAGAAATTCCTTCTGTGAAGGCTTCAAGAAGAACATATATCAAAATGAGAATGCTGTAAGCAGCACTGTTTATACCAGAATAAAAGCTCTAAAATGGTTTGCTATAGCTTCCTAACAACCATTTGCTTTCAATCATTACCATATTAAAATACTGAGCAGGAAATGTMATTAGAATAAATTTTGAATCAATTATGGAAAGAAATAAATGGAATTAATTTGTTATTTGCAGATTTCCTCTGTGAAAAATACTGCTTGGCGAGATTATACCTCACACGTAAAAGGAATGCTGAAAAATGAGCTTGACACCGGTATGCAAGGTGTGGAATAAAAAATATGCAGGGAGGGAGTTTTGTCCGCTAATTAAGAGTAGTAGACTGTAACAAGATTCCTGGAGACTGGCACTCCTTGCATAAAGCACTTGWACAAACACTTTCAAATGAGGGCATCTCAAGTTGATTTACCCTATTGGATTTAATTTTGAAGTTYGCTGTATACCAGCTGAAGCATCCCTACAACAGAGTTCACAAGTGGAGTTGTCAGGGGTGACCTCTGAGTGCTGCTGCTCTCTCTTCTGCCCCAACAGAAGCAGGGACAGTCCCAAAGCTGAGGAGAACCTGCTCATGCAAGCGTTATGCTCTAGACTTGAGTCTCATGTGGTTCACTCAACACATGCACAGATGGGACGCCAACATGAAATCATCACACAAAGTTCTAACTTTTAAAGAGAGCAATAAGAAAGTGATTAAAAGGGAGGCTGGATCTAAATCAAAACTCAGGAGGCCTCCCAGATGGCCTTGACCCAGCGTCTGGCACACACTGATCCCCCCATCACAGATCATCATAGTTGACTGGGGATGATAACATTTGACGTATTATTTAAAATGTAGAACTGTCAGGGCAGCAGTTCTTATCTCATGTTTTAAATTACCCAGAAGAAAGAGTCTCTCCATGACTTTRTAATACAAGCAATAAACAATGAGCACGTGAGTTTTCTCGGGTATTTTAATAGGACACAGCTTCTTCTGCTTCATACACTTGAGTTTCTGTATTTTAATGCTCTTATCTTCCTAACTGGAGAATTGTCATTTTTATCAAAACAGTTATACTGTTTGGATTAAGCTTAACAGAGCCCTTCTGATTTTTTAATGTATTTTCCATGCTATAAACAACAACAAACAAACCTTCTAAAATGGCTTACATAGAGCTGATTTGGGATTAATCTTTTATGGTGTGCTAAATAAATAATWAAAAAAAATYTTATGTCATTCCAAAATTGCAAAGGCATTTCTGAWTTGTGGAACTTGAATTGTCAGTTAAAAATAAGGATCATTTTATTGGTTTTGTGCAGTATATCACTTTGCTGATGCTATTGGCAAATTTCTGCATTTCCAGAATGCTTAGCATTTAGCTCAGTGACATAAGCATTAAATATGAATTCCTATAATTGCTTTTAGCTAAATTCTACATATAGATAGCTTCCTTACAGGCTTGAAATAGAGCAAAAATGTAGTCCTTTTAGGGGAATGAAATGCAGAGGATGTATTTGGATTCTGATGACTTCCTAGGATGTTTCACTCAAGATGCAGTATGAAGATGGAGGAAGGTAGTTCACAAAGTTTTGACAGTACGTGGAGCAATCCATTCTGTATCTTTGTTTTAAATGTATRGGATGCAAATATAAATGCACTACAATATCCTCCATTCCAGCACTGCAGCTACAGTCACAGATTATTCCTTTTGGCTTGGTACAATTCACCTCTATTTCACACTGAATGGTTTTTATGTTCCTAATCAATAAATTAGCTCAGTCATTTCAGTTCCAAATCCTTCTTTAAGGTTAACTACTATGAAAGACAACAAATATTCAAGCGTGCATCATTGTGCAACACTGAATAATGTTTGCAGCTGGCACAGCCCAAACTAAGAGTTTCTATGGAGTATTTTTTAGTTTAGCACGGAAATCTACCCATATCTATAGAAATTCTATCTGCACATGAATGTGAATTCCGTAACTTCCTCAGCATTTTTATTAGAAAAGCTGCAAAGAATTTACATTTTAAGGGCAAAGCAATCATTGTTAAGAGCTTCCCCTCTTGCACTTCAGACACTGAGAGAGTAAACATTAGTTAGGGAACACCAAGCGCYAATGGTGCAGTGAACCACAATAGGTTGCACGCAGCAAAACCCAGATACACTCTGCATGGCCTGCGGAACCATTACATACAGCATAACCGTGATTATAGCCCTGAGTTAAAATCACATAGAGCATGCTGATTTTGCAAAATTGAAAGAAAAACAAACAATAAGACATTTACCTTCCACATCAAGGCACCTAGGTGGGCTATCTGACCAGATAAGGTTATACATGCACTCAAGGAACTCTGCCCCTTCTAGTTTATATCCAGGAAAGCATTGATAATACACCACTGTTCCTACGGGGAAGGAGGACTCGAACTCAGATATGTTAATGTAACTATGAGGAAGAACCAATGGCCTCAGGCAACCTGCAAATTAAGAAGAGGGAGGTATCTTTTATTATAAGGTGCTTSTCTCAGTCATCTTCACACGTTGGTTATAATTCCTAAGTTGAGGAGTGTGATACTTTTCACCATCTCTACTATGAATGGCATGCCTGCATGATCTCCCTCAGATACATATGCYTCATTATCCTGTTTCAAACCCTTTTATTGTTTAGCCCACACACTCTGCTAGCGTGGGATTCACTCTCAGCAAATCCAGGAGAGGTTTACTAAAAATGACAGCATTTTGTTTCACAAACATTCACTGGTTTAGCAGATGGCAATTTCTTTTTGAGGTAGAATCTTTAATAAATAAAGATTGTCATTTATATAAACCATGAGTTTTATTCATCCTCTTAAAACTGACAGGCATGTAAACCATCTTTAATATTAAAACTGCTCCTGTGACAAAGTGCACACAACTGTAAGAGATTTGCAGACAGAATTAATGAYTTTGAAATTCCAGTTTGAGAAAGTCTAAAGGGATGTGACTTCCTATGAGCAGTCCCATGATGAACACTGAACGAGGTCTCAGATTAGGTTATCAAAAAGTTAAGGTACCTGTTATCACCAGAAATTGTAAATGCAGTCAGAGACTACRTTCTACTTCTGGAATTACTTCTGAGGGATTTGTATGGATGGTACTGAGCTGTGACAGTTAAATGGTCACCAACCATATTTGGTGCAAGAAAGARCAGTGAATTTAATCGATGACATGACTTTATAACATGTCATTCACATACATTCAGAGTCTGTTTTGAGCTGGTATTTAGATAAGAGTTTGTATTGGAGAAAAAAAAGAATTCCTCATGGCCTTAGAAATGACCCTCTGGGTAATACTTAATACTGTTGATTTTTTATTTTGCAGTAATGTGGAGGAAAGATGATTAGTAATCAGGGAGTGAAAAACAATATTATAAAGTTATGAGACTAATAGAAGCTGCATTATGGCAATCCATAAATAGGTCTCTTGCCACTACTAGGAATTTGTGAAGGATGTTCATAGGGCTCTCATAATTTTGAGCCTGAGGGGGAAACTAAAATCAGTCTCAGAACTTCTTGTAAGATACTGGCATCTAAAAGGAAAAGTCTTGGCAGCACTTCAAGTGGTTATTTCCTTGCAATGGTCTTTTGAGGGAGAGGGATGAAAGCAAAACAAAACAACAGAAAAAGCTTGAAAGCTTTTTACAGCACACTGTACTACCAGAGCAACAGTTTTGATAGCTGTTTTACTAGCTGGTTATCTTTCTGCTCAAATAAAGCTTCAAGCATGCTGTCTACGGGCCACTGCTCGTACCCCTGATGAAGCATGCCCCACACATAACACACGGGTTCCTGCAAACTGAGCAGCCCACCGAGCAGGACGAGATAAGCAGCCTCCAGTGGGACAGAAAGAGGGAGCACAGACTGCCCGAGCAAGACTGAGCTTACTCTCCTCTGAACTGTATCAGGGAAAGTTTTGTCCTGCTGGCTCAGAATTTTAATGCTCGTTGGGAGCAGGACAGAGATTTACTTGAATTTGTATGAGAGCCAAGTGTTTGTGAAAACCCCTAGGTCTCCAAACACCTCAAGCTGCTTGAAAACTTCATTTTGACATTTTTTTGCAAAGTAATCCATATAATTTCAGATTAGTAATTATCATTATTATCTCATGGCAAAAACAGTTTGAGRTTGGATTCTTATACGCTCTACAATCCTTTTCCACTGCTCTGCCAGAAAAAAGGAATCTTAGTCATGAGATTCCCCTGCCTGTTGCAATCAAAGGGCCATAGAAATGTAACTGACAGCCTACCTAGTGCAAGTGGACAAGTGCCTTTGATATTATTAGTGCTTGACATAGCAAAAAGAAAATTCTGGAGTCAGTTTTGGAACAGGTTTATAGAATTTGGCAAAATAGGGCAGATACTTGAATCTAAATTGCCTCTTGTCTACCTGTTCGGTAGTTACAGCACTTTGCTCTTGTGCAATTRATTTAATAACTTTTATTAGCACTGCTTTTATTTTTAAAAACAGTTAATATTGAATATTGAGTAGCAGCAATTGATTGTGTTGCATAGTATAAATACAGCAACAGAAGAAASTAAGAAGCCAAGGGGTACTTGGGGTACTTTTGCTTACCCAGTTAATACTGGTTCTCACAAAACTTCCACCTGGATCTTTGGTAATACAGTACCTACAAATTAATCTTATGAGCATTCATCTCACCTAACTRCAAGAGTCTTAATCTACCTTAATTAGATGTGAGGTGCACCCACTCCCAAAAATGGGCTGTATACTTCATACTGCCACACACCATGCCATTGCTGATAAGGTACCCCAAAACTAGTGCTCGCTTTTTTACTGGTTTGTGAAAACTCCCCTTTTCTGTTGGCCYTCTTCAGATACACTGAGCTAGCCCTGTAATAGGCCTAAATTTCCACATGCCTGTACCATAGTCTACAGCAAGACCCTGAGACACAGTTTGATGTGCCCCAAACWGAGGGTCCTAGCCATGGAGACCCATACAAACTAAGCTCCTGTAACTTCGGACTCTGGCGCCCATCAATCTCATCACTTCACAGCAGAAACGCCAAGCCACGACTTTTGTGTCTCACCCTGCCACCGTCACTCCCGAGAAGTGCCCCAGCTCCCCTGCCTCGACGCTGCAAATTGATGTGACGGTGTAAGTGCCTACAGAGAACTGTCGGCTTTAGGAGACAACAAATGGGTTTTAGGAAAGTTAATACTAACCCAGTCTTCTCCTTAGCACAGATAGTTAAAATCTCTAGATGCTGTTCAGCTGGTCAAGCTTGTTACCAAGACGTGAATTGGTTAAAACCAAGTCAATGGTACTAACACATGCGCGTTAGAAAATTAAAGGTAATCGCAGCCCAGGGTTATTGAACTTCCATTCGCTAAAGCTGGCTTACCCCCAGCCATTTCTCGCAGTCTAAGCGAMGCTGGGATCCCATGCTACTAATACTACTACTTATACGGCTAATGGCTTTTCTGGCCAAAATCATTCCTGTGCACACCCTGAATTTTCAGTCAATTCCTATGGCTTTAATGGACTGTGAACTTGATCAACAAGTCTGCTGAAAACTCCGATAGAAGAACAGGTTCCAGCTTCTGTCTTCTACCCCTGCCCACTGCACAAAGCAAAGAAAGGTAAATTGCAGTCAGAAGCTTAAATCTTTCCAGAAATTAATTGGTGCARAAATGTCGGTTGCCCATCAGATCTTTTGCTGAACTTCTGGTTGATTTAACCCTGATTTTTTWAAAAATTCAATATATCTGTGTCAGATTTCAGACTAGCAAACGAAAAGCAACATTTAAAGTACTATTTTAAGTATGGATATGTTCAGAAAGTGGCATCTTCTTTCCTGCAGTGAGCAACGGGAAGAGAAATCAAAAAATCTTAGCAGCAGCACTATTCAAATACTGTACAGTGGGACTTATCAGATCACTGACATCCTTACAACTGTAGAAAAAAATATTGGCAAACTATCACAAGGTGCATGAGCTATAAAACAGGATGTGCTGGTGTACTAAACCTTGACAAATGGGCAGATTATCCCATGTTCCATCGTCTTGACATATTGAAACCATGTTGTCTAAGTCAGGGTAACGGATCTGGAATCCTTCATGACAGCTGATTATTAACTTATCGCCAGTCCTGTATGTCTTGTTATGAATCTCTGCATCTTCAACATGTGGAACAAGGCAATCTGTGACTTCATGAGAAAAAAAATAGTAACTTAATTAAAAAAACATGGCTAGCTATTCAATAATCAAGCTCTTAAGCAAAAGATATCAGTTAATGTAAGTGCTCTGCTTAAACCATTTGGAAAATACATGCATTCCAGTAAATATGTCCTTTCCCTAGTTAACCATCGGTTACAAAGTCTATAGCACTGTAGTAGAAGCTGATGTGCTACAATAATGGATCATTCCCCCAGACTTTTTAAACAAACACAATTAAGAGTGTTAGGAAGACTGTTTTTAATTTTGTCCTTCCATTCATCATGTGTGCAAATTACACCGCACAGTCTGACTATCCCGAAGTCCCATGTGAAGGCAGACTCTTTGACAGCGCTAAGGACAGGACGAAAGAAAAGATAAAATACAGATATGGCATGAGGAACACAGAAAAACTGCAGTTTTAGCAGAGAGACAGATGAAAATCAGGTACATTTACAAGGGTTTATCCAGCTCCATTCCACAGAGCTCGTTATGAGAATGTCTTGACTTTGATCTCATTGATTCGGTTTTAAATCAGATCATTTTATGTGCCTGAATTCATATGCCTTTAGAGAGCGTGATTTTTAAGGCCCTGAGCAGCATCTCAAGTGCTTGTAGAAGACTCTCAACAAGGGAAATGTCTGCAAACCTCTAGTGATACACAGGCATGGGCTCTATTACCTGTCTGCGATACATATATCGGACACTCTTACATCTCACTGTATATACCAGTGCCAAAGACAGCAAAATATAAAATAAAACCCAGAAGACTAAAAAATGAAAGATGTTGTGGAAAGTGGAAAGAAAGGGTGGAGCAGGGTAAAAATCCCTCTGCTAATACTATTTAAGGGACAAGCCAAGAGGATATGAAGGAATAGTCCAGGTGACTCGAAGTTCATCCTCCTCATAAATGCAAAGTGAGATTAAACAGAAGAGAGGAAAAGATTAAATATTGGGAAAATATAATCAAMATTATTTGCTTGTCTGCCAGCAGTCAATCCATGACAGAGATGGTGATAAAAGTTTCCAGGCATCAAAACTCACAAAGTATTTCAAATAAAAGCAAAACAGTAAAAATATTATAAGCCTGTTTTATGCTGGGTTTTTTCCAACACTTCTACCACAAGAGACAATCACCTTCATTTAGGAATGCAATATTTATAAAAAAAAAGAAGTTTCAGAAGTCCCTTGAGACTTGCATAAAAGAGAAAGTTTCTGTCATTTTGATGGGTAATTCTCGCTAAAGAGGAAGAGGCAACTGTAAATTTGTATTTAGCAATTAATGGTGAGCATGCACAAAGTAAAGCGATAGCAACAGCTTGCTTGTTTGCTTAGAAGCACAAGTAGAAGCAAGATAAACAGTCATTTAGCATAGCACGCAAACTACTAAGAGCAAATGTATTTCATAAYGTATTTATTCATTTAGGCAAACTAGGGGATTTATTATTCTGAGACTCCATCACTAAATTTTACTAATATGAAGTGGAAGAGTGTTGCTTCCCCAGTTAAAACATATTTTCCTTCGTACCTCCCCATTAGAGGGATGTTTTCTAAAATACGTTGTACTTAGCTAACTTTTAGTATGGGGCCTGGACATATTATTAGTCAAAAATTCTTCCATTTCTCCTGTTACTTTTAGCTCCTTGGCTGCTGCTGGAGGTACCTCCTGCTGCCTGTAACAGGAAGGGCTGGCAGTCTGCCAGGCGGTCTGAGAACCTGCAGCAAGGAGTTTTATTAGAATTTATTCATTTATAAATGCCCAAGTCTGGGAAGGTTATAAAATGCACTGGGCTGAGGATGAAGACATCACCTTCAAAGACTGGACAATTTTCTCTCTCTCTCTCTCTGGCAAGTTAATCAGCAGAGGAGGCAGCAGAGGATGCCCCATAAGAAATGCCTGACGCTAAGCCTTGAATGTTGTCACGAAGAGGCTGCCCTGGGCACTCCCGAGGCTGGGATGAGATAGATGGAGATCCTGTTCCGCGGCCACGCAGGAGGAGGTCGGAGATGGATGCCACAAGATAACGTCAATGAACAGCTCACTCTCTTGGCGTAACAGCTTTCTGTTGCTATACAAATAAAAGAGGTGTGTATACATACAACTGCAGTAAAATATGAGATTTCACTTTCAAAGCAGGGGAAATTGATTCTGTAACAATGATCTATTACAGCGACTCCATCCCCATTATTCCAAGTAACAGCTATAGATCGAATCATTTTAATCGGCTAGATGTTGGCAGAGAACAGTGATAAGTTGCTCACTGTACCATCCTTCGCCTGCGACATCCTGGCTGACTTTGATAACAGGCCCATTACAAGCCCCGGCTAAACGCGAGACCAATGGACCACAGTATTACAGCTCTTTTTCCTGATGCCTTGCGAGCAAAGGCTTTCCCACTGGCTCAATTTGTATTGTTTAGCACAGGCATAAATTGCAGTAGCCGCCTCTCCACAAACAACTGGATTAGCTGGCACAAATTCTGCTTGGAAAAAGCTGAGAATAAGTGACTGGATTTTAAAATGTCCTGCCCTAGAAAACAAACTGCTTTATTCTAAGTACTTTTCAGCAAATCCGTGGAAGCTGCTAAACCATTTAAGGGAATACATGGTCTTTGACCAGCATCAAACAGCGATGGCGATGACTTACACTCCTTTCTGGCAGTTTTACATGATCTGCTTATACCTACCATGTGAATATTAAAACGGGTCAGCCAAAAGAAYGCCCTAGTTAGGAACACATTTCTTATCTTGCAGAGGCACAAAGAGRTGGGGTGCAGCCRGCAGGCCTGACAGCYTGCCAGGTGGAAGGGCTCATCTTGACCTAACTTTCATGAAGATGCAGCTTTGTACATTAGAAGTTCTTGGCTTTAGCAAACAAAGTGTGTCCCTCATCACAGGAAGATTGGTCTGAAGAGTGAAATTTGCTAAACACTATAGTTATAGTGCTTTAGTTTATGTGCAAAYCATGCCTCATCTCTCAGAACTGTTTCCTCCAGCCCATGGGGAAGGAGGGCCACCCTCCCTCCTCCCAAGAGCACCTGGACCATAAAAGCAACTCAKAAGGAAGGCATGACCTGGACACTATGGAGATAGCCACACCATCCATGGGTACCAGCTGGCTTGGCATGGCTTGTGTCTATTGCAGGTGAACTCTTACCCTCCAAAAACTGTCCCTGGTCCATGCTAATCTAGAAGGTGCTTGTAGGAATTGCTTGGGGAGTACTACTTGACATTGGCCAAACCATGTCAGGGACTTTTCTAACACTGTAACAGTATGTGCAATTGAAGAACAGTGCCCTGGCCYGTGCTCTGGCACTGTTTTGTTTACTAGTCTGTATGTAAACTCAAATGCAGAGGTCCAGTGCTCCTATGTATCTCACTGTGGAGTGGTCTCTGAATTAGCCTTGACTACATTTAGCCAYGACATTGACAGGCTGGAACGGAGAGGAACAGGGAGAAAGGATGAAAGGAACATCATGAAGAATGGGTTGAATGCAGGGACAGCTCATCTGGACCYTGTGCTCTTAAAAGTAAACATTTAAGATTGATATTATCTCTTGTTTTTTACTAATGTTAAATCCATAGTGCTGTGTTAGTAGAATAGTTCTGTGGAAGGCAAACACAGTATTTCAGAACATATTAAATAACACCTTCTCTTTATTGTCTTTGCTTGTATTACAACAGTGCACAGAGACTTCGCCTAAGATCTGTARCCATTGTGCTAAGCATAGGTTACAAACATCATATAGTGCTTGGAACCAGGTTTAAGGCTCAACAAACACYGGGCAAGACAGATAAGAGATGGAGAAATAAAAATATTTCAGTCATCTCACAGATCCAGGGACAAAGGCAAAGAGAAATGAGTGCTAAATGTCATACAGAAAAACCGTAACCAAACTATGTACTAGTCCACTACTTTTACTGCAGGTTTATCATCCCTGTCACTGGGAGAATGAGGCACTGAGGACATCTCGAAGGCGTCTGCCTGCAGAAGCACTGGGAGAGAAGGTTACAGCTCTTCGCTTGGTTGCCATCCCCACGTACACTGTAAATTTAGATTCAATCTCATAGGAAAGAGGTAGCATTTGTTCCAAGTTGGGCAACAGTCTCAGCAGCCACATTATCACAGTGGGAGAAGATTACATTAAAGTGTGAACAACATGACATATTGCTCTTAAACAGTAAATACAAAATTCCTACCTTAGAGCTTTGGTATTTATGTGCATAACCGTATTAGAATTGATGGAAGTTACAGTCACAACATGCTGTAGATCAACATGAGAACATAACTCTAAGCACACAGATTTTTGATGGGGCATTTATCGGGCACCTAGTCATGCAACTTCATTCTCATACTGACACTTAAAATCTCCTGCCTCTTAATGAGAAATGACAGACCTGTAAAATCAAATTGATTGGATGAAGAGCTCCAGATGAATGTATTAGTTTTAAAATCAATTACATTCTGAAACGGGTYGCTTTGCTTCCTTTGCTTTGCTTCCTTTGGTAAATAGCATTTGTTTGTGATTAGAGATTGTTCTAGTAAACACATAATGACAATTAAATGTACATAACATGTAGACATAAAATTATAACCATCCTTAGTTGAATCCAAACTTCTGAGATTAACTTAAAATGAACTGCAGTATTCAGTGTTCCTACTGTTCAAGCTCAGCTGGCAATATCTGACATTTACATATCCTGGGATGAGAGGCATGTATAGCATATGATAGCAAACATGTCAGTCAGCCCCTGACTTAAATGGGTAAATGCAATATAAAGTTCATTTTGCCTTGTGATAGCTAATGATGAACGGTAAAACATTAACTTCTTACTTCTCCAGTAATTGCTACAAATTTCAAATTTCTTTTTATATATCATTACAGAATTTCTGCAATGAGGGCTTTTATGTATGTCATTAGACAGCTGAGAATTACAAACCCTGTTATAATTCCTCCTTAACTGCTCTCCAGATGTTCCACATTCCTACACTACCCACCTCCCTATCGTGCTCCTCTCTCATGATTCTTCTCCCAGTACACAAAAGGATCACTCTAAAAAGCACTTAAGTAAATGCTTAGGTCTCATGGATCGCCACTGATC
This sequence comes from Oceanodroma leucorhoa, assembly GCA_030449065.1. Lineage (NCBI taxonomy): Eukaryota > Metazoa > Chordata > Aves > Procellariiformes > Oceanodroma > Oceanodroma leucorhoa. The sequence continues at coordinate 1,354,868 of JASVER010000043.1, forward strand.
CTTCGCTTAGTATTTCTTCTGAATCAGTGGTTGTATTGTGCATTGGAAAGAAGAATTAATTCTGTCATCTAATTTTTTTTTTCCTATTGCTAAACCCTAGGCTTGTTTTAATAATACCTGAGGTATTATTATACCGTTAATCAGGAAAGTACTTAAGCACTTGCTTCACTAAATCATAAATCAGGGTCCTACTCTTCAGTCCAAATAATAAAAAGCACTTTTGCGTATGCCTGATTTTGAGCACAGAACTTTAACAAGAGTAATCACATAATTACAGTTATGCTCAAGCTTAAGTGCTTTGCTTGATCAGAGCATTGGCTTGCAATCCTTTTTAAGTGTTCTGTGTTGTAAAGTAATGATTATCTCTTAAGCAACTGTTGTCACATCATCCATCACATTCTCATCTTCCAATTTCTCTCTTTTTTAAAAACACCCGGCTCCAGTGTTGATCACACTGACATCAGTGGCAGTTTTGCTGTTGATGGCATTGTGATCAGAAACTTCCTCCACAGATTTCCACTGGACTGGGAGGCCTGGGAAGAGGTTTGAATATTCAATAAAACACATTAATGCTTATTTTAACAACTGCAGTGGATGATACAGGTACTATTTCAAAGACGCACATCAAAATTCCTAGAAGCTACCTGCAGTGGTTAAGAAAACAGATTTTCCAAGCATTATAGCTTTTTCTGGTAGTTGGAATACCCAGTTTAGACATATGCTGCTGTCATTCTACATGTATTTTTTCTTAAATAACTGTGAGATAAGAGACAATGGCATTTATGAAAGGTGGCTGTAACAGGAGAGGGTGTGAATTTCATACATACATTATTTTTGAAGGCATCAGGTTGTTTCTTTGAAGCTGCCCCACGCCATGATTATGACCAGGTGTAATTGGCCCCCATTGCCTTTATGTTCTACACATCAGCTGTCACCTCAGTGCATACCCCGAGACAGCTCAAGACGGTGTCCCTCACGGCTCTGTAGCCTGTGGCCTCACACATGTCCAGGAGTTCATATTTTACCAAGACCTCTCCTGCCAACAGGGCAGCTACCTGAAAGACCATGGACTAGTTACCATGGACTAGTTACCATGGACTAGTAGCCAGACTGCCTCTGGCTACTGTCTCCAGTATCTCATGCACCACTTTCACACAGACCACTGTTTAGGGTTGTTCCCTTCACGTGTATCTCCTGAGTATGGTCCTCCCAGGCCTGGCTTGCTCCTGTTGTGGCACATCCCTTCATGCACCCCTGTTCTGGCACAGGATTCTCATACCCACCCACCCATCAGCATAAACAAGCACCTGCAGTTTTTATACATGCTGAGTGATGCATGATCCTATGTGGCAAGTGTGTTTATGAGCCACATAAGCCTTCCACTACTTTTGAATGAAGCCCATATATTTATCTGATTTTAAATGATGGAAGGCATCCTGAAATAGAATTTGTCTTGCTCCACCTTGAAGACAATGAGGCAATGGCAAATGACTTCAGTGGAGAAGTCACAACAGTAAAATGTACACACTTGATTTAACTAACACTTTTCATGTATGTTGATTTTAATAGCTCTGTTGACCAAAAATAAATTTAAAAAAAAGAACAAGTTATAGCTTTAATATACTAGTGAAATAAATCATTTGTGCTGCTTGGATGTATTTTTGGCCAAAATTTACATTTATGATATTCAAATTAATCATGCCTCTATCTGACTCCTAGAAGAAGAAAGTAATTTCACATCCTAATTATTTAAAACCAAATACAATTTCAAAAATGCAATATAATAAAAATAAATTGGTTTATGCCATAATAGTCTGAAAAGTAAACTCAAAGTAAACTTCTACTGTGACTTTAAACTTCTGCAGTCCAGGAGTATTTGATTTTCCTACCTGAATCATGCACATGCCATAAGATATAATCGTTTAAAACTCCTGACTAGCAGCAGCAGTAGCATTCAAAATTCATTATATTTTCCAAGTAACATATTACAGGAAGGAGTATTAAGTGGACAGCTTTAATAAATAGTTACAGTTTACTGATACTGGAGGTTGTTTTTTCTCTCTGCATCAATTTGTAACTARGTAAAAGGAGAAACGTATTCTTTTTTCCTTCAGATTTCTTTATGTCCCTTTCAACACATGCGCACGCGCACACACAGCCTCCCACGGTTTAAATTTAACTGACAAACGGGCATTATGGATGGGATGGATGGGAAACTAAAGTATGTATCAAATAAGATGCAGCAAAATGGATGCCAGTCTTTTGTGGTTTGTGCTGAGACACACGAACATGGTACATGGACAAGTGAGGAGAACTGACACTGGTGAAGTGCTTTAAGAAAACTGACTTACCTTCTTGTAGGCACACAGGTTTATCACTTGGTTTCCAGCTCAGGGAGCCATTAAAGTGTCTCACACAAAGTTTTTTTGAAGTACCGTTAAGCCTGTATCCTTCTTGGCAATGAAACCGGACTACCACACTTTCAAAGAAAACACCTGCACTGGGTGTCTTGTATCCATGTTCAGGAGCTCCAGGATCAGCACAAGCATGTAGGTCATCAAACCCTATGTCAGACAAAGATGCAATCAAACTGTGTTCATATACTCCTCATGCAGCCCTAGTCATGCTTTTTCTAGGTTTTTGCATTTGACATTTAATTTTCATGGGGGCCTCACACCATCTGTTAATGACCACTAGCAACCCTACTTGGGTACCAGGTACTCCAGATTTGGGAGAGGACCAACCTCCAGCTACAGCAGAAATACTCAGGTGACAGAAATACTCCCGTCTTGTCTTGCAGCTACTGAGGAAGCGAAGTGAACCACAGTCCTCAGTAGCTGACCTGTGTAAAAGTAAAGCACTTGACCCAACCTACCAGTGGGGATTGCACAATAATGTATCTGTAATTACTCTTGGGGACTATGGGATTTTGGAGGTCTGGCACAGTCACTGGAAAGCATAATAATGTGCCAGAAGCCAAGAGGAAGAGGAAGTAAAGAAAAGGGCATGAAGCCTAACTGCCATCCAAACACATAGTAAGTAAAACAGAAGAAGAGCTGCTAGGTACAGGKAGATTATGAGCTGGGAGGGAGCTCTACCACAGGGAAAAGGGACGCTGGATGTGTCCCTTTTGGATGTATGTGCTCCCTCTATCACATTGGCTTGGTGGCCCTACCAAATTCTTAAAATGCTGTTCTGGGAGTGCTGTATTACTGCATTGACACCAGAAGGGAGTTTGTAAAGCCCTTTACTTCCACAAAATTAACTGTAAAATAACAAACAAACAGCCAACAGTTGCAATCATAAAATGTGACTGTTTATCACTTTATCAAACTCATTTCAATGTCATTTGCATAAACCGAAGCTTTTTTTAACTGCAAAGCAACAAAGGTTTAGTGCAGCACTGAACAAGCACTGCATACTGAAAGAGCAAATAGCTTTGCAATGGGAACAGCAGGGGGGCAATTAATGCCGGTGGGAGGGATGCCTGGAAAATTTGAAAATCATCGCATTGTAGCTTTAATGTTTTGAGTTTAAAAGAATAGTATCAGAGAGCCTCAGCTACTTCCTGCATGATAAACATGAAGTGCCTCTGTGGTACAGTCAGAGAGAAGGAAGATATTACAGTAGAAGACTTCAAAATAAATCTCCGTTTCCCGAGGCCAAATCATTCCCTCCACCGAAGGGCTCGGTGTGACGCTGGGGCAGCCAAATGGAGAGCACTGAGGTGGTAAAGGGCTCTTGCATTTCAACACTGAATTCCTCCCTTCAGTCCCCCGGCTGAAGGCTGCCAGCGGAGAATAGAAGCAGCACACGCCGAGCCACCGTGTTGTACGTCCGATTACCTGCCCCCGTTTGCAGAGGCAGGGCACACCGTGGGGTCACCAGGGAGGATTGCATTTTCCTGCTGACTCCATACATGGCTGATTTTATGTGAATCCAGGTCACTGAGCTGAACTCCCCCACCACGCCACAATTTCCAGGAGGTGACCTGATGGCCAGAACCCAGCCTGAATAACTACGTGCCGTGCATGCCGGAGAGACCCATCGCCTACAGCCAGCCTCTGCCCCTTTGCAGTGCTCCGATAGCTGGGGCACTTCACCTAAAGAGATTTCACTAGTGTCCCCTCTCTTCGTGCTGCTGAAGCAGCACAAGAGCAGCAGAGCATCTGCTCTTATGTGGTTTTACTCCTCCGTTCAGTGAAGCTTATTGTGAGAACTGAAGGCTCAGTGCAGTAGCCAAGTCAAACAAATCTCTGAACTTCACGCCCTCACATCTGCCGTGTGGCTCAAGACCTCCAGTGCAAATTGCCCAAGACTCTCTGTCATTTGCTAACATGACGAACAAGGAGAAATACAGTCATTATGTTCATGGGATTACACACTGTAGACAAAACTTAATAATGGAGAAGGGCTGCCCATTTTTACTGGAGATTAAAAAGAAGCTTCTTATGCTTCGGGCAGTAAACCACATCCTTCAATAAAGTCAGTGATGATCTTAATTATTTTCCATTAAACCAAGGGATAACATAACACTTAGCTCAATTTTGTTGCTTCGGTAATCTCAGAATTTGCAGTCAGGCAAGGAATATTATAACCCACCTTGAAATATGCGTCCTTTCTTACTAGCTGCATCAGGGAAAAGTATACAACTGCCTATTACTACGCCTCCGCAACAACAGAAAAAAGAAAGGTGCTGAGGTCACATACAATTTCCCTGGTAAAAAAATGAGCCAAGCTCATTTCTCAGTTTTCATTAAGTCAAATATGCAAAGTCAGAGATTTTGGGACCGGCAGCACAAAACCCAACATAGAAGACAAGAATGTTTTTTTCCCTGGTGCAGCCTAATTCTGTGACCCTACTGCCACTTTTCTGGTGACCTTTCACAAGCAAAGATTTTCATTCCTCCTAGGGATCGTTTTGCAGTAAGTTGGTCTCAAGCGCAGTTGGTGAGCAGACAAATCTATCCCCAAGGGGAACTCCCAAGAAGGAACTGGAACACAAATGGAAAAATTGAATTATGTACCCTCTAGTTTCTACAAAGCCATCAGCCAGCTGTTATTCAGCTATTGAATAAGATCTGACACATGGAATCAGCACAGGATCACTGCTTCCATGAAGCACTTCCATCGCTTGTTCCTGAAGCAAGGAAGAAGGAAAAAGCCTCAGGCAATAGCCAGTTAGGCGGATTACACATGCAATACGGTAACTTCTCATGGTAAGACGATAAAGGCAAAGCAAACAAAACCCCAGCCCCACCTTTTCTCCATAGATATCAACAGTAGACTTGGCCCAAATCTTAGTCCTACTAAAATCAGTGGAAGCTTGGATGGCAAGCTTCTTTTTGAAGATGTATATGATACAGGCACAAAGCAGTGAAGCCAGCGCTGTGCCACCTCTTCCCGTGCTTTGGCTGAGAAGGAGGCAAAGATGTGTGCAAGGGAGATATAGTCGCTGTGCTGAGGATCTTCCAGTGCACAGAGGGCAGGTGTTTTGAAGGGGCCAAACAATTTAGAGAAGCCAGGAACTGCTCTGATTTTCACCAGGGTTGCTCCTCTCTTGCACAAGAGGTCTGCTGAGTATTTCAACAGCTTATTTAGCTGAGAGCTAAGTCCATCAGTCTTTTCCAATTTAARTATGAAATTTCTGGTACAATATGCAAGAACAACAATGCTGAAACATCCCTGAGAATTGCTACCTTCCAGTTTCCTTAATATCAGTCTTGGACCCTTTACATAATAATCCTTTTCATATAATCTCATCTAGTTAAGCTCCACCCTATCAAAAATTAGTAAATGCATGTCTTCAATGAAATACAGCTTGGTAAATTAAGTCTTTTCTTCCCATGATCTTTAGTTTCTTTCCTTTTTCAAAGCTATGCATTTAAGAGCAGCTCCTTAAAGTTGTGATATAGTATTTTTATAATGGCAGGAGTTACAATGGCAATATCTCATGTTGCAGATGGGACATCTGTTTAGTTTCTTTCCTTTTTCAAAGCTATGCATTTAAGAGCAGCTCCTTAAAGTTGTGATATAGTATTTTTATAATGGCAGGAGTTACAATGGCAATATCTCATGTTACAGACGGGACATCTTTTGCTTTGGTCCCTTCAGAACCTGATGGATTGACTACATCAGTGGGCRTGGGAAGGGCTACCGATGTCATCTATCTGGACCTCTGTAAGGCCTTTGACATGGTCCCCCACAACATCCTCTCTAAACTGGAGAGGTACGGATTTGATGGGTGGACTGTCCAGTGGGTGAGGAATTGGTTGGATGGACGCATCCAGAGGGTAGGGGTCAACAGCTCAATGTCCAGATGGAGATTGGTGACGAGTGGCATCCCACAGGGRTCCGTAGTGGGAATGGTACTGTTTAATATCTTCATCAATKACATAGACAGTGGGATTGAGTRCACCCTCAGCAAGTTTGCAGATGACACCAAGCTGAGTGGTGCGGGCGACATGCCTGAGGAACGGGATGCCATCCAGAGGGACCTGGACAAGCTCGAGGAGTGGGCCYGTGTGAACCTCATGAGGTTCAACAAGGCCAAGTACAAGGTCCTGCACCTGGGTCGGGGCAACCCCCGGTATCAATACAGGCTGGGGGATGAAGGGATTGAGAGAAAGATGGGGACAAACTTTTTAGCAGGGCTTGTTGCGACAGGACAAGGGGTAATGGTTTTAAACTAAAAGAGGGTAGATTCAGACTAGATATAAGGAAGAAAATTTTTACTAGATATAAGGAAGAAAAAGTGAAACACTGGCACAGGTTGCCCAGAGAGGTGGGAGATGCCCCATCCCTGGAAACATTCAAGGTCAGGTTGGACGGGGCTCTGAGCAACCTGATCTAGTTGAAGATGTCCCTGCCCACAGCAAGCGGGTTGGACTAAATGACCTTTAAAGGTCCCTTCCAACCCAAACTATTCTACRATTCTATGATTCTATAAGGCAGTAAATTTTCATGTTACCTATATAGAAAAATTTAGTAAGGTCAGCAGCCAGCATCATAATCAACACTGCATCACTAGCAACAACTTTATGGGATGCTATTGTATGGCTTAAAAACCCTAAAGTAAAGACTACACAATTACTGCTGGAACTGACTATTTCAGTAATCAAAATAGCTTAATATTTAGTCTAAGTTGCAGACTTTCTGTACCATGGCACCTTTAAGGGATGTTGTGTAAAATATAATGAACAATAATACCTTCTGATAAGGTTAATGAGTACATAAGGTCATCATCATCAGTAAAACATGCAGTTGATACAGAATATATTTTGGCTGTGGTATTTACCATATTTCYACTGTTGGACCAACAGGAGGTCATCAGAAAATAGCAATGCTCTTAACCTGGATAAAGCACAAACAGTTTATATGGGTACCTATTTTACSTAAATTACTTGGTATTGTCAGTCAGATAAAAATTATGTCAAATTAATCAGAAGACTGAAAAATAAGCAGTGCCCTCCGTGGGGTGCAAAATGAACCATTATAATTCATTTGAATGGACTGTATTTCTAGAATTCTGCGTTATATGTTCTCAAGCATATAACGATTCATCTTGTCCCCGATGAAAAGCTTGAAATATCAGAAGCCAGGGGAAAATTACATATTTGTGATGACAAGAAATCATGATAGCCACAACTGAACTTCAGACGCCTGAAAAGAGGCAGGAGGCAGAATCCCTCAGCTCTTCCTGTCATCCTCTATTTCTCCGCACCTTYTTCTCAGTTTCCTCTTTTGTTTTCCTTATTTCCCTCTTGCCTCACCTCCATATCTTATAGCTCCTTGTAAATTCATGGTGCTGGCAAGGTGATTTCTAAACTAGATTTGATGGAATTCTTTGCCTCTAAAACTGCTATATAGCATTTCACTGACACACTGCTGATGCATGTTAGCTCAGAAATGGCTGCACTCATTCTTGAACAGAGACATCACTCTCATTCCAGTTAGTTACATACACACAGTGAAGGAAAAGTGACATATAATGTGTAATAATATTAAAGATACAGAGTATTTTCAGTATTTGTCTTCAGTAGGATGGAGAATGGGCTTCTCGTACAGCAACACCTGCATTTGGGTTTACTGAATCAGCAGTCTCAGTCGGTGGTAGAGGGAGGCAGAGGCTTTGCAGCCTGTGGCAGGACCAGACCGCCTGCATGCACATTTTATAAGGAGTCTGTAAACACTGCAGCAGCAGGTTATCTTAGGCCAGCTCTCAGTAAAAAGCCGTATTAGGACTAAAGCAGAAGGGCCACAAGTGCAAACATGCCGAGGGCTTGCTTGTCTTGTACAAAGGAAAAGTCATTTTCATCCTTTTAAGAGTTTCTGCCCTGTTTCTGCGAAAGCCATGCAGGCAGAGAATTTTGTGCCTTTGGCTGTTTATGCTTCCTTGCTGTTGATGACGTTAAYTGAACTATCCACATACCCCTGTAACAAGAAAAGGAAGGATGTGCTTCGATTACCGTCTAACCTTGGAAGTGAAATGAAATTATAAACCTGTGATTTCATTAGTGAAATGCCTGCTAAAATCTAAACTCTCTTTAATCCCTTAAGGGTCACTAATACTTCAGCTTCCCTGAGACTTCAGCAGCTTTGTAAAACCCTACCCTGTTTAATATGTGAATCACAACCTCCCTCACTATCCTTGCAGAACATACTCCMAACTCCCGGCGCTGTTGGATATCCCTCCTCACTTGGCTGAGCCTTATCCGGGGCCACCTAACAAGTCACTGGAAGAAAGGGAGAAGTTCAAATTACTTTGTAGGAGAAACAGCAAATAAGACCTCCAGGGGGTGGGTACTTTGCCTAAGCCACAAGCTGATCTATAAAATCAAGAACACCATTAAGCTTCATTCYCCTTCATATAACCCAAGAGTGTCATAGCAGAAAAATAAGAAAATCCGTGTGTAATGCAGTTCATGAGCACCAAAACCACCCATCTGCAATAAAAAATGAACATGCAAGCCCTGCTAGAAGGGCAACAGGCTCCAAGAGAGGCAACTGATCATTCAAAAGGCTGAAAGGTTGCCTCATTTGCAATTCCCCGTTTTTCTTATCTTTCCATTTCATGCCCTTTTCTCCCCCAACCCTGGCCTCCCACCTGTGTTCTCCATCCTCCTTCACCCCAACCCACCCCAAGCCAACTCATCACCTGCCCTTGCATCCTCCTATTAAGACCTCCATGCTCTCAAATCTTGCCCACCACCATGCTCACCACCTCTCTTTCTCCTCTTCTCAACGTGCACTTGGAAAGGAGCAGTCACTCAGAGATGCTCCTAAGAGCGATGGTCAGCCCAACCTTAAAATCCCTACTCAGACGTGACAMGTCCCTGGGCATTTCTGTGCTAAATCAAACTGACATCTCCCTGGAAAGCCTAAGGATTGCTGCTCCCTCCAGAGCAGGCACAGGGGAGGGATCGTGAGGAGCCATAAGCAGGACAAAGCACCCATGGAGGGCAAAAGGGGTCTTCCAGGAGCCACGCTGGAGCTGCTTCTGCYTGGGAACCTCACCAGGGAGAAAGGGGGAAAAGCCGCAGCGTCAGCAGGGCAGGTTCAAGGGCCCTGCACAGATGACTGCAGATGTAGTAACAGCATCTTTATTTCAGGGGTCATGCCTCCAATTTGTTACTCCAATTACCGTTCTACACTCAGGGATGATAGCATACCCCAGCTGGTGCTTGACCAGTGTCCTATAGCAGGGAACACGCTGAATTTTCTACCCATGGAGGTAATCACCATTTTTTATTTTGAATGGKAACCTTGACACAGGATTCTTTTATTGCCTTGACATAAGGCTAATGCATGAGGAAAAACCACTTAAAATTGCTGGAAAAGGAAGAGATTTCAGAATACAATCAGCAGAGCACTTCAGTAAACCCACAGCAAACTAAAAAGATGCATTTGTTTCTTCTTGAAAATAAATTGCTTCTATTTAACATCCTAAACAGCGCAGGGCTGTCTCTTTAATCATAACTTTTCGCAATTAATATAGCTATGTCATCTTTGTAAGTAAGCCATTTCATTTATAATGCAAGAAGCACTTGTTACTTCCAGCCTTTTGTAATCCAGCAAGTCTGACTGCATAATTTATGAACCCTTATGAAATCCTTATATGCTACTCGGTGATCCTCTGAACCTCCCATCACTTAAATGAAAAACAAAAGGCAGAAAGTAAATCTGCTGGTGGTTCTGCTGACAGAGCTCCATTCTTCTATGTTTTTATTACAGAAAGTTACCATGGCTATCCTGGGGTATTGAGTCAGCCAATTTATCACACAAGAAATCCCACAATGTCCTCCCACTTCCTAAACATTTAAACTGGATACTTCATTTTCGAACAAAGCCATTGAAAATGATAACCTTGCATGCTGAGGACTAAACTGAGGCCAGTTCAAATCAAGCATTAGGCAGAAATAACTAAAAACCTGAAGCCACAGTTTGTTCAGTTTCTAATTGCAGACAAACACGCTTTGACATAGATGATGAGTTTTTGAAACAAGCTAATTAAAAGAAATAATCAAACAACATCTTTTACCATAATAAAAATGCAGTAAATGCACATTAAGCTCTATATATGCTTCAATAAATGKGCACATGCTTAACACATTCTCCTATTCCTTATGCTGATAAGGCACTGTAATAAAGATGATATTTGCCAACATGTGCTTGTTGGCTGGTGACCCATAAGAATCATCATAAGAAATTAAATATATACAAATCCAAAATATAAAATATTAATATATCACTTATGCCAAGATTTCCTTTTTACTGATTTAAATGAATAAGTGAGCTCATTACTTTCATTTAAATCAACCAACCCCACCTACATTTTCATCCTGTCGTGGTTTAAYCCCAGCCAGCAACTAAGCCCCACACAGTCCCTCGCTCACTCCCCCCTCGCTTAGAGAGAATCGGAAGGGTAAAAGTGAGAAAACTCATGGCTTGAGATAAAGACAGTTTAACAGGTAAAGCAAAAGCCGCACACRCAAGCAAAGCAAAACAAGGAATTCATTCACTGCTTCCCATGGGCAGGCAGGTGTTCGGCCATCAGGACAGCAGGGCTCCATCACRCRTAACGGTTACTTGGGGAGACAAACACGATCACTCCGAACGTCCCCCCCTTCCTTCTTTTTCCCCCAGCTTTATATGCTGAGCATGATGTCATACGGTACAGAATACCCCTTTGGTCAGTTGGGGTCAGCTGTCCCAGCTGTGTCCCCTCCCAACTCCTTGTGCCCCCCCAGCCTGCTCGCTGGTGGGGTGGGGTGAGAAGCAGAAAAGGCCTTGACTCTGTGTAMGCACTGCTCAGCAGTAACGAAACATCCCTGTGTTATCAACACTGTTTYCAGCACAAATCCAAAACAGCCCCATACTAGCCACTATAAAGAAAATTAACTCTATCCCAGCCAAAACCAGCTCAACCCTCATATGTAACATTTTATATATTATACGTCTAAGGATTTCATTAGAGTTGCAATATTGTTGATGTGGGAACCCAGCCTTAGGTCACTAAACAGGATTAATAACAACACAGAAAGCTACTAATAAAAAAGTGCCAAATAAAACTATACTCCCATAATTTCAAGAATGTTATGGGCCTGCTGTGTTTTTAAAAAGCAGTATCTAAGTATTGTTGTTTATCTGTCCTATATTTTTARCACTCTGGAAAAAATTAATTACTGTTACCAAGAGTTAGTTTAAATATTTTTAGTCTAGACAGGCATCCCTTAGGAAATATAGCAAAAAACATAAAAAATGAATCATGAGCTAGTTACTATAGTAATATTTCTYCTAGGCCAATAGCATATAATATTATTCATTATAGCAAATCCAAAGCAATGAAATGTCACACTGTTCAGCAGAGATCCTTGTTTCTATAAGATGCAGGAATCAAATACTCAGAGGTATGAGTTCGGGGTTTGATATTTATGCTCTAATCAACTACAGATTTCCCTAGATAATGCTATATTTTTATTGCACACAACAGTATGGTAATCCAACAATTTTTGCTTTTCAGCYGTGCTATAGAAATTGATTTTATACTTTCCCAAGAACAGGCAGAATTGGATATAAGGACAATCAGGATTAATGTGTGAATATTGTAATATTAAACTTTTAAATAAAGTGCACACTAGAGAAGACTGAGAGACAAGGGATTTAAAAAGCTGGAAAATACTTAAAGCAGGAGAGCAGACAGACACCATTTCCATCTATTGCACTTGATTCCTTATCACAAATCCTCTGAYGCTCTGGATACTCTGACAGCTCTTATGCCCTACAGTGATTTTTCTCTATATGCACCTACCCATGACCTTTCCTCTTCGATGGGGACCTCATCGCAGCCATCCATTTTTCATTCACCTTTTCCTCTGTGTATGTTTTGCTTGCTGGTACTTATTTGGTTAGCCTTGCAAAGTTGGGGCATTATTTACCTACAGGTCTAGAAGATGTAAAGGAAGATAAGGTGGTTTTGCTGGTTCACCAGGTGTTTTCCACATGACTACGGCCATTGCGCCTTTCAAATTTGCTTCAGATCACACCGCAAAGCACTTCCACTCAAGTAAAACTTTTTGAAAGAAAGCAGGTAATATCCACTGGAAAAAAATACCCTGATTGATTTTGGTCCTAAATTGGACCCAGGAAGAACTTCTGATTTCCTTCTGTATTGAAAAGTGACTTTATGTTCCTATGTTTTGCTAGTACTGTTACCATTAAGCACAGGTTTTAGTCTGTTGTTTCCCTTCATGAGAACACATTCACTGAAGAAAAATTAAACAAAGTTGGCTTGTTATTTTCCAAGAATGAGAACAGCCCACAAAATTGTACAGAAAGGAAGCAGGAATCCAGTTGGGCACAGATAATGCAGCATTGTCATCATACTGAAACTCTTGTTACTTAAATTATTCATTTAAAACGCTCTGTCCTGTGAGGTATTCTGTCCATACTGAAAAGACTGGAAAAATCAGTAGTAGGTTAAGCACATTTTTTTCCTTTCTTTTTGACTCATAATTGTGTTCAATTTAATTCCTCAATACAGGGTAAAAACTCCCCTAAAATTTTTTCCAGAYACTGTTTAAACAGCTGGTTAGGAACAGCAGATAATATGTAACAGCAGATAGCCCAGTTGTGGGGCTGTCTCCATTAAAAATCCTCATGTACCCATTTCCCTGGTGCAGTCCTACCCGAGGACCTCCCAATGACTGGAAAGCAATGGCAGGCTGCTCGCAGCATCAGAACAAGCAACTCAAGAAGCAACGTCACCGCAGAGCTGGTGAGCGAGATGGAAACGTTTATAATTAAAACATTTGCCACTTCAGAGCCATCATATCTAGACCCCCTAAAAAAAAAATTCCAGAAAAATGTCAAATTTCACTGGCACACTCTCAGTTTTTRTGGCATCATCAAAAAATCATCAGTGTGTAAAGTCCCCTCTGGCCCAGTAGTTCCCCTTTCAACGCAATCCGTTTCCTCTKCAGCCAGTTTCTTATCAATTCCACCATTCTTCTATTAATCCAAATCTTCACGTATACCTTCCCTGGTGGCAGTTTACTGAAGTCAAGCTAGATGATATCTGCTGCATTTCCCTTCCCTGGGAATCCAGCTGTCGTCTCAGGAGATTAACAGATTAGTCTAGCACAATCTTTCTTTAATACACCTATGCCTTATTTTATATCATACCTCCAAGACTCTTAATCTCTCTACCTTAAAAAAATTCTAAAATCTTGTGAATTATTGGAGTGAGAGAACCAAGTCCCTGATTTCCCAGATCATGGAGTTTTCTTTTCTTTTTTTTTTTTTTTCTTCTTTAATCTGTGGGTATGACACATAGTGTCTTAGGGCACTACTGGAAGTTGCTCCCTTTCAGTTATGGATATGGCAGTGAACTTATGCAGAAGAGGAGGAAGCTGAGGACAGAAGAGAAACCAAGGAAACCGGAGCAAGAACAGCAGGAGCGACTTGGCAAAGGTACAGAGATGGGATGTAGTGACATACAAAAATATGTTAGCCTGGAAGCTGACTGACAGCTGTTTGGATGGTGATACCACTAGAAGATAAGACAGAAGGAGATGGGAACACAAGAAGCAGCCCAACAGGGTTCCCAGTAGGCTAAAACGAGGAGCTAGAGAGGGACAAGAGGGAAGAGAGGGGGAAACTCGGAGTCACAGGCAGCAGGGCTAAGAGGATGGGCAGTGCCTGAAACAAGAACCGGGCACCAATGCCAGGAAGATGCCCGGCAGGACAGTTTTGGAGGCTAGCAATACACTCTGAGAGCCTTCCCAAGGGTGAATGGCCYATCCTTTTGAACCAGAACCTGTTTTTTTTTCCTGCTGAGACCTCTAAAAACTACAGACTCCATAATGTACTCTGCATTGACAACACTGAAGTTGAGACTGTCAGATGAAATCTAATACACTTTATATAACGTACACACATCGCTGTTGGTCTGTTGAAAGATTGGGAGTTATGGCATTCATGTGCACAGATAATAGGTAATGCTGAGCTACCTGATGCTCAAAATATTTTCATAAAAGCCAATCTGAAAATCACATATACTGGTTAAAGACTATGGCCTTCTGTTCTTCAGAAAGTATTCACATCCCCACCTATCATGAAAATAGATTCTCATCATTYTGAAGGACTAAAGGAAGAGGAAGAATAAGCTGTTATTAAATTTTTTATGGTACTGTAAGTTGATTAGCTGGGAGCTAGGAAAGGTCTAGAACTAGCAAAGAGATGGTTCTTTCTTCTGTTCAAGGGATAAGAGCTTTAGCCACATAAACAAGCAATTTATTTAAAACTTATTTTTGTTAATAGATATTAATTTGAGGATTTCTGCAGCTTCTCTTTCCCCAGAGTGTTAAATGGTTCTTTTCAGAGCAACAGCTGCAGCAAACCTAGTTAAAATAAAAAGCAGGCAGTATACAGATCCATACCTATGCTTTGTGAGAAACAGGCAGCATACCCAGATTTATATGTGTGCCAGTCCCCTACRATGTCATAATTGCGCTTGTTCTTTTAATAACTTTAGGCTCCAGTGATCAGAATAAAAATTCTATGCTGAAGCTAATGCTTCATCCTTAGTTCACCTCGCTATCCTGAATTATATAGTAAGCAGACTTAAATAAATGCAGGAGTCTGGCTCCCTCCTTACACCATAGACTCCAGCCACGCACATAATGGGTTGCCTGGTTTAATTYAGGGTCTCTCTTTTCAAATCTTACTTTGTTTTTACAAAATATTTGGCTCAGCCATTTGYTTTTATAACTGCACAGATTTTTGAGCCTGCCTTCCAGTGTTCAGTGAATTGCGGTYTCCACTGATACAAGCAACACATCAAGCTTCCTGACTTGCAAGAACAGTTGGGTTATTTAGACAATTATGTTCTTCCTAATTATTATATCTACTCTTTACATCTACAGCCTTTTTCTATAAATGTAGCCCAAAATACTGAGTTAGTTAAGCAGCTTATTAAGTAGGCATGGCCCTTCAGTAGCTATTGTGACTACAGCATGCCAGTACTAATCTTGTGATTATAAATTATTTTTTACTCCTATAACCAGACTCCAAATCCCCCTATAATTAAGACAGACATATATATATTACCAGTTTACATGAGGGGCACTGAGACTAACAGAAGTAGGTCATAAACAGCATGGGCTAATGGCACAGTGCTGAATAGAAAGCCAAATGCCAGTCASCCAGTACCTTGTCCAATATGCCTTACTAGATTAAGGTTAAAAGTGAGCTGAACGTGCCTCAATATACTGCCATTTTCAGTTTCTGACCTCCTTAGAAAGATTTTTTGGGTAATCTGACACCGTCTTGAGCCTCATTTGAGACTAGAGGTGAACTGCTTTAGGAAGTTCAGACAATTCCTGCAGGCCTTGCTGGATTAGGCAAGACTAATAGCTTTGTTTTGTTATGCAYGAAATTCATGGGTATTTTTTGCCTCCAATAACTCAAAAACAGTTTCACAACAAAACTCTGAACTTGGCTGTTGATAATGCTGGTTGAAGAAGAACATTGATGTAGTCCCTGCACCAGTTTCCTCACCATTACACTATCTTTCCCCTTTGCTAGTCCTCCTTTCTCTTCATCATTACCAGTTTTAGTGCCCTCCCGAGAACAACCACCCTTTCTTTCCAAATCTCCTCTATGCTCACCCAGTTTTCTTCTGTGGCTCTGTTGGTACCACTTTCCAAAAATCTCACTTAAAATCTTTTAATTTCTTCCCATTCTACCTAATGGGAGTCATCCACCACGAGTTGACATCCAGTGTTTGGTACCAAAACTGCCTTTCTAGAGCTGCCTCAAAGCCCACGTCTCCTCGCTATTCCTACTAACATCTCTGTTCTTGCGTCAAACCCTGCCAKGATCCTGAGGGCACTGATAGGCCTTAATGGCCCTGACTGGCTTACCTGGGACCCCCACTCACRTCCTCTGCCCATGGCCTAGGAACTTCAGGTAGCTCAGCCCTGGGCACYCAGACCTTGCCTGGGCTATGCTGTAGGTGTGCCTGTCTCCAACCCCATCTTCTGGGTGAACTTTGGACCCATGTTGTAGACCCATCTCCTGCTTTTCTTACTGGGTGGCTCCTGGACCTGGTTCATCCTCTGGCTGTGTCTGGGGCTGTCGATGGACCCCACTACCATCACCCAGCTCTGCTGAGACCCTGTGGGACTGCGCCCTGGTCAGTGAGGGCACAGCCATGCTGGGGTCATCCTTGGCTCCTGGTTTGTCCCCCTCTGCGGAGCAGCGCCRCTCCCGCTGCTCCCTGACGCTTCAGCCAGGCCACACATACCCCCAGATCCCTTCACTGCTTTCCTGTCCTTTCTTTGTGAAGTTCAAGTCCCTCATCCTGTTCTTCCTCACCATGCGTCCCTATTCTCGGTTCTTTCTGTGCCCTACCTTTCTTCYACATTCTCCTTGGGATATACTTTTAGTGGCTTTGTTTTTTCTCAGGCTTGAATTTATCTTTTCATTGACACTTTCCTATCCCCTCATTCTTCCCCATTCACATCCTGTTGTCTTTTRAACTCCTTCTCAAAATCCCACTTATTTCATTTATCCTTTGCCAGGCCCAGCTGCTTTCCACTTTGAGGGCTGTTCTCCATGAGGCCTTTGAGTTTAGGCTATAAAATCCAAAGATGAGAAAGCATCTTTCCACACTTGGTGGTCTCTTACATAGTCTGCCCTAACTGTGGCCTGAAAATTTTCATCTTTTAATTAGTTTTTTGTGTTCCTGAAAAAACCCACAGGCACCTTCTGGAATTTCTTCACCTGACATTAATTTTCTGTGAATACATCGCTGTACCTAAAACCAGAGAGACTGCCATTGATCTGATCTGCCTTATTGTTAAGCAATACTTGTTCCCAGTATGAAAAGAAGTATCTATCTCTGCTCCTGATTTCTGACTCAAGCCATTTCATAGCCCACATGCTGCTCAGCAAAGACGCATCAATCATCACACATCAGGCAGGAGTGACCTCCACAGGTAGTTAYGAGGTCCCACACTGAGATGTTGTTACGTGGTGTGAAGCATATGGCTTGACCTAAAGATCTTTCCCGCTCACAAAGCATGCCTGTCCTCCACGCTTTTAGACCTACTGCTCTCATAAAATGCAGCGTTTTGTGCCCTATCAGCATCATGTTGAAACTAGCCATGGTTATAAGAATAATAACCTTCCATTGTTTTGTTAAASTTAAGATTAAATGAAAGGCTAAAGGACATATATACAATAGTGTAGAAGGATAAATGCCAACCTCATGTTCAGTAGCTGTCTTAACACRGGACAGGCAACTTCCCCCTTAGCCCAGATATTACTCAGCCATTAAGAGAAGGACCAATGTCACATATTACCCCTTGTCAAAGCGGTCTCTCGGAGGAGCACCCTGAATGTTTTGCTATGCTAGGATTAGGCTTGACTCAGTAAGCACATCTCTGCRTACCCCGCACGTCACTCAGAAAGGAGCTGTGATGAAGGACAGAGCCGACACACCACATGCACACATACACATTCACATGCATAAACATACCCTGGGCTTTAGCTTCAGTCAAAACAGAGGGTTGAAGGATTCTTCTAGGGACTTCACCCTTCTTCCTGCATAGCTAATTCATTTATATTGCAAGTTTAAACTTAACTTCRTAGCTCAGTTGAAAAGGAACTTTCTCAGAAAAAATGCCAACTAGGCAATGTTGTCGATTGCATCTGATTCTCTGAGGGAAATAATACAAAAGCTAAGTTCCTCTCACATGTCCAACACTTCATAAATCAATCTACTCTATAGCTTACTTGATGCCTTACTAGACATAATGCCTTATAACTCTGCTATCTTAATGAAAATAACTATATATACATATGTCCTTGTACATCTTAAAACTTGGCATGTTTCTTATCTCATAGATACAATTATGCATACAGTACACCACGTACATAAGCCTAATTGGAAATGGAGTGAAGATTGAGGTAAAAYGACTGTATCCCATCGAAAAATTGAGGAAACTGCTACTCCTCAAAGTCTCTGTATGCATTTCTGGCTTGAAACACCTCAGCTTTCTCTTAGGTGGCAAGGGATGCTGTCTCATCGGCTCTTCTACACAGTATGGAGGAAGTACAAGAACAAAGAATCCAAATTGGGATGAATTCAGCAATTTTTAAAAATTCATTTAACCAGTAATCAGGTAAACTTAATCTGAYGCCAAAAAACACATCTTGTTACACTTACTTTTGAAATACAGCATACCCAAACTGGGAAGAAATTGTTTTAGTGTGCTTTATAACAGTAATGAAGAGTTATATTCTTTTTGGTAATGRCATTGTGCGATACATTTTCTCTTTTGGGAGTAAGCTTCTGAAGTATTTTAATCTGTCTCAACTACCGTTACAGACTTCAGCGAAACTGTGAAATCCTCATGAGAATCAGGCCTGTATATAAATCCGGTAATAACCCATGATCATCTCTCCATTTTGGTTTTATTTACATTGTAGATACTAGGCTTTTTCAAACTTCCACCAACCAGTGGAAATTTGCCCAATATCTAACCCAGTGGTCCATTTAAAGAGATTTTGCTGCAAATTATGACTGCTGCGTTTGTGATCAGCTTTAGGTACCAGAGAGTGGAAGGGGAGAGGCAGAATTTGAAGACTGGGGAGCGCAGCTTTCAACCCGAAACCTTCCGAGTATTTGTCCATGACCCACGGAAAATGGATGAGCTGGACAGCATGAGCTGTGTACAAATGGGATCGGCACTACTTAAAACCAGTCCTTGCTTTGGCAACTGGGGGGAGATGTCAGTCCTGTCCCTTAGGCTGCCAGAGGCTGCCTGGAGCCTCGTTTAAGCTSGTATCTTAAGCTGGCCACAATGAAGCTATTGTGGCTTACCTAGGTAGTCTGTGGCACCTGAGCTGTGGCAACAGACTGTGCGCATTCTTCACCCATGAGATGAAATGCATTAGCATCCAGACTATTTGCCAGATGGATTCCTAACAAATAACAGAACCAAACTGCTGCATATGCTTACATATGCTGGGAAAGCATGGGAAAAAATAAACACAGAAGAAGTAACTAATGGGAACCGAGTGATGCATTTTTGAACGCAACAGACTCCATCAGTATTTCAAAAACCCTCTACATTACAATTCTATTTAAAAAAAAAAGCCAAAAGTCAAAGTAGTTTCCCATGCTAAGTGAGATCTAATTTTTTAGATAATCAAAAAGAGAGGCTTTGTTTTCACTCAGTAGATCTCATGTCCCATTCCTATGTGAGCATATTGCTCAATAGCAACGGTGTACGAATGTGTTAAATTAAAGCTCATATTGTGCTGCAAATCCTCCAGCTATCCCTGCAAGAAATTACCTTTTCTCTCTTCAGTATGAATCTACATTGCTGCTCCTGTACAACAGATGTGTTATTATTATTATTGTTTCTTTAGGTTTGGGCTTCCAGTCTTACGGGGTACTCTGCTTTTTTCATCTTTTTAAAAAAAAAAACAAAAGCCAAATTAAGTTAACGTAGCCACCAGAGGGAGCCTCTGATATCTTTCTAGAGAARAAAAAACTATTGAAAGTGACAGAGAAATTAATGAAAATAATTATAGTTGAGAAATTGAGTTCCAAGAAGCAGCAGCTTTGCCTTAAGACCAAATTCTATTTCAGCGTAAGGTTTTGTAAAAAGATGTAATTTATGGCATAAMTGGCTCCTTTCAATATGGAAAGCATGTAGAGGAAGGACGAGAATCAGACTGGGATGAGAACAACTTTGATTAACAGTTACCTCATCTAAAAAAGCAGCAATCCTTCAGTCTCAGTGAGTAGCTAGATGCAATTCAGATTACTCAAGAGAGCTAGCCTTTTGCAACCAGATATTAATATACAAATACACTAAGATAGTAGAACGGTATCAAGTTTTCACTATCCAGACATAAACTTTTTAACAGATTTTGCAAAAGAAAAGATATAGCTTGTTTCCTATGCATGAAGCCTGTGTGTACATAGGTTTTATATGCATCACGGTTGCCTTGCCGAGTGGATGGATGAAAGCAGAGCTCTTCAGAAAAGACAGTAGAGCTTTCTCAGACCTCTCAACATCTTGCACAATCCCCCTCATGTTCCCTTCAAAATGTCATTAAAAATACGAAATATTAAAATACGCTACTAGAGTAGCATCTATGTTTTATATCCTATTCCTTCCGTGGCTCCTCAGAAGAAAACTGCCTTAAAGCGTATATTGCTTAGAAGATGAAAAAGGATATAGCATGTTTGTATCTGGTATCTCCAACAGAACATTTATTGAAATATTCATCACTTGTTCTAGTCCCTGAACTACTTCTGAATTGCTTATGCCGTTTTTGAGAAGATACTTGCCATACAAAGACTTTATATGTTGTTATTCTTAACTATCATCCTTCTAACCAAGCAATTTTTCCAGAGGGACTTTACTTCACAATGACAAGAACTTATGTTTTAGTTTACTTAGGCTGGAACTGTGACGTTTCCCTTTCTCTTCCTACTAACGGAGGAAAACGTTGCCAAGATTGCTAGGTAATGCATGGTACTTACCATACTCTCTCAAGATGCTTCTCTTGTATGCTAGGGGACTTCAGTTTTGCATTTTTCTTTTCCATAACTGAAGTAAATATCCTACTGGAACCCATACTGGTAACACTGATCATTTGAAGCTATCTTTCTTACATATATCTGAAATAAGTCTACACAGGCACCCTGGGTTAAAAGAAGTGATAGCCTTCAGAAAGATCACAAATGTCTGTAATGGGCCCAGATGTAAGAGGACTGGAAGAACGGCTATATGAGCAAGTCTAACGTCAGCATTTTGTAACCTAAGGGGTTTTGCAGTCCAATGTCCTTTCAACCTCTTCTACTACGTCTTTAACTGAGTGTGACTTTAAGAAGGCAAACTGATGCTTTCCTTCACGTGGCTCCGTTCTGACCAACTCTCCTCTGGGCAAAAGGGTAGCTCCTGCCTCAGACTCAAACCCAGTTACTCGTTCCCTCAGGTTACAAAGGGAAGGCCACACCTCTCTTCTGCAACCTGAAGCTCCAAATGCGTGGGGCAGGATAACATGCGGCGTAGGAATACTGAGATACTTTTGCAAGCACCTAAATGCCTTTTTGCAAATCGATAATTAATTAATCCAAAAAACTAACATGTTGGGCACAATTAGGTATTGGTAAAATCTTGTTCTAACATTTCCTGAAATCCAAAGCTATGAAGCCAGAGGTAAAACAAGCATGGAAAATTTCAGCTAAACAGTTATAAAGTTATAGGGCATTGAAAACAAGGATTCCTACTGAAGCAGCTTTAGCTACAGGCATCACTACCAGCTCCACCTTCCACAACACACCACAGCCCCTCTCAGCTACACAGCTGCTCATCACACCTAATACAATCATGGTTATATAACCAGCCCCGGCACAAGGCACTTGATATAAATGTTGGTGTCATGGTGATTTTGAAAAACAACATTTCTATTAACATTCTGTCTCCAGCTTTCCCAGCTGGCTGACTGCAGACCATTTCCCAAGATGTTCCAGTTCCTCCCTGCAGAGCTTTCTCATGTATCTCAATAATAATTCATAACGTTTCTATTGCACCTTATACTTTGACTCCCACTGACGTATTCAGCTGTGACGTTCAGAGCAGCAGTAATAATGTTGTAGCTGTGATTGCCTTCACAATACACCAAGGCAACATTTGTAGGGAAAAGAAATATATTTTGCTAGACCAATTAAGTTAATTATAAAAAATGGACCATCTCGGAGTCACACAAGGCCTTCCTCACAAAGTCTGCTGTATTGTCTCTGCCACAATTATGAACTAGAAAATATCCATTTAATGGCATGCTGGCCAAAAGATTCAATTGATTGGGAATATAACCTAACAAGGTTGCAGGAGTTAAAAGTTTGCAAAGATTTTATATTTAGAACCAGGAGCAAAATCTAATCAAACTAGAAACATATTTTCAAATGCATCTTTCCTCTCCCTCTCGTCATCAGTCTCTTCACTGACCTCTTTCCCCTTTTGAGATATATATATGGATCAGTAAGTAACTATTTAAGTTTTACGCAGAAAATGAAGAGACTGAGAAATACATGTCAGAACAAAGAAAAGAATGTATATTAATCTAATGCAAAAGCAATAAAGAAGAAAATGAGATAAAGTCACTTTGCAGATCTGTTCCTAGCATTTTTTCCCCTCAGTTTCAGAACAAGTACAGCAAGCAATCACATGCCGACATAAATTAGCCCACATCTAGTAGCATACATACAAGGCCAGAATACAGTGAGCAAACGTCACTGAATATAGTCTAAAAAGCATAAAAAGGATTTTCCTTTTGGCATGGATGTAAAGTGCTAGAAAGTAAAATAAYAGTACGCTTAGTGGAGGGGGATTGGAAATTTCTTCCATGGCCCCAGCAGCACCTCTCCAGCCCCAAGTAGTTAACTTCTACAACCAAGCACAGTTCAACTTCCAAGATATCATCCAAAACTGGCATCTCTGCTGAGACTGTGAAAGGTCATGAGGAGACCATGTGTGATACAGACACCTGAGCAACCGAAAAATCCATTTTACATTTGTGAGGTCGCCTAATACCTATTCAGATGGCAGCAATCTTTTGTTACTGTTGAACTAAGGTCATTGAATCAGGAGCTTAAAGTATAACTGTTTCTTTATCCCTCTGTCCAGATTCAAGGTTTCAAGGCCATCGTGGCTTTTATGTAAGCAACTATGAGATGCTGCCAAAAGAGCAGTCATTTTATTGCTACACGATGAAAATGTTGTCTCTACACGTTCAGAATCAGATATGGGAAGAAATGACTCAAAATGCATGTATGTCTATGAAATCAGTCATTTTGCATCTTACTTCTTAAAACCATTCCATTAATTTCTGTGTCATATATGCTTCCCACACTTGAGAGACCTTTGATCCTCTCTGTGCAATGGAGAAATACATCTAGGATTGATTGTTAAACAACAACTAACTGTAATAGCCAGCATATTCCAATAAAAGCCCGTTCATATGACCTTCTGCATCTTTGTTTTAACCAAGCCAGGAACACTCCTGCTAAGCCATCTGTTCCTGTAATGAAAGCAGCAACACAAGGACATTGAAGAATGTGAACTGTGCCTTAGCAGTGTGGTCCTACTTGCGCCAAGGCAGCATACGGTCATGTTGTGTGTTCATAAAGACACCAATGCAACAMACTGTTCCCAATTTCAGCTGAGGATAGTAGCCAGATTATATTAAAAACAACTATGTCAGTCATAATAGCAATGACGGTGATGATAATAGTAATAACAGACCACAATAGCACTGCCATACATAATGTCTCTGTATTTTTTTTATTTTCTAAGGGTCATTCCTTTTACTTACATTGTACTATAGACCTTCAACTCCATATTGAAAGAGTTGCTAAATTGTTTCACCTTGATCAAGTACTACATTCATTCTGGACTAAAGTTAGAAGAGATATGAAAGAAAGGGGAGGAAAGGTAGATTATATGCTACCAGAATTAAGTATTTCTTAGGCCATATTTTCAGGCTGGAATCATTCAGGCTGTTGAACATGAGCAAAAATGTCCACGTGTGTACCAAACATACAAATTTTGTTGGATACACTTAAAAAATTCAAATAGTAGGTCTCAGACCTTCAGCTGTTTCTTTATGTTAGGAACACACCTTAGCCTTGCACCCAACTTGCTGCAAGTCCATGTTCTTTGGACATGACCTATGCATCACATTGAGTCATTCCACAACTCTGTATAATGGAGTGTGTCTCACACACTTCCCATGTCCTTGACAGGACTGACAGACAAGTCAGATAGGGAGCATGCATGTTGATATGTGGTATATCACAGAATAACAGAAACGTTGAGGTTGGAAGGGACCTTCTGATCATCTAGTCCAATGCCCCAGCTCAAGCAGGGTCAGCTAGAGCAGGCTGCCCAGGACTGTATCCAGTCAGATTTTGAGTATCTCCACAGATGGAGATTCCACCACCTCTCTGGGCAACCAGTGCTCGGACACCCTCACAATGAAAAAGTGTTTCCTGATGTTCAGAGGGAACCTCCTGTGTTTCAGTTTGTGCCCGYGGCCTCTTGTGCTGCCACTGGGCACCACTGAAAAGAGCTCTGTCATCTTTGCCCTCTCCCTTCAGGTTATTTTTATACATCAATAAGACCACCCCTTGAGCCTTCTCTTCTACAGGCTGAACAGTCTCAGCTCTCTCAGCCTCTCCTCACATGAAACATGCCCCAGTCTCTCTCTCTTCCTAATGCAGCCCACGATGCTGTTGGCCTTCTTTGCAGCAAGGGCACATTGCTGGCTCACGGTCAGCTGCTTGTCCACCAGGACCCCAAGCTCCTTCTCTGCAAAGCTGCTTTCCACCCRGTCAGCCCCAAGCTGACTAATAGGATTTTCATGCATCTGAAAATGAACTCCCCTTGAAAATGTGTGCCTGCATAACACCAGACTTGGATATAGATGCACAAATAGCAAAAAAAGGTACTTTAGACTAGGCCAGGCAGTGGAATTTTTTACAGCTGACTATGAAGTGTTGATGAGTCAAACATGAGACTTAAAGTGGAGAGCTCAGCTTGCACTACCCTGACTTATTCCCCTCAAGATATTTACATAGGATCAGAACAGAAGCTAGTCTTCTGCCTTGAAAACATCTCCCTGGTGTAGTTTGGTAAGATTCAATTCTCTCCTGTACAACAAAAGAAGATAAATTTCCAGTGAACACCACCAGGTTTTGTCTCCTATGAAACACAACCGATCCTCTACTTTGTACATGCATCATTTCAAACCCACAGACAAAACCTTCACTGAGCTATCTCGATTCCCAGGTCTGGCCAAGGAAGAAGTGAATCCTTGAAAAGGAAAATATTTTAAAGAATTTGCTACATTGTGAAGATTGCTTTCAATCAAAGGCAAGTGGTAGGTAGTCTGTT
This sequence comes from Oceanodroma leucorhoa, assembly GCA_030449065.1. NCBI lineage: Eukaryota > Metazoa > Chordata > Aves > Procellariiformes > Oceanodroma > Oceanodroma leucorhoa. The sequence continues at coordinate 1,380,349 of JASVER010000043.1, forward strand.
GCAGTCTGGAGCGTCTTCTGGATTCTTTAATTGATATCTATATGGCTTCTGTAATTATAAATACTTATTCCACTGTTAAGTCACTTATGACTTGAAGTCACGGCCAAAGCACACTATATCTTTCTCATCTTCTGGCTCAACTACCATATCACACTATACATGGAGACAGACAAGGAAGCTACAGAGTTTATAACTAAGGGAAAGAAGAAAACATTCCCAATGACCCAGCATGCTACATTTGTTTCAGGACCCAAAATCAAATTGATCTTCCAAATCTCAAGGTGAGAAGGTTCCACCCTCTCCTGCAACTGCCCCTTTATGGCCACAGCAGCTGCAATCTCTCCGCCTTCCTAGGACCAAGATGCCAAGACAAGACCTGCAACTACAACAGATGCGGGTGACAAAGGGTGTCAGAATTTCACCTCTTCTGCAGATGTCTCACATATGAAATATGATTGTGATCTCAAAACTTATTGTTACCAGAATGAAACAAAAGACCCATGCCACAATCTAGGTTTTTCTACAGGAATTTTCTCAATGAGAACAAGTGGAAAAAGCATCAAGAAAAAATTTAGCTACGCTGCACTCTTGCTTAATGCACTGCAGAGGAAAGGGGGAATATATATGGTCAGTGATTGCTTTTTTGACTTTTTTTTGCGCAGAAAGGTCAAGTACTGGACGTGTTTACAGATTAGACAGATGCACAAGGGCAAACTGAGGTTAAAAATGTGAAAGCCGAAGTGCATGGTTCATGTTACTTCTGCAGTTCTCTCTCAACGCAAAATTCTACTGAAAATCAGTCAGATTAATTCTTTTGTTGGAAAATGAATGCAGGATTGATTACCAACGACCTCAATGCATCTCAAGGACTGTACCTAGTACAAGGACAGACTGGAAGCTACAACTGATCAGATCCTCCTTCCAAGAGATTTAGAAGACAGTGTTATAGAGAGGGTTAGTCTTCAAGAGGCACTCAGAACAAATAACACCTTGAGTCTTAAGTTTTGAGGATATTTCTAAAGAAAAATGTGCTTCATTTCAGATATTTCACAATTTAAATCTTTAATATCTCATCAACTCCATACAAGGCAGAACTTTCCAGAGTCAGAAATAGAACAGAAAGAAACCAGATGTGCGAATGATCATTTATAAAACCAAAATGTTGCATAAAATACATACAGGGCATTAAGGAAGCTGAGGCAGGAGACCAGCTCCACTAATTTCTTCAGTCTACACAGACACATGCCCAAACAATGAAACTGTCATCTTACACGTTATATCTAGTCTGTACCATTATAATTTTGAAACAGTCAGATCTTTTGCCTAAGGAGTCTTCCCAGCTGGCAATGCTAACACATCACTGAAAAATCATATATCCATTTCAAAACCGAATAGAAATACAATTTGGTAACAATTACTTCAGCTATTTATTCCTCCAGATTTCAAATATGAAGCCACAGCTTTTCACCCTTGAAATAAACTCACCCTGCAGGTGGGATATGGGTAGGGTTCTCACCAGTGCACCTGCAGAACCGAGGTGCACAGAGATACCTCAGCTGCTTCTGTGTAAGTCCAACATGCAGTGGAATCATAGTGGCTCAGGTCATTTGAGGTGGACTACAGACAGGCATTGCCTTTATTTCACACAGCAGCTTTTCGATGTGGTCATACAAGCTGTAGAAGAAGACAAAGCCAACACTATGGCTACTGATTCCAGGGTACCTGTAGGCACAGTGCCTGAAGAATCCATGTGGCAAGGCCAYAGTAGGGATGGTATCTGTGAGCAAGAGTGGTGACCACTTCAGAATGAGAGGAATGCTTTCCTGCTTGTACAGAAGACACACTCACGTAGGCTTTGAGTAAGGGAGAGGTGTTCATCCTGAATAATTAGTCTTAGGAACTGTCACCTGCTCTGGTGAAGTGGATAGAAGATCCATGCTTAAATAAATATAACTTGTTTGATTTAAGAAATCACTACCTCCAGCAAACGCTTGAGTATATATTTACATGAAGAACTGAAGAATGAGTACGTAGAATACAATATTCCACTCCATTCCAGAAGTACATTGCATGAAAACCCCACAAACCCAAGGCTGGAGCAATGTTAAGATTATTTCATCCTCTACTAAAAACCTGCAATTACGCTGTTAAACTTGACGTTAGAAGCAAGATTCATTAGTGGTCTAACAAGAGGTGAATCCACTCATATGGTGTATTTGTTTTCGGTAGCAAGGGATACATGACCTCACCCAGAGGCTGTGGTAGAGGTTCTCCGTTCAGAGTCAGCACCCAGAGGACAAAGCCAAGAGTCAGGAGCTGGACTCAAAAGCAAGAGGACAACATTAAGAGCCACTACTGTTAAAAGAGCAAGACRGTACAGGCACTGCCCTTGTTTAGCAGGCACCCAAGTCCGTGAGCAGTTCTGCAGACAGAGTAAGCAAAACTGAACAGTGTGGCTGAAGAGGAGTCATCTCATGAGCTTGGCTAAGGGCATCAGACTGTAGCTCTGATGTGTAGTTCCAGTTCTTAAAATTTATCCATTTAGAAACCTTTTTGTCTTAGTTCATTCAACTTGTAGCGTATACAGCATTATCTATTGACMAATAACCTTTATAACATACAGACATAGGAGGACATTTACTAATAAACTGTCAGATTTAATAATTTCCCAGTTATAGCTGACTCATTATGCAACTTGAACTTTATATTTATATATACAGTGTGTGTGCACAGTATGTCTCTTGGTATTTGCTTTGTTTTTTTAAATATGTTGTTAAGTGAAAAATGTTCTGCTGTACAAACCAAAGATGTTCAACACAGTAAGCTACTGTCAGTCTTAAAACACATACTAATTTTTCTAACTGCTACATTGCATAAATAGATATTTAGAGTCTGTTTAACAGCAGATTATTTATATAACAGTTCATAATAAACCCTGTAGCAACGGTACCATTTTCATGCAAATTTGTACTGAATGTCTTTTTAAAATATACTTTTGTCTAATATTCTTATACAAAGGTAAAACAGTTCAGAAAACAAAGTGCTATTTAGCTGTGTAGTTTTTCATCTACATAAATTCTGATCAACATCAATTTTTTAAATATAATGGACCAAATTCAGCTGTGTTATAAATCCAGAGTTGTCAGAATATTCTGTAATTAATATTTCCTGCCTTTGCAGAACACTGGGCAGATGGTCACGTTTTAAAGAGATTTCAGTACAGTGGCCAGAAGTCATTCCCCACTAATGGTGGCATACGATTAAGGTGTCTTAGGTCAGGATCCAGTTTTGAAAGATGGTAAAAAATCACAACTTTCAAGGACTTTTACTAGAAATTTGGGGTAAACCACCTCTGAAAATGAAGTACTTTGATTAAACCAATAAAAGAAGTCTTCAGTGCTTCTTTTTATGTTAATAACATTTGATCTTGGGATGCCACCTCATCTGTCAGGACTCAGCCCCAGGCAAAGAGTTTACATTAAATGGTAAAATAAATGCTTAGAGGACAAATTCTGGAACCTAAAAGAAAAACAAGCCGTCAGTTGTCCAAATAAACTGCAGCCACAATATAACCTTCAGAGGGACCAAGGGTCTCCCCGGCTCAGTTTTATAAGTTACAGGATCAGGTAGGGCAGAATAATTTTGCTGTGTAGGCATTAGCCTACTACAGCTGAAGTCTATTGAACAGAAATATCAACTTCTAAATTCACATTAAGACTAAGAAACTTGAAGTGAGCTAAATCCTATATTTTAAAGTGTTTTCAATGTCTGTACAGTACCTCTACAAGTATGATCCTACAAGGAAAATTTGGAAATTTAATTCCTCGACTTAATTGTGACATATAACTTCTGATGCAATCCAAAGCATAACTCCTATGGTCTTCACTGAACCAGTTAACATTCAGAAAAGACATAGGAGAGGCCACAGCAGCAGCCTTGTGTGACAACTGGCTGCTAAATGTAAAACTTTCAGGGACAGGAGAACAATTCACTCTCTTTCCCCGTTCAATACTAGTTTTCCCTTCAAAACTGACAGCAGTTATTAGGAATTAGTGTCAAGTGACCTGGGGCTATGAGGCAGATAGGTATCCCATAAGAGGAGAGTAAGAGAAGGCCTTCAGGTGAAAGCAACTTCAGATTTGGAGCTAACAAGTGATGACCTATTGAAGGAAGAAGGATCGATGATCAAGTACAATCCCTGTTGTATTCAGCCCTCTTGAATATACACCCATTCAATATTCATTTTCAATTTTTTTTACAAATCAACTTTTCAAACCCCTGCTCCTATTTCTGGCTGCATAACTTCGCATTCTGTATTACACATGTATAAAGAACAGGATTATTGTGTACAAGTATATTTTTTCCTCAAGTAATGCATAAAGAAGTGGGCGTTCACATATGTGTAAGGCATATGTGTGAGCATTCATCCATATTAACATTTTGGGTTTGTCAGTGGCTTGGTCTGTGTGCAAGTAATCAAAAGACAGGTTGAGACACAACAAGGAAATCTGTCCCATCTGCAAAATTGAATCAATCATGTGCTGTCAACAGAGATTTAGCTCACAAAGAGCTTGAGTCTTACAACGTGTTATTGACTTAAATGCCATGCTGTTAATTTTCTTTATATTTTATTATATAAATGAAGCCATTTCTCACTGCAGTATTACATCCTTTATTTAAATGTCTAAGAGAGGAACAAACAAACAAAAAACGCAGCTGTCCAAAAATGTTAGCATCTAGGTCTGTAACTCAATGACCCCACTAAAACCAAAGTGCCTGGGAGCCCTTCTGCAACCAGCCTTACAGGGATACTCTCTGTTTTTTTCCTGCCAGCTCATTTTTTTGCATCCAAGCAGTATATTCCAGTTGACACAATTTCTCTTCTCTGAAGAGCAGAGAGAGCAGAAGTCTTCTGAGTTTTGCTTCTCTGCCTGCTCAGAGGATCTGAGGAAGCAGGGAGAACAGATGGGCAAAGTAGCATGTGCAAAAGTATCTCTGAACCCAGCAAGTCACTCAACAGAAGACCTAGAAGGGACACTTCAGCTGTCACATTCCCTAAGGTATCAGATAACATTTTTGGTGCTGGTTTTTTGTTGTGTTTTTTTTTAATCACAGGCATTTTAATTTTAATATTAAGCTTAAAATGAGAATATCTGTGGGACTTTTGGCATTGACAGCATTCTGTTAGTCCAAGAAACCAAAAGACTCTCTCCACTGGGGCACAATTTATGACCTTGCAGAAAAGGGCTTAGATTATGATGACTCTCGAGCTGCCCTATTCAGCTAATAGAAACTGCTGCATTTCTCATGGGGAGGGTACAACCGAGCTCTGTCCCCACCACGGCACTTTATTTCCTGAGTCTGGGTAGCTCCTCACAAGAAAAAGGATTTACACCCTAGCAGCATTTAACACCCACGGACCCTGACAGATTTAGCAAGAGGTACAGTGACTCAGCACACAGAGGATGGATTAAAAATAGTGACGTTGTGGCTAAATTGCCTCCACTGTGCCTCTAAACACCAACAACCTCAAAGCAGCCACTTATGATACTTGAAAACTACCTGTGCAATTGCAATTGCATGTCCACAAGAAAAGGTCATGAAGCATCCCCTGGACATGAACGCAACAAGGCCAGGAAAAAGGCAACCCCGCAAAAAAGCCTGATTGTGCAGGTAGTTACTGAACAAAAACAGTATTTCCTATTCCATGCATTACAGCCTTAAAAAGGAATGAGTCAAAAAAGCAAGGAGAGAGAGGGATAGCATAAGCTCAGTGGCATCACTGTGCCTCAGGATATCATATAATGGATACAGAAGAGCTCATATATATGTAGAGACTGATTCTACTTCCTCTATCTGCAATCAGTATGTTTGTTCTGGGATAAAACAAACATCCATAATCAATACTGAAGGAATGCTGGACTGTGCCTCATATACTTGAGCAACTGATCAAGAAATAATTCATCCCTGTGCAAAGTTTACCCTTGTGAGTCTGCCAAGGTCAGTGTCACTTTGGGTTATCAGCTGCTGGAAGTGCTGGCTAAGTTAAAACTGCCTAGAGCAAGCTTTAAACTTACATACCTGACTTCTTTGACAAAATGTCTGTGTCTTACTTTATCTGAGTTTGCAATCTCCTGGTAATGCAAAGCACATTCTCCCCCATCTTCCTTATTCTCTGCCCTTACTTCTCTTTTTGGCTCAGATAAATCTTCCATCTGTAGCAGAACAAGGCTTGATTACAGAGAACATACTAGTATCGCTCAGTTGACATTCACCATCATATGTCCCTTAAGAAAAAATTCAAATTAGATTAAAATACTGTTAAGTTTTTTCCAGTAAAAGGTTTCTGGATGTGCAGTTTCCCACTGTGATTAAAAAAAAAAACTTTTCTTCAACTTAACGTATAAGCAGTAATCTCCTTATCAAATATGCTGCATCATCACTATGAGCTACAGTCTAAGACTTAAACCCCATGTAATCTGAATGCAGGTTTTTGCTTTGGTCATACTCTTAGCAAGTATCCCAACGCCAGTAGCACCTCTCTGGTCTGTCCTGTACCTTCACAGTAGCTCAGGACCTTTGCTTCACTGAAAGTTTATGGACTTCAAGTTTACTTCAGTGCCTAAGCCAATTCTAAAGCAGTTCTTAACCTCCAAAGTCACGTAACTGCTTTTTTAAGATGCAAGCATGGTTTTTTCTTCCAAATCTGACAATACCACCACTCACCTTTACTTAGAAACTCAGAAACTGGAACTGCTTGGGTGTCACATGGGGACTTTAATGGCCATCTGATTTCCCAGGTAATCCTGGCAGGAACACAGAGGCCAGGCAACCTGCTAGGCTTTGCAGCACTCTACAAGCCTAGGAGCAAAAGCTTTCAGAAATCAGTGTAATTTTCCAAACTGAATCTGGATCAGTTATCTCACACGAAAACGTGATTCTTCCTTTATTGTATCAGTACCACCAAATGTTTCACCCCTGAATATTATTCTTTAAAAATAAAAYAATTAGCATTCTGAAGGGAAATGGAGAAAATATTTATCCTTTGACTAGCACAGACCAGATCCAAAGACTTCTGTGTTGCTGTTTCAGTTAAATCAGTTACCTTTTCTACTTCAGCTGTTTCTAGCAACAGTTCAAGTTGCAAAGTCTCTGTCCTTAGAAATACTAAGCAAGGACCCATACTGTACAAGAAGAGCAGAGAGCCATTCTCTCAAGGAGTGAGCCTATTATGAAAAGACCAAACAGATGCATAACATCTTGCAGAAGTCTAATTAAAAACAGAAACATGAAGGTTAAACCTCTCAGCAATATCAGATTGTTCAACAAAAGACGCAGTTGGTAGGGAAAGATGAACCTTTGCTCCACTGTCTCCCCTTCAGAGCTAAAAATAATAAGTGAGTCATGCCAGTAGCAATGTTGCTATTTAGCTTTACAAATTCAGGTCATTAGGCTTATATGTACAGAATCATTCCCTTCCTACCACGGATCATGAGATAATAGTAAGGACATGAGCACTCAGGAATTGGGCACCGAGCAGCCCTTGGTTTCAAAACTCAGTAGGATATTTCAGGAATAAACAAAGTTAATACAGTCAAGTTGAATAAGAGAGTCAAGACTGAAATTACCATTACAACCAGAAAGAAAAGGGAAGCTATACATAAACCTCTGAATAGTACATCCCTCGATTCCTTTTTGCCCCATCTAGTACATCCATGGGGKTTTTTTTCTGTCTTTTTTTGGTATTTCAGATCAAGGCAAATGGTTATAAAGTGTTGTGATGAATTTTTTTAAAAGCTAGCTGATCTAGACAGATAGACCAGATGATCTGCAGAAGGCTGCACAGGAGCCAAATTACAAAAGAAACATATTAAACATTTTTTAAGTGCCTTGTAGCTTCCCAGAGAATCTCCCAGAAAAGGCACCAGTCCACCTGTTTGTTTTATTTTCAGGTAAGTTCTTTTGAAAATAGGTCAGAGGAGGAGATAAGTATGGACTGACAAGGCTGTAAGGGAGCAACAATGAGTGGTCTTCGGATGCTGAAAGGAGAGTCTGTATATCCAACCAGAAGGACCAGCATCATCTTGTGTTCTAGAAATACAAGATTTTCTTCATCCCCACATGTAAACTGAGGTGAGGCATTGTTTTAGAACTGTTTCATGAGGCCAAATCTCTTCATCTCATACAACCTCCACTCACCTCTACCTCCTTTATTCCCAAGGTCAAGTGTAGGAGATAAAACAGAGGATCCAAATTTGCTCTTGCTACTGGTGGTCAGAGCCCCCACAGCCTGAACGACTGCCTCAGAGCGAGAAAGGAAATTCACAGGAGAAATGGAAAGCTCATGAATAGGAAAATCCCTACATCATTCTATTTCCAAAGACATTCGGATCAGGGAAAAACCAGCAAATGTATTTCCAAGCTAACAAATAGCAGTATTGTGTTAATATTCACAGTAAGCTGCCACTCTCATTGCTCCTGAAACTCTGCTGCAGCTCCCTGTACCACTTTGGTTTTCTACTTCAGAGGAGATTTTATGGTAACAGAATCACTTGACTGCAAAGACAGAAAAAATCAGCATATGAAAAAGAATTTTTCTAACAATATATGTATAGATACACTATCAAAGGACTTTTTCCACTCCATCAAAACAACTGAAGAACTAAACTGAGATGAAGTATGCCAAAAAGTGACCATAAACAGCAAATGCTAAGATGACTACACAGTTGCAACTGGGAGCTGTTATATTGTTTCTTTGGAAAAAATAATTATCAGACTTCAGATCAGATTTATAACTATTTCCTCTGAAAGTCTGCATTTTTAAATCACAGCTTTAAACAAGCCAGAACGGCAAATGTAATGAATCATTTACCTGCAATACTAATGCACTGCAGCAAATCTCTTTAGCTGACATAATCCTGAATGACTTTAAATGAGTGCCCCCTTATATTTTTTTATATTCTAATAATGCTAGCATTCTAAAAAATGTTTTAAATATAAATTTTTTAAGTCTGCTTTATCAAGTTAGATCCCTGTAAACTTGGCTGGGCCGACCTACTAACTTTCTGAACTGCATAGATCTACTTGCTCTAAATACAACGTTTCTCAGATAGCCTGTTGGAAGAACCAAGAAAACTCTACCATACACAGAACCCAGAGCTGAAGAATGCACCCATTAGTAGCATCCAGGAAACACACCTCCCATCACATCAAGGCTACTGCAAAAAGGCATCTTTCATCCTGGTTTTGACAAAACCCCTCTCCCCACAGTGAATGCAATTTATCTGATGGATTTCTCTTTGAAATGAGGAATGAAGTCCTTCTCTGTAATGTTACTCCCTATGAAATAAAAATGAAATAGAATCTAAATATACCCAACACTATTCTGTTCTCCATCCCTCACATGAATCCAATATCATTCTTGCACCCAAACAGAAGCATTAGAGGCAACACTCATCCATTTTGCAGTGTAAAAAGCAACCTTGTAAATGTTAAGAACAAGCATAAGAACCTTGAAATGACTGTCAATGAGAGTAGTATATTTTTTACAATTTCATTGCTGGGTTTTTTTTTTGGTTTCCTACTCTTATCCAGCATGTATGCACACATCTATCTGTCTGTCTGTCTGTCTATCTATCTCCACGTAAGATTAGTAAGGGCACACTTAAGTGCATTAGAGCACGGGTGCGTACAAAGACAGTTATGTACCCCTCCTTCATCCCTCCTTTATCATCAGATGCCCATGCTAGTCCATGTGCCCTTTCCTGCAATTTCTTCCACTGCAGCTCTTACAGCTGCCGTGCAGTCATGTGTTCCATCATGACCCAATTTCAAAGAGATCATAGGCATAATGGATTTGGGCTTCATCTACACACACTTTGCAATAATTTGCTTATTTTGTTTGGTGAATATTTTCACTGGGATTTTCACTTTGGACTAAAATATCCTAGCTTCTTGCAAACCTGCCTAGTCTTGACAAAATCAGTCCTAGACTGTACCTTTCTCGTGCTGGTCTCTAAGACAGACGCACTGGATAAGGGCAACAGTGACAGATGATGCACAGGTTATCAGCAGTGAATGGCTCTGCTAGATTTGAAAGACGGGTTCTTCCATCTGGGCAACCATTTCTTGAGTGTCATCATTCAAAAAGAGAAGGGGCTAAAGCCTGAAACAACAAYCCCGCTCTTTGGGACATGAATCATATAGCAGAGAGAGAGGGAGAGTTTTAAAATGTGGGTATTGCGCTGGGAGAGGAATCTGAACGCTGTCAAAAGACCAGATTACAGCAGTATAATTTGCATAGGGGCACACACAACATAAAAGAGGGGTGTAATCACAATAAGGTGTGTAAATTAAGGATTTTGTTGCTTCCGATAAATCTACAACATCGATGCTTCTAGACAGAAGTAGGGCTTATTTGTTTTGTTTCTTGCCTGCTGCTGTGACTGAAGGGCTTGCTGAGGAGCTTGAAGGGCTTGCTGAGGAGCTCAAAGGGAGGTGGGACACCAAATAACTGCAGCTGGGCTAGCTACAGATATGGGGGGCAAGAGGGCTGTGCTGTCACAACGACGTCATACACTCCAGCTCACTTGTGTAACTCCAGGTGGTATTAACCTGGAGTTACATCTAATGAAAAGAGAGGCTGTATCCTCCATACTTCTTCCCTGGCCTCATAGAAGAACCTGAGGTCTCAGAGAAGAGAGCAAAAAAGGAGTGCAAAAATGAGAGCGTGTGCTTGTACGAGTCAGCGATGGGAAGAACTGCCCGGGATGGTTATCTCCGAAGCTAAAGAGGGAGGGAGAGAGCGGGAGTTAGTGTTGCAGTTGCAGCAGCGTGGTGCTCCCGCAGAATGGCTGAGACTGTACTTTTTAGGGGTTGTAGTCCCCCTTCAGAGGAGAGAAGGACGTTTTACAATGACGCATTTTACAAGACCAAGACAAATGTCTGTGTATTCTCATTTTTACTACTGCTCATGATAATGCTATTYTATCTTAATTCCTTCAAGATTACTGCAAAGCTGGTAATTGCAATCAAGCTATTTTATAAGTCCAATTTACAGGAGACCAAATTATTTATTATTTATTTTCAGTTCTAAGTGGATCATTTGTGTTTTCTCTGAGTAATATGATGTGTACAAAATATCCCTAAAAATGACGACTAAGTGGAGAGATACAGAAAAATGACTGTCTGTCTCATAAGTACCCATGGCTTTCAGAATACAAATCATTATTACACAAACACAGGAATAGCATAGTAGGCTTACAGAGAGTATTAAAAATAGATAAAAGACACACTCTATGCCATGAAGTTCTTACAGCTAAAAGATTTACTCAAGCAAGTAGTCCGTTGACTTCAATCCCCATACCATCACAGTCCCCCTCTTGCTAATTAAGCTCTTAGTGTTGCTCTAAATCTCTCAAACTGCCATTTTAGCCTAAAAAAGCAACTGCTCCCTACACACTYTATGATATCCCCCACCTCTCCCTGTGCCACTCCAGATTCCTGAATGACACAATCTTTCTGGATACTCACCATCAGCACCCATTTTACTGGGAATGGGAACTCAGGCACTGGAGGTGACAGCTGTAAGTAGCTGCTTCTAAAAATTCCAGTTAAAATTGTTTATTTGCAAACACACACAGAAGTCTTAAGCTACTGACTGGCTTTTGTGTGGATCTAATTTATTACCACAGGGCTATTCAGTATATACAGCTCAGTCTACAGAAGTAAAATACAAATTCACTTGGGTTCAATTTAGTGTGGCAATAACCATACTGTTTACATCACGATCAAGTACAAAGAGTTGGTCTAATATTCCCAAGGAGAACAGACTGTGTAAATAAACATCTTTTATAGGAGGGCTCTGAGATTTATTCCTGATTCTTTCCAATTGTGACTTTGGAAAATCCTTGCAAGCCCTTCCAAACTAGAAAGGCAAAGCTGACCTTTTTGATAGCTGCTGGTAAGATATCTGATCTCACGTTAAACACAAACTTAGCTGTGACCTTAACTAAACTAGAAAAATGTAAGTTCCACCATGAAGAATCACAACGGCTCCTTCTATCTTGGTAGCAACATATGAACACAGGGCAGTTACAGGTAAACCTTAGCTCCCAGGCTGTTAACTAACATCTAACTTTCCAGAGACACTTTGCTGGTCTGGAGCAGCCAGGATTCTTCCCTCCCTGCCCCAGGGAAGTGGTAGCAGCAGTGAGGATGGCCAGAGACACAGCGCTGGTGGATTTGCACCGACAGGCAGCACAGTGGAGGAAGTAACACTTGGGAATCCCACACTAGAGATGTAAATCCTCAGAGTCCTATGTCACAGCAAAGAAGATTTAAATTGGACTTCAGAAAAACCTTTTTAATGGTTAAGAGATTGAAGCACTGGGATAGATACTCAGGGAGATTGTAGAGTTTCCAACATAAAATCTTGAATGATAACCTCCCTGAGGTATGTATGTGGGTCCTRTTCTGGGCAGGAGGATGAACTACAAGTGCTTCTGAAATCTTTTCCAGTCCTATTTCTGTGACTCTGCTCTCAAGTTTATTGTCCCACCTCCAGAAAGATGGAAATTCATTTTTTGTTCCATAGTTTTTTTAGTGTACGCATTCGCTGGTGCTAATGACAGAAGTGAGAACAGGACACCACATTTAYAGGCTTCCACTTCTGAGCATCTTCTCCTCCCTCCCAGCAGGTATGGGAGCTTTTCTCTTGAATCTGTATGGTGCTCTCCAGTCTCCTGACAGATCAACAACCATGCATGCTGCTGCCTTTCTGCAGTACCAAAAAAGAAGATCTGAAGGCTTTGCATTTTCAAAGACAATCTCTTCTTTTTAGCATATTCTCTAGGCCTCTGGAATGGAAGTCCAGTGATATAATGATTCCACTGATTCATGTGCCTGCTGTATCCCACTTCTTCTTTAGCAGTGTACAAGAGAGTTTATTTTTAGGACACTGTCTCATGATAGCCTTGATAAACCAACTTCTACATAATCTAACCCGAGTAACCTAACTTATTTTCAATCTATTGTAAGCCCTGTCTCCTCTTTTCAGTTTCCAAGCAAACTTTTTTTTTCCAGATTTTTAAAATTTTTACTAAGTGCAGAATTGGCTTTACACAGAAACTCTGCTGCACCCTTAGCCCTGGTATGCTTCCCAGCTCTGCATTTTGCACCRCTTCACCACCTCTAGCAAGCAAATGAAACAGCGAGGGACTAGGCACTATACCTATTTCATCCTTCTATGTCCTTTACATTACACCTTATCTTTTCATGAGCAAACAGTTGCAAGCTGGACTCATTTTTTACATTTTTTACATTATATATTCACTGATTTCTAAACTGCAATGGGCGGTATAAGGCAATGGCACTCATGACACAGTCTGCACAGAGCTATCTGGTCATAGAATCATAGAATAGTTTGGGTTGGAAGGGACCTTTAAAGGTCATCTAGTCCAATCCCCCTGCAATAAGCAGGGACATCTTCCATTCGATCAGGTTGCTCAGAGCCCCGTCCAACCTGACCTTGAATGTTTCCAGGGATGGGGCATCTTCCACCTCTCTGGGCAACCTGGTCCAGTGTTTCACCACCCTCATCGTAAAAAATTTCTTCCTTATATCTAGTCTGAATCTACCCTCTTTTGGTTTAAAACCATTACCCCTTGTCCTGTCGCAACAAGCCCAGCTAAAAAGTTTGTCCCCATCTTTCTTATAAGCCCCCTTTAAGTACTGAAAGGCTGCAATAAGGTCTCCCTGAAGCCTTCTCTTCTCCAGGCTGGACAACCCCAGCTCTCTCAGCCTTTCCTCAYAGAAGAGGTGTTCCATCCCCCTGATCATTTTTGTGGCCCTCCTCTGGACCTGCTCCAACAGGCCTATGTCTTTCTTGTGCTGAGGGTCCCAGAGCTGGACGCAGCACTGCAGGGGGGTCTCGCCAGAGCAGAGGGGCAGAACCACCTCCCTCGACCTGCTGGCCACGCTGCTTTTGATGGAGCCCAGGACGCGGTTGGCCTTCTGGGCTGCGAGTGCACATTGTTGGCTCATGTCCAGCTTTTCCTCCACCAGTACCCCCAAGTCCTTCTCKGCAGGGCTGCTCTCAATTCCTTCATCCCCCAGCCTGCATTGATACCGGAGGTTGCCATGCAACGCTCTTCACCTCTCTGACCACTCAAGTGTGTTAGAATTATTTAAAAATCACATGCAATGCTTTTCTAATGTTGCCCTTTCATGTAAACTATGGTCACAAATGACATGACTGAGCAAGGCAGAAATATCATTCCTACTAATATGTGCTTTTTACTACAAGAAACTGCATGATACCATTTTTCAGTGCCCAACCTTAACTTATAACATTTTCTTATATTTTTTTTTATTCAGAAGAAGATGTTTTCAGTGTCTGGAAAAATGCCAYGTGCTATCTCAGACATAAAGGAGTAAGGCAAATAAACCTCACTGGAAAAACTCCCTCTGTGATTTGCTTAAATAACAATTTATGTGAATAGGAAATCTGCTGCTCATTTCAGTTAGAAGAGAGTCACAGCCAAAAAATCCTATTATAAAGGCCGTATCATACAAATGTGGATTAGGAATTTCCCTAAATTCTATTTACAGAAGAAAGTGCTGGATGAAGATCCAGAGGATGTCTTCCCAGCCTATGGCAAGATCTGTTTCTGACAGTGAAACGCGTCTTTAATTTATTTCCCCATCTACAAAGGGACATAATAGAACTTATTTTTCTTTATAAAGTGCTGTGAACTCTATGAATGAGAAGGGCTATATTAAAAAAAAGTCACATTTTTATCACTATTGTTACTATTAACCTAACACAAGCAAGAAGATTTGTCAAATTATGGGTTTAATGAGAGATGCTTATCAAAAGTAAGTAGTGACACTGGCAGAAAAGCCCCGTATACTACTCTAAAGTTGGTCATACTGACAAAAACAAGGCTTGTTTAATACAGAAATGTTCCTGATAAATTCTGAAACTTCCCTACAGAGCAAAAGCTTTGTATAATCCCTTAATAATGAGCAGAAGAGCAACCCAGGATGGACACTACCCAATTTAAAAGTTGATACGATTCAAGGGTCACCCATCACGAGCGTGAAAACACATCCGACACATTTTCCCCGCAGGAGCTCCGCGAGCACAGATGGCACCAACAACCTCTTCAACTGTTTTAARTACGTGGAGAAAGAAACACTCCAATTTGGATAAATCCCATCAGCAGCCCAGCTGTTCAGGAAAAGCCATCGGGAGCCCCCTCTGAAAAAGAGGCGGCCAAACTCGGCGTCGCCAGGAGCAATGGGGTAAGGTAGTCAGAGGGTAGGCGTGGACGTCAAAAACTGCTACTATAAACCGCTCCACTGTGAAATCYAGCAGATGTAGAGCCTGTACTTGGTTTCATAATGCTCTGCTTGCGCCGCGATGAAGRAAGTAGCTGAGAATATGTAAAACCAAGTGAGGAGACGTTGGTTTCACAGTTAAATTGCTGAATTTGGTAAGATACATGTACCTTCAGTCCCCTTAATATGTGAGCAAAGGAAATTTTTACACTTACTGAATCAAATTGTACACACTACACTGCTTTATCCCTCGAGCTCATTTTCTAAGTTATGTTAACCGCTAAATGCAGCCCAGTTTTTCATACACGTTTGCACTGGCATATAGCAAGTATGAATTCGGGCCACGCTTTGTTGTCCTTTTCATGCCTAAAACCTCACTGAAATGCACAGCACGAGTGCAAGGTTTTCTACTTTTAATAATGTGCATTTTGTTGTAAAAAATATTAATCGCAATCAGAGGTAGGCAATATTTGGAAAAAAATGGAGTACATGATCAACACCATAGAAAAAATCCATAACAAGCTGTAAAAGTCAAAAAAGATAACATCTTCCTAATTCTGGTAAGAATATTTATGTACTAATCCACACAACAACAACAACAATCATGAATGTTAAAGAACCTTCTACTTTGGTAAACTTTAGTTTATACTTTGTTAAAATCCCTATTTCTCACTCCTGTAACATCTTCTTTGGGAGGTTCTCAAACTACCTCATAACATGCCCATGAAATACATCGCTTATCTACTTTACAGATGAGAAAATMAAGCAAAGGGTAATTAATTCATTCTTCTAAAGTTGTAATCATCCCTAATACAGAGATCAAAGATACTCTACTGTAATTCTGGGAGTAAGGGAGCAAAACAGAGAAGTGAAGTTAACCTCAGTCAATCCCATGGTAAATCGGGGATAAAACCCCTTCTTGCAGCGTGCTAAGAAACCGATTTAAGATTAATTTTATATCAAATATGCCCACCTCTCGCAAGGTTGTAGGCAGAAGGATGTGCCGCTAAGACAAACGATGAGCTGCCATCCTACGATGTCACTGGCTTTGCCGCTTGCAATCAGAATGACTAGAAAATGGTACTTAACTGCTAACTTAAGTCTGCAGAGAGGGGACAGAGGTTGTATGAGGCAGATCTGGGATCGAGAATAAGATCGTGAGACGATGGGAAAAATCTGTTCCTTCCAAAATACTGAGCTTCTCCAATAAGCTGGAGGTTAAAAACAATGCTGCAAAATAACTGATGATTTCATCAAATATACAGAGAACTCAAGGCTGAAATGTCTATTTTGCTTGACAAGCGAAGCAGACACACTGAGAGGGAGTGAGTAAAATACATTAACTACAGACTTAGCGAGAGGGTATGAGAAAACATTCTGATTGTTCAGAAAACCTTCTTTATAACCTCAAAAGTGTATGCAAGGCAGTTAGAGGGAATCTTTGGCTGGCTTCCTTTGCCAAAAACAACTGCAGGTTGACAAAAAGTAAGCCCTATGGTGGGCCTGCATCATCAGCACACACAAAAACTTGTATTAGCCCAAGGAAACAAGTCCATCATCTTCAGAAACCTGAGGGATATGTTTTTGGTAGCCACTACCTCCAAAGGCAGTGGTTAGATACTATAACCAAGGCATAACCAAGACTTCAATCAAATGCAATAAAATCACAGAGTAGTAAAAATTCAGCTTTGGTCTAGGAAAAAACCCACCACCATTCTGCATGGTATCACTAACATTCAATACAATGGTTGTAGGCTTCACAACATGCCAGATTTCTTTACCGTCACGCTTGATGTATATTACTTCCCATCTCAAAAGCACCCACCGATGTGATGTTGCCTGCCTGACCTGCGACTAGGGAAACCCAGCAAATTGATTGCAACGCCAAAAAAAGCAGTAACACAGGATGGGAACAACTGGTCAGGTAGCAGCCCTGCAGGAACAAGCCTGGGAGCTACAGGGAATCAGAAGCTGAATATAAACCAGCAGCATCATATAATGACAGCAAAGGTACCCGGGATGTCTGAACAGGAGCAGAGCCTCTAAGACATGGGCAGCTATCCCTCAGCTCTGTTCAGCACTGGCGAGGCTGCTGGGCAGCATATTCCACAGGGACTTGACTCCATGGGAGCAAGCTCATGGTCTGAATGACCAGCAATCTAGAAAGTATAATGTAGACTTAGGAAAAGTTTGGAGAAACTGGAGCCATCCAGTCTTTGGAGGAACTGGAGTCCGCATTTCTGCAGCAGAAGAGCGAAGAGATGGAACAGAACATGAAAGACAGCCAGAAAGCTGAGGAGCAGCAGCTCTGCTGAACATCTGCCGTGAACAAGATGGGAAATAGCAGGCTTAAACAGCAGCAAGGATGCTTCAGGTTAGACCTTAGGAAAAACTTTCTTGTGTAAAGGCTGATGAAGCACTGGCAGAGGCTTAAATGAGAGGTGGAGACTTCTAAGAAGAAGATTAAATAAACATCTTGCAAGAAGAACATGAGTACACCAGACCCTGCTTGAGGCCAGAAGGCAAGACGAGGTGACAGCCCATGGCCCTGTCCAAGCCTACGGAGATGTGTGTTGCAGCCCGAAGCGTCTCCATGGGGCCATGCAGAAGACACTGCAGAAGAACAGAGCTCACCCAACTGACCTAGGACAATAAAGCAGACATGTGCCCAGGGGACGTCCGGGTACAATGACAAAATTCTAAGGCCACATAACAAACTTCAAAACCGGAAGCTTACTGAACATTTTTTCTCCCTCTCCTTTTAGATTTYCCCCCCGCAATTTTAATATAATTCCAGGGATTTGAAATAAACATAAAAATATATTCTTACASCTATTATCTCCATACAACAGGTTTAACAGTGAACTCTGTACAATGCCTTAAAACTCCAAAATAATTTGTCATCAGCTTGATCCACTTGTGCATTTCATTTTTCCTCTTACTAGCCTTCTCACCCTGCTCCCACTTTCCTATTTTCTTTCTTTTTTTTTTTTTCCTATGCTACGGAATTATAGCAAAAAGCAAGATAAACAAAGATGATTAGATGAAAGCCACAAGCTGAAGTAGAAGAGATTTACTTTATCCTTGGTATCAGCAGAGTTAAATACATCAGGGAGGAATGAGGTATATTGATAGCTGAAAGGTTTGTTCATTTGAGTTCACTTCTACAGCAAATTTTCTGCTAGATCCACTTTTGAGAAAGTCAGAATGTAATAAACAGAGTTATTCTCTGTACGGTTATTGACAATAAAAAAAAGAGTTATAAGTAGTATTGATTTGGGGTGAAATGGTAGAACGTGACGATCAATAGAGCTTAGTCAGATATAAAATAGAAGGAGTCACACAAGTCATGACAGGATTATTACAGGACCCAAATCCTGGTATCAGCTAAGGAAGGGAGGAAGCTGTAAATTGGATCCAAAATGTAAGCCGTGGATTGCTTTATAGAAAAAATAAACCTAAACTATTCATTTTCACTTCTTAATATGTGAGATAGTTTTTATTTCAGCATATTGTCACTGCTGTTTTTCTAAAGCTTTTGAAACAAATTCTTTCCACCTCCATAGTATTTTCATTAAATGTCATCAAAGCTCTTTTCAAATCTCTGAGAGAAGTATGATTATCCTTATTTAACAGATAATGAGAAGATAGAAAGGGATTGGGGCTACATTTTCCAAAGCAGTCAGCAATGCCGAGTGCCTTCTGTCTGGATACGCAAATCCCTAAAACGACAGTCCTACAGACATGAAATTTTCAAAGGTCCCGGGAAACCACAACTTTGGTCGATGTCAACAACTGCTTGCAAGTTCTCAAACTCTGGGTCACAGGCTGGGCACCCAAAGGCAAGCTGTGTAAGCACAGTAAGCTCGCTTACAGATGGAACAGAGCCTAAAAGAGGAGGAATCCTAATTTACAGTCCTCTGTTCTAATTACAAAACTCATTAGTTTTACCACCGGAATGACTCAGGGTGAAAAAAAAACAACCACCATGTATTCTACCACATGAGCGATCTGTACATTTACCGGTATTTATAAAGTATCTAACTTCCAAGCACAACAACACTGGGAAATAATAACAGTAATAACTTAGAAACAGCAAGGAATATTTTTCACTGGTTATTTTAACCCTGCACAATCGTTCAGTGTATTGCCTCTTCCTAGACTCTGGACAAAAAAAAAAAATCTTGAAAGATCCTGAAATGCCTTACCAATGGAATTTGATACAGAATTAGTTATACTACCAAGGTGAAAGGCAGCGGTGTTAATAATGATCAATATCACACAAGAATTTATTGCAGGCTGTGATGAAAACTACAACATTCAAGGGAGGCATAAACCATATTTTGAAGAACCTCTTGCACTAATCAGCTAAATAAACGCCGACAGTCAAACTGCAGGATATACACGGCCTCAGGGAGGAGGGGGCCTTGGATCATTCTCATTTTTATGAATGGAGGCATAAGAAGGAGGTTAGCGAAGGACAGGAGCTCACACAACTCCAATTGTGAGGAAGGCACAGGACAGGCAGAACGGCATCACCACGCTGAAACGCGAGCTGGCCAGGAAACCAAGGGTAACGCAGTTGCAGAAAAAAAAGCTATTGATCTCTAAAGAGGGATTTGTAGAGACTGCAACAGTTTAAAAGCTTGTTTAGCTGGAATCACATTTGCAGTCACGGGATTTCTATTGGAAAATGGCATTATAGTCTCGAGCTAGAAAATTAGGACTGAATCACATCAGGAGGAGGATGGACAAGATGACCTCTTGAGGTCCTCTTCAGCTGTGTTTCTGTAAGTCTATGTTCAGTGACAGAAAGCATATCTGGATCGGAGCTGCTTGGGCTTAGGCATTCCAGCTAGAAAAATTTGGCATAAGTCTTTGGCAGAAGAAGCCCATGCAATTTTTATATTAGACTCTGTCTGCCATTAGTGATGCGATTCAATCATAAAATGGCTTATTYCCCCAACAAAAATATATAGTACCATGCCGGAGTAGAAATGTGAAGCTGCTCTCGTTATCACAGCTAAGTTCATTTTATAGCAAAGCAGTTTACTTTAAGACTTTTTCAGCAATCCAACTCTAATTATGGAATCAATTTAAAGCAATTTTGTAATTAAATGTACCTGCTGAAAATATCTCACAGGCTCAATACTTTAAAATGATAGTGTAAAAATGTAATTAAAATGAAAAAGGCCAAATAAGGCTGGGTCRTTCCTCCACGAGGAGAGTGCTGAAGGACGTTGCGTCTTCGGACCCAAATCGCCCGCTTCCTCCCCAAATTTCTGCTTTCCCCGGCTGCGTGGGGATTTAGCACCCAGAGTCATCTGAGAGACGTCCGAGTGGACCGCGGTGGGGGAAGGCTTTTTTTTTTTCTTTTATAATAAAAAAATACGCTCTTTCAGAATCGTGGTGTACTTACATGGAGCTACTGCTCCCTAGCAGGGGCCGGGGTGAGGCTGGCTCCTCCGGGGGTCCCCACGCGGGGAGCCGGAGGCTGCTTGCCCCCGCGGCGGGGCAGGACGGAGCGGCGCTGCGCTCCCCTCGGAGGGCGCCGGGCGCGGGGGGAGGAAGTTTCCCCGCTCCCCCCTCCCCGGGGCCGGGGCTGCGGGGGCGGCAGGGGCAGGGGGTGGCTCGGCCCGGGTGCCGGGCGGAGGAGGGGGCCGGGGCCGGGGCCGCTCACTCACCGCCCGCCGCCGGCCCCGGGCCGAGGCTCAGCGCCAGCTGCAGCCACAGCGCCGCGGCCAGCGCCCGCCGCCGCGCCGCCGGGAGGGCACCGCCGCCGCTCGCCTGCTTCCCATGACACATCTTCTGCCCGCCAAAGGCATCCGGTTCGCCGCCGCCTGCAACGAGAGAGCCGCTCCGCCTCGCCGGTGCCCGGGGCTCAGCGCCGGCTCCGCGGGTCGCCCCCGCCGCCCCCGCAACCCTCGGCGCGGCTGCCCCCGCACCGCCCCCCCCCGGGGCACGCACCCGCCCGCCCCGCCGCCCTCCCGGCCTCGCAGCTCCCCTGGCCGGGCGCCCCCGCTCTGCCCCGCTGCACCCCCCGCCCCCGCCGCCGCTACCTGCGGGGGTCCCCCCCGCCAGCGCCGGCCGGCACCTCCGCGGCTGCTGCCGCCGCCGCCTCCGCCGCTGCGGCTCGGCAGCCTGCCGGGGCCGGGCGGGCGCGCACAGACACGCACAGACACGCACACGCACGGCCCGGCACACGCAGGCACGGCTGGCCCTACCTGGGAGGGGGGCAGCGGGGAGCYGCAGCGCGCACCTGCCCGGCCCGCCCGTCCGCGGCCGCGGAGCGGAGCGCCGCCGCGGGGAGCCCTGCGCTGCGGGACCGCCGGCGCCCAGCGGCAGCGCGGGC